>CM069549.1:1202500-1582500 GCA_035773235.1 Eospalax fontanierii | reverse complement strand
AAGGAAATGTATTTTTAAAACAGTTCTTTATAGTGCACACTTTTGATCCCAGCACCTGGGAGGCAGAGGCAGGCAGATCTCTGTGAGTTGAGGGCCAGCCTAGTCTACATAACAAGTTCCACACCAACCAAGGATACATAGTGAGACTCTCAAAAAGATAAAACACCCCAGAGTGGAGGCACATGCTTTTAATTCTAGCATTCAGGAGGCAGAGGCAGGTGGATCTCTGTGAGATCCCAGGCTAGTCTGGTCCACACAGCCAGCTCCAGGCCAGCCTGGAGGCCAGAGGTACTGGATCTCCTAGAGCTGAAAGTATGGGCTCAGGGTGCTGGGAACCAAACTTGGGTCCTCTGCAAGAGCAGTATACACTCTCAACCCCTCTCTCCAGCTTCTGTATGTTAATTTGATATTTACTTTGCTGAGGAATAAGGGCAGAGAATCTTAAGTCTGTTTTCTACCATTGAACAGCAGGTGCCCTTTGACCAGGAGAGACGGTTCAGTGGTTAAGAGTATCTGCTGCTTTTGCAAAGGCCTTGGTTTCAGTTCCCAGAACTCACATAGTGTCTCACAGCTGCCTGTAACTCTAGCTCCCAGGGATCCGACATCTTCTTCTGGCTTCCGTGAGCACCAGGCATGCACGCGGTGCGCATATATACATGCAGGCAAGACACTCATACAACAAAATAAAAATAAATGTTTTAAATAAAAAGAAGTGTCCTTTGACCCTCAGAACATCAAGGGGTTTTGTCTCCTCTTAGACCCATCTCCCCCACCCACAGGTCAGCTCTGTGAGGTCCCCCTGTGCACCCCCAACCTGTGCCAACCTGAACAGCAATGCCAAGATCAGGAAGACAAAGCCCAGTGCCTCTGCCCTGATGGGAGCCCTGGCTGTGCCCCCACTGAGGACAACTGTACCTGCCACCATGGGCACTGCCAGAGGTAATACCTTCCAGGTTTCCCCATGTTCCCTACCTCGGTCTCAGCTAGGGTAGAAGACAGCAGGTGAGGTGCAGGCCAGTGGGATCTGACCAATGGGGAACTTTACGATGACAATTTCTCTGGGAAAGTGAAAGGGGGACTACAGCTCCCGAGTGGTACCCAAGGAGGAGAGCATCTGCACACCATGAGGGTGATGGAGAGGGACTAGAGGGTCAGAGCAGAGAGCAGAGTGCTAATCCCAGGGCAGCAGCATCTCCATGTGTCATACATACAAATATCTATTGAGTAGCAGTGTGTGGACACCGTTCCCCACGCTGGGGAAACATCCTAGAGCAAGCCAGGTATATGATTACATTCCTGTAATGTCAGAACTCTGGATGTAAAGGCAGGAAGATCAGGAGTTCAAGGTCAGATTCAGCTATATAGTGAGTTCAAGGCCAGCCTCAGATACATAAGAACCTGTTTCAAACGGTGGAGGGACACAGGAGATGTGGTTCAGTTGGTAGAGTGCTTGCCTAGCGTGCCCTGTTTGATCCCTAGCACTGCATAAACAGGGCATGGTGGCACACATCTCAAATCTCCGCAGTCAGTAGGCAAGGAGAGAAGGATCTGAGTTCAAGGTCAGCCAGGTATGATGGTACACACCTTTAACCCCAGCACTCAGGCAGAGACAGGTGGATCTCAGTTTAAGGTCAGTCAGGTATGGTAGTACATGCCTTTAACCCCAGCACTCAGGCAGAGACAGGGGAATCTCTGTGAGAATAAAGCCAGCCTGGTCTACATAGCGAGTTCCAGACCAGCTGGAACTACAGGAGACCCTGTCTCAAAAAAAAAACAAAAACAATTCAAGGTCACCCACAGCTATGTAGTGAACTGAAGGCCAGCCTGGGTTACGTGAGAGCCATAAAAAAAATAAAAATAAAAAGGAGGCGAGAGAGGAAGTGGGGAAGGGGAGCCAGCAAGAGTCTCAAGGTCAAAAGAGAGGTAGTCATAAGGGTTCACCCAACAGGGAAGAGAGAGTAAAACACTCTCCCCTCTCTCTTTCCGAACAGATCCTCATGTGTGTGTGATATGGGCTGGACAGGACCAGACTGTGAGGCAGAGCTCGGGGGCTGCATCTCCATACCCTGTGCCCATGGGGGGACCTGCCACCCCCAGCCCTCCGGCTACAACTGTACCTGCCCCACAGGCTACACAGGTGAGTCTCTCCCTAGAATATACACTCCGGTCTCCAAAATCAAGGGCAAGGCCAAGAGCTCTGCAAAGAAAACAGTGTGAGCTGCAGGAGACACAGGTGGCTCCTGGAGGTAGTAAGAAACTCCAACTCTTGGTTGGAGTGGGGGATAATAGGTGAGGGTCGGAGAAAGGATAATGAGGGGAGGGAGACGAGGACCCCATTTTTCAGATCCCACCTGTTTTCTCAGGGCCCACCTGTAGTGAGGAGGTGAGAGCTTGTCACTCAGGGCCCTGTCTCAATGGTGGGTCCTGCAGCCCCATCCCTGAAGGCTACTCCTGCATCTGCCCTCCGAGTCACACAGGTCCCCACTGCCAAACTATCATTGACCACTGTATGTCTGGTGAGTACTGTCCTGGGGCTGAACCCCAGGGGGATAAAGGGGCTGAGCAGGGTGTCCGAGATATGACTTTGAAAATAACTGGAGACTGGGAATACAGCTCAGTTGGTAGAGGGCTTGCCTGGCATCCACGAAGGCCTAGATTAAATTCGCAGCATCATATAGACCAGGCATGGCGATGCACACCTGTAGTTCCAGCCCTCAGGAGGTAGAAGCAAAGGATCTGGAGTTCAAGATCATCCTTCTGTGTGTATCCAGTTCAAAGCCAGCTTAGGCTACATGAGACCCTCTCAAATAAATAAATTAGGGGAGATGAGATGGCTCAGTGGGTCAGGGTGCTTGCCATCAAGCTGAGTTCAATTCCCAGAACCTAATGATAGGACAGAACTAACTCCTTCAAGTTGTGCATACAACCCACCTACACACACACACACACACACACACACACACACACACACACACAAATGTGTAAAAAAAATGTTTGAGACAGGGTTTCACTGTAGCCTCAGCTGGCCCAAAACTCACTATGCAGACCAGAGAGGTCTGCCTGCCTCCCGAGCGCTGGGATTATGTAGACAGGAGAGGTCTGCCTGCCCCCGCCCTCCAGCACTGGGATTAGAGGTTGACCCAGGCACAAATAAAAAGTAACCAGACAGCAGAGAACTGATGCTTTGGTGAGAGGTGTACATCCTGTGCATTGTGTGTGTGACCAAAGTCACAGGCCAGGTTACAGGCATGGAACCCAACCCCTCACAGCCTCCTCTCTCCAGCCCCGTGCCTCAATGGGGGTACCTGTGTGAACATGCCTGGTACTTCCTCCTGCCTCTGTGCTGTGGGCTTCCAGGGCCTGCGCTGCGAGAGGAGAATCCACCCCCGCTGTTCCGACAGGTGAGCAGGCATGAGGACCCCAGGCGGGAGAGAGGGACCCTCCCCCCACTTCCGCCTCCTTGGGCTCTGTGCTACCTCCTCCCCAGATGGCCAGCCATCTTCCCAATGCTTTCTACCTCACATCACACACTCCCTCTGTTTCTATCTTGTCCAGCCCCTGTAGGAACAGGGCAACCTGCCAAGATACCCCTGAAGGTCCCCGCTGCCTCTGCCCGGTTGGATACACCGGAAACAGCTGCCAGGTAAGGTATAGTGAGTGTGGGGTTCCAAAGAGGGAGGAGCTGACCTGCGCTAGTTAGGGGAGTCTCCAGGACTATAAAGGGGAGCAACAGGGAAGCTTGGGAGAGATGTCTGTGTGAGAAGAGGTGGGAAGGTCTAGAAATCGGGGGACTAGGTGAAGAAAGAAACAGGAAATCTGGCATGGCGGTATTGCTTGTTCTGCTAGCACTTAGGGGGCAGAAGCAAGAGAATCAGGAGTTCAAGGTCAGCCTCAGCTACATAGCAAGTCTGACACCAGCCTAAGCTACATGAGATCCTGTCCAAAAAAAAGCCAGAGATGGTATGCTGAGTGGATTTCTGATCCTGGGGGCTGTTCTGGAACGTGAAGATTGGAGGAAATGCGGGGGCACCTGATTCAGGCCATCTGCAAGCAAATCGGAAAGGTGCTGGACTTAGTGGTTCTAGAACTGAGAGAAGCTCAGCTCCCAGCCTGGAAGTTCAGGCTCTGCCTGTCTCATGCTCTCTTCCAACCCCCAGACTCTGATGGACCTGTGTGCCCAGAAGCCCTGCCCACACACTGCCCAGTGCCTCCAGAACGGGCCTTCCTTCCAGTGCGTGTGCCTTCAGGGATGGGCAGGGCCTCTCTGTGACCTCCCAGTGTCCTGCCAAAAGGCTGCGCTGAGCCAAGGTACCAGCTCTGAGGTCAACTGGGGAACAGTCTTTCTTTGCCCCAAGCTTCAGGGCAGCCACACAACCTGTGTTTCAACCAAAAATCCAAGAGCAAACTATAGTTCAACAGTCAGGGTGGTCTCACACAGCTCCATTCTGCTACCACACCCAATACCACTGAGCCCAGATGAGACTCCAGCTTAACACAATTACCAGGGACATAACTCAGCTGGAGTCATGGTCAAAACTGGGCCAAACTGAACCACAGATAACCCAACCACAATGACATCTCACCCTGCCCAGCCTCTTGTAGAATACCATGCAGCACCTGAGCATCCTTCCACCCAACTTATCGCCATCCTCTCTGTCTGTCTTTCTCTCCAGGAATAGAGGCCTCTGCCCTGTGCCAGAATGGAGGTGTCTGTACCGACAGGGGCTCCTTCTATTTCTGTCGCTGTCCCCCTGGATTCCATGGCAAGCTATGCCAGGATAAGATGAACCCCTGTGAGTCCAAGCCTTGCCAGCATGGAGCCACTTGTGTGGTCCAGCCCAATGGATATCTCTGCCAGGTAAGAGATCTAGAGGAGACGAGGCTGAGTGGAGACATAGTGGGGAGGGTTGGTGAGACCCTCATGCATCCTGTCCTCTATCCTTTAACCCAGTCATCCAACTAACCACCAGGTTGGGTCTTTCTCCTCCCTGTTCCTCAGCTCGTCCTTCCCCTTCACTCTGTACTAGCCCAGGTCTTTTGCATTCTGTCTGGACACCTACATCAAACTCCTCCCCACTAGCCAGGCCTCCATATTTGTCCCTGCTGATTCAGTCTTTACCACCTGCCACAGGACTCTACCGATAATGTTAAGTTGGCCCCTCCCTCCTGATTAACACCCTTCAGGGAGACCAACTTCCCTCCTTGGAACACAGCCAAGGTCTTGCATGACACGCACCATCCACCTACCACACCTGTCCCTGTCCCCACTGTACTGCCCCCGCATCATAAAACTGCCCTGGCTTTCTTACACAGCTATAGTGGCTCTGCTTCTCAGCCTTGTCCCCTCTCCTTCTGCAGCCTCTGCCTAGAATGGCATTTTCCCTCCGTCTCTACTGTAAGGTGACCCAGAGGCACCTGCCTGTAAATGTCCTGTTTCTCTCTCTGAGCTGGGGGAGGGCTTGCTGGTCCAGGTCACAATGCCAGGAGAGAAAAAGCTGGGAATGAAGAACAAGCAGTCTAATCCCTGAGCTCAGAAACATAGTATTTGATCGGGGCACAAGGCATATCCCCAGTATATCACTGATCTCACTTTTCAAACATCATTTCCAGCTTAAAAGGGGGCGGGGGGCGGGGTTCTCACGTAGCCAAGGCTAGCATCAAACTCACTATGTTGCTGAGGATGACCTTGAACTTCTGGTCCTCCTGCCTCCGGGATTACAGGCATGTGCCCCCACGCCCCACTTATACAGTACTGCAGATGGAACCCAGGACTTCGAATGAGCTACGTCCCCAACCCCACCTTGTCTGACTCTTAGGAACATTTCCAAACATAATGCAGGGTAGGCTAGGGATGACCCTGTCCCAGAAAAGAAGAGGCAGAGGACTACGTAGTGACTGGTGAATTTCTATGTACTCTTTATTCAACGCCCAGCTTCTTTCAAGAAACTCCCACCTCCCGAAGTTTCTGGAACGACCTTCTACTTATTCCTACCAGCCCTCTGGGCCACTCCCCAGACTCTGCAAATCCACTTTCTGCAGCTCCCGGAAGCCTCTTCTGGCATGCTCACTCTGTCCAGGACCAAGGTGGACATTATGGGATTTGTCAGTAACTTTCCCCTCACATGGCTTGGGCAACAATGAAGCAATGAGAACACAGTTCAGGGCAGAGCTAGTCTTGCTTTGGATCTCAGGTCACTTACACCTGTGTGACTTGTGCAATCCCCTCAACATTCTGAACTGTTTCATCATCTGTGAAGGGAGGATCAAATAAGATAAACTTTATTAAAAGCTGCTAGGACTATACAAGGTTCTGAACATAAATTACACAATAAATGCCAACCACCACTCCCCTCTGCTTGACTGACCTTCGGAGGAACAGGAACTAATCTTGTTTCCCTTTATAGTACCTAAAACAGTGCCCCACAGGCTAGAGAGAGAGCTCAGTCAGCAAAGGGTTTGCCTCGCAAACCTGAACCCCAGATCCCCAAAACCCCCACAAAAAGTCAGGCTCAGTGGCATATGTCTGCAAGACGGGAGGCAGAGAGAAAGCTGGCAGCCCCGTAGGCCAATGAGGCCACTTCAAACATAAGGTGAACTGGCACTAGCAATGCCCCCTGACCTCCATGCAATGCACACCCATGTACACACACACACACAGTGCCTGGCACCAAGTGGGCATGCACTAGCAGGTTATGAATTAATTTGTGAGTGTCTGGAGGTAGGGCTGGAGAGATGGCTCAGCGGCTAAGAACACTGATTGCTCTTGCAGAGGACCTGGTTTTCATTCCCAGCACCCACATGGCAACTAACAACCATCCCTAACTCCAGTTCCAGGGATCCAACACTCTCTTCTGGCCACGTGCACAGCGTGGGTGTACTTACACACATGTAGGCAATACACTCATACACATAAAACTTTTAAACATTTTTTAAAAAGCTACAGGGTACGTTGCTAAGAGAGACTTAACAGAAATGAGGCCATGCTTTGTGGCAGTGTGCGGATCTGGGACTGGAGAGGATTTAGCCATGTTAAACAATAGCATGTCATGTTAAGATGGCCTGAGTTATGTGTGGTTGTGATGGATACTGAGTTCAGTGATGCTATGGAGCTGGAAGTGGAGGGGTGGGCAGACCACCTTGAGCTCAGCTCATTCATGATTCCCTCTGATCCTGTATCTGCAGTGCACCCCAGGCTATCATGGACAGAACTGCTCACAAGAACTCAATGCTTGTCTGTCCCAGCCCTGCCACAACCATGGGACCTGCACCCCGAAACCTGGAGGTTTCCACTGTGCCTGCCCTCCAGGCTTTGTGGGACTGCGTTGTGAGGGGGATGTGGATGAGTGCCTCGACCAGCCCTGCCACCCCACAGGCACTGCAACCTGTAAATCTCTAGCCAATGCCTTCTACTGCCAGTGTCTGCCTGGACACACAGGTGAGGCCTGGGATGCGGGTACAGACATCTTTGGGGTACATCCAACCAGACTAGGGAGACCCAGACCATCCCTACCCATAAAACAGCCTGGCCTTCTCATGCCCTGCCCTCCACACACCCCAGAAAAAACACCCCAGGATTGGTTCACCTCTCAGGAGTCAGGACAGAGGCAGAGACTGGGCGCTGATGTGATATTTAATCTCACCCCCACCATAGGCCAGAGGTGTGAGGTAGAGACAGACCCCTGCCAGAGTCAGCCCTGTGCTCACGGAGGGTCCTGTGAGGCGAGAGCAGGACCACTCCCTGGCTTCACCTGCCGCTGCCCCAAGGTAAGCGGCTGCTTTACTGGCTCCCCCCACCACCCATGAAAGGTGAGAATACAGAAGCCAGACTCCTAGAGGGGCATGTGGGAGAGTGCTGGAACGGGAATTACTGCAGAGGGCCATGCCAAGGTCACAGCGGTGAAAGGCTCTTGCAATTAGGGGACAGGTGAGGTCAGACAGCAGTGTGTCATCGGTGTTCAGAAGCCACAAATTGCCCAGTGTGGTGGCACAGCCTTGTAATCCCTACACTTGGGAAGTGGAGGCAAGAGGATCACGAGTCCAAGGCCATCCTTGGCTACGTAATGAATTTGAGGTCAGCCTGGGCTGAGTGAAATTGTCTATATATACAAACCCTTCCAAGGAGTGACTATTCTACCATACTGACCTAGCAACCACATCAGGCAGCTCAGAATCACCTATTTTTGGTTTTGCTGGGGGTTTTTGTTTGTTTGCGTTTTAGAAAGGATCTCCCTGTAGCCCTAGCTGACTGGAATTCGCTAGGTAGACCAAGCTGGCCTCTATCTCACAGAGATCCACCTGCCTCGGCTGACTATAAAGGTATTCCTCACCATATCTGGCAGCTTATAACCGCCAGTAACTCCAGCTCCTGGAGGATGATACCTCTCACTTCTTTGGGCACCTACACTCACATACACATAACCCACATACAGACACATGCATATCCACACAATTAAATTTAAACTTTTCAAGAGTAGCCTTAAAGAGTAATTTAAACTATGTATACAGGGATGGGCTGTGGGTGAGTCAGATGCATTGAACTGGATTCATCATAAACCTTGTCATGACAAACTCACACTGGTTTGTACCTGGTCTTCATTCTTCTAACATTCCTAAATCAAATCTAAGAATTGTAATATTAAAAACTTACATTAGGGCTGGATAGATGGCTCAGCAGTTAAGAACACTGGCTGTTCTTGCAGAAGACCCAGGTTAAAATCCCAGTACCCACATACATAATCTAAAATCTCTCTGCATTCTCTCTTCCCTGCTACAGGGTTTCGAAGGCCCCACCTGCAGCCGTAGAGCTCCTTCCTGCGGTGTCCATCACTGCCACCATGGGGGCCTGTGTCTGCCCTCCCCTCGGCAGGGCCTCCCACCCCTCTGCGCCTGCCTCAGTGGTTTTGGGGGTCCTGACTGCCTGACACCTCCAGCTCCTCGAGGCTGTGGCCCCCCCTCACCCTGCCTGCACAACGGCAGCTGCTCAGAGATCCCTGGGCTGGGGGGCCCTGGCTTTCAATGCTCCTGCCCTCCCGATTCTCCAGGGCCCCGGTGTCAGGGACCAGGGGCAAAGGGGTGTGAGGGCAGAGGTGGCGATGGAGCCTGTGATGCTGGCTGCAGTGGTCCAGGAGGAAACTGGGATGGAGGGGACTGCTCCCTAGGAGTCCCAGACCCCTGGAAGGGCTGCCCCTCCCGCTCCCAATGCTGGCTTCTGTTCCGGGATGGGCGGTGTCATCCACAGTGCAACTCGGAAGAGTGTCTGTTTGATGGCTATGACTGTGAGACTCCACCGGCCTGCACGTGAGCCTGGAGCCCACTCTGGGTGGGATGCCCGACTTACAGATGACACAGCCTTAGGCTCCAGGGGTTTTCCATGTTAAGACAGAAGACTCTGGACTCCAACCCAGGGGAACAGAGGGGGATGGAGGTGACAGAGGGAGGGACGGATGGAGGGACACAGACAGACCCGGGGACTGACAAGTGACACAGCCTGTATCTGACTCCTGAGAGCTCTACAGACTCTGGCCTCAAACCTCTCCCCTGCAGCCCTGTAGTCATCAAACACCTCCCCCAGGAAAGGGTCTTAAACCCTAGGAGAGCTTGGGGATCAGGAGGGAGAACTGGTCCTAGGAGACTGGAATCCGGAGACAGTGTTTGGCTACCATCCTGGAATGCATAACTGCTTGTACTTAGCAGTCAGAGTCCTAGAGGCTGTGGAGTGGCAGGAATTCTCTCTGCAGTGGGAGTCAGGTTTCAGGAGAGATCTGAGTCCATCTCTCCTCTACCCACAGCCCAGTCTATGACCAATACTGCCAAGATCACTTCCACAACGGGCACTGTGAGAAGGGATGCAACACCGCAGAATGCGGCTGGGATGGGGGCGACTGCAGACCCGAAGACCGAGACTCCACGTGGGGGCCCTCTCTGGCCCTGTTAGTGGTGCTGAGTCCCCCAGTCCTGGATCAGCAGCTGCTTGCTCTGGCCCGAGTGCTGTCCCTGACTCTGAGGGTTGGGCTCTGGGTGAGAAAGGACAGTGAGAGCAAGGATATGGTGTTCCCCTACCCTGGGGCCCGGGCCGAAGAGTTGCTGAGTGGAACTCGGGATTCTTCTCACCAGGAGAGACAAGCCCCTCATATCCAGCTTGGGGGCAAGGAGACAGAGTCCCTTGGCGCTGGGTAGGCAAGGAATGGGGAGGGCCAAGCCTTAGTTCTTTCACGGGAGCAGAGGGAATGGAGCCAGACTAAAGAGATCCCATGAGGTTCCTTTCCCATAGGTTCGTGGTGGTGATGGATGTGGATCTGTCCCACTGTGGCCCTGACCACCCCGCATCCCGATGTCCCTGGGACTCTGGGCTCCTGCTCCGACTCCTTGCGGCGATGGCCGCAGTGGGAGCCTTGGAGCCCCTGCTACCTGGACCCTTGCTGGCTGCCCACCCTCATGCAGGTACTGGTAGGTGACCCCAACAGTTTCTCCTGACCTTTGCTCAAGCCATTCTGGATAGAGATCAAGCCTGGACCTAAAATGTTCTTGGTGGGGACTTGGCCACTAACGCCTCCTCCTCAGACTGGGTCTCCTACCGACTCTGGTTCTACGGTGTCCTCTCTTATTTTCCTAAGCACTTTGCACTAACCTTTGACATAGTTCTCCGACAACCTTGGGTCCCAGCTTATGAAATACTATCATATCATGTGTCTTATAGGCTCAGCTCTCACCATTTTACTCCTAACACATTTCACT
This sequence comes from Eospalax fontanierii, assembly GCA_035773235.1. Classification (NCBI taxonomy): domain Eukaryota; kingdom Metazoa; phylum Chordata; class Mammalia; order Rodentia; family Spalacidae; genus Eospalax; species Eospalax fontanierii. Next base: position 1,571,766 of record CM069549.1, on the reverse strand, counting down.
CCATGAGGCACGCATTATCTCCATTTCACAGGGGAGGAACCTGAGGCAGACTGGCCTGGTCTCACCAGGAATGGCCCCTCTTTGTGGCTGTGTCTCTCCCACCAGGTTCCACAGCCAACCAGCTTCCCTGGCCTATACTGTGCTCTCCAGTAGCTGGAGTGCTTCTCCTGGCCCTTGGGGCGCTTCTTGTCCTCCAGCTCATTCGGCGACGCCGCAGAGAGCATGGGGCCCTGTGGCTGCCCCCTGGTTTCAAAAGAAGGCCTGGGACACAGCAAGCACCCCACCGCCGGAGGCCCCCACTAGGAGAAGACAGCATCCGCCTGAAGTAAGAACGGGGAGGATCTGGGGCTCAGGACAGGGCGTGACAGAGTGGAAATAGTACTGCACAAGTTGAGGGGTAGGAAGGATGCTAAACCCACCAGAGATTCCTACTGATGGCCTGTGTAACCTCCACCCGCTCCCCTTGTCCAGGGCACTGAAGCCAGGGGCAGAAGTCGATGAGGACGGAGTGGCCATGTGCTCGGGCCCTGAGGAGGGAGAAGAGGTGGGCCAGGTGAAAGGGAGGTGATGGAGGGGATGAAAGGACCACTCGGTGACCTTCATAGCTCCTTGTTCTTGCTCCAAGGCTGAAGAAATGGCACCAGCCTCCAAGTGCCATCTCTGGCCACTGAACAGCTGTGAGGAGCTCCCGCAGGTAGCCATGCTGACACCTCCTCAGGAGTGTGAGATGGACGTGAACACCTGTGGACCTGGTACACCAGCCACCCTAACCGAGAAAACAAAATTTCGCCCTTTTAGAATCAAAATCCACTATATCCCAACTTGAGGAACTAACTTACAGTTGATGCCTTGAGAACACAAGTTCTCAAAATTGGGGTCTGAGACTGACCAGCACCACCAGGGAATGTGTCAGGAAGTCAAGCTCTCAGAAATGGGAGACACTGAGCAATCTAAGTCCTCTAGAGAAGTATGACCCAGGCTCAAATTTGAAAACCACTGCCTGAGAATGTTTCAGAATTACAGCCTTCCTGCTTCTTTTACTGACTGAAGAAACTGAAGCTTAGGAAGAGCGGGCGGGTGGCTTAAGATATTAACTCAAGGGGCAAGGCAGAGCTTGGCCCTCTCACAGTTGACTGTCTAAGCCCCCATCTTCTCTCCCTCTTGCAATCTTTTGATCAGCCCATTACTCATCCTCACCCACAGATGGAGTCACACCCCTGATGTCAGCGATCTGCTGTGGAGTAGAGTCCAGGCCCATCCAGGGACCATGGCTGGGAAATCCTGAGTCCTGGGGACTACTGCTGGATGGAGGGGCCTGTCCCCAGGCTCACACCGTGGGCACTGGTGAGACACCCCTGCACCTGGCTGCCCGATTCTCCCGGTCAACCGCTGCCCAACGTCTCCTAGAGGCTGGAGCCAACCCTAACCAGCCTGACCGGGCAGGGCGAACCCCACTTCACACCGCAGTGGCTGCTGATGCTCAGGAGGTCTGCCAGGTCAGCACACACCGGGATCCCTGAAGGAAGTAAAGTGTGCTTGCAAGTGAAACTCAGATGACTCCCCTAGAGTTTGACAAAGAAATCGAGATTGAAGACCTGAAAGAGGAAGGCAGCTGGATGTGGACTGGGAAGGGGACTGAAATTGTGAGGGGCCTAATCTAGCAGTCCAGGCTAACCCAAGGGTCACCGGCTCTGTTTCCTCCTCCCCCGCCCCCAGCTCCTACTGGCCAGCAGACAGACTGCGGTGGATGCACGCACAGAGGACGGGACAACACCTTTGATGCTGGCTGCCAGGCTGGCAGTGGAGGACCTCGTTGAAGAACTGATTGCAGCCCGAGCAGACGTAGGGGCCAGAGATAAAAGGGGTATGAATGAAGAGGGTATGGAGTGAGGTGTTGGGCAGAGTGGGTATGAGGTGAGGTAAAGTACAGTACAAGCGAGGCAGGGAGGCTGGATAGGATATTCCCTCCCAAGCTGCCGCACCACAGAGCGCGACTACCCCATTACGCTCAACAACGCACACGAGGAACTGGGAAAGAGGAAAGTACCTGCGGGAAGTGGGAGGGAGCCCTCGGGTCCCACCAACCCAGAACAAAGCCCATTGTCCCTCCCGCGCGCTGACGTCACCAGGGCACCGCTTCCGGCTGACTGGCGGTTACCCAGGCAATGCTTCCCGCCTTTGAGGAACCCGAGCTGCCCTTCCCCAACCCAGCCCTCCTCCCCAAAGTCAAAACCCGTGGGAAACCGGAAGGCAGGCGTCTGGCCCCTGGTTGCAGGGTAACCAGCTCCCATGCCGTGTCCTAGGGAAAACCGCACTGCACTGGGCCGCTGCTGTGAACAACGCCCGAGCCGCCCGCTGCCTCCTCCAGGCTGGAGCCGATAAAGACGCCCAGGACAGCAGGGTTAGCCCAGGCCGCAGCCCTTGCACCAAACCAAGCGCGGGAATCCCGCAACCCCGTGGGGGGCGGGGCTAGCGCCCGGGGGACAGGGTCACCGGGCGGGGCCTCCCTGACTCCGCCCCCGGGCTGTCCGGTCTCGGTCCTCCAGGAGCAGACGCCGCTGTTCCTGGCGGCGCGCGAAGGAGCGATGGAGGTGGCGCAGATGCTGCTGGAGGTCGGGGCGGCCCGAGGGCTGCGGGACCAGGCCGGGCTGGCCCCCAGCGACGTAGCCCGCCAGCGCAACCACTGGGACCTGCTGACGCTGCTGGAAGGGGAGGGAGAGAGGGCGGAGCCGGCGGAGGCGCGCCACACCGCCACGCCGGGCCGCGAGGCGGGGGCGCGCGCGCATGCGCGCACCGCGTCTGGGGGCGGGGCCCGGCCGCGCTGCCGGACGCTGTCGGCGGGAGCGAGCCCTCGCGGGGGCGGGGCCTGCCTGCCCGCTCGGACCTGGTCTGTGGACTTGAGCGCGCGGGGCGGGGCGGCCTATGCGCGCTGCCGGAGTCGGTCGGGAGGCGCTGGCGGGCCACCCTCCCGCGGCCGTAGACTCTCCGGCTCGCGCGGGCCGATGGTGCGGGGAAGACCTGGGATGGCGGCAGCTTGTGGGGCCAGCACCCGGGAGCACGGCTGGCCTCGCGATTGGGTGACCCTGGGAGCCGCCGGCCCCGCCTCCAGCGCGGCGGCCCCGTCCCCTTGCCTGACACCGTCCCCGGAACGCGGATCCCCCCAAGTGGTCTGGGGTCTGCCGGTGTACCCAGGCGGAGGGAATCCAAAGTAGGCGGCCCGGTGCACGCGAGGATGGGACAGACTCCCCAGACTTTAAGGTCAAGTGAGGAATCCCAAGTTGTTACCCTCCAAAAATAAGTGCATGCCCACCATAGAGGTTGGCCTTCTGCCCAGGAGTACCTGCTGCTCTGGGTAGAGAGCTTGGGATGCTGGCATGAGGCAGGCCCACCCAGGCCTTTCCCAGAAAATAGGGCAGCGACAGGAGGACAAGTGGATAAGGAATACCCTAAACTGGAACCAAGAACCGTGGGCAAACTGGATGTAAAATATTTCTCATCTATGGTTCCCAAAGAGAGCCTCTGCCATCCGCTGCCCACAAACGGCTGGCAGATATTTATTAAGCACTTACAGTGTGCCAGGTTCTGTGTAACGATGAAAGGTGGCCGATGGCCCCTCCAGCTAATGACTCCTTGCCCTCCCTACCTGCTGACAAGGAAGCCGGTGCAGGGATGAGGCGGCACTCTCCCAGCCACCGCTATCTCTATTTAAGAACTCCTAAACTCACTAATAATAAAGCTGATTTGAAGTATTACATTATTTGGAGGAATTACAGTGATGTGGGAAGACTGCATAGTGTTTGGGAAACTTAGTTCCCTAAGTTTGGACAGGGGCTTTTAAGTATAAATCAGGGGCAAACAAGATCTGGGGGTTCTGTGTTCATTTGGGGTATCATCTGAAAGCAAAGATTACTAGTAGCCCAGGAGAAATAGGTGTCTCCCCCATCCAAGGGCACAATAGATTACTAAAGTCTCCAGCCTCTGCTTCATCACCTTCATTAATACGGATAGGCCTGACATGTGCAGTCCGAAACATTCTGAAGATAAAACCATTTATAGGGCATTCATACACCGTGTGCCAGGTACCTCACCACGATTAGTCCTTAGTCCTCATTCACCTCCGTAAGTGCCATTAAAGCCCAATTTATTCTTTCATAAGGTGAGGCACAAAGATTCGATTCACAAAGATTTGGCTGAAAGGCATTAGGTGTCAGAACCAAGCCTCTTTGTCACCTGTCAGTCCAAATCTCAGCTTTGTAACAACCCCCTTCACATGGCTGGTGGCCATTTAAAGACCCCAAATGTCTGTCCTGCCCCCTCCCTGGAGCCAAGCAGCCTGGCTAAGCCAGGCAGGTGGTCCTCTCCCTTTTCCATTTCGGTACCCCACTTGCATGCCCCCAGGCCAGTTCACCCTGGTATGCATCAGCTCATTTGCTGGAGTGAAGAGTACCTTCTCATATCGAGTGCCTATCTTATCCCCTACACAGGCTGTAAACAGCTTGCCAGCCGTTAGTATTCAACTCCCAGTTCCTAAACACTTGTGTACTGGACCACTGTTAGGAAATATTGTATTAGAGAGCAGTGGATCCTGGGTCCAAGTCCTTTGCCTCCAGTAGAACCATGCCCTTTCCCCTGACCCAGTAAGTCAAGAGAGAAGGTGGGGAGGGCAGGATCCCTCATCAGGATAAGTCTTAGAGAGGGAAGGGACCTGGTTTGGGGGAGGGGGATCCTGAAGAGTCAAACCACTTCCTGTGTAGCTAGTTCCGGTGTTGACAGAAAAGAGTTGAAGGGGTGGCAGGGATGGAGGCAGCAGAGTTGCAGGCTGAGGGGTTACTGAGAGTCCAGAGATGAGCAGGCACAGTCCTTCCCTGTCGGGAGCTGGCTCCACTCCTGCAACTGGAGTTTTTCCCAGTCTCTGTCCTCCCCTAGGGCTAGAGAGGTCAAACAAGCTGTTTGGGTGGGAAAAGAGAATGGAGGAAGTTGACAGATGGGCGGGGCCCAGGGGGGGCTGACGAGGAACCCAGTTTCCTGCTCAGTACCCAGGCATCCAGACCCCAGCTCACCCCCACCCCTTCCAGCCCCCACTCCCCTAAGGAACCCTAGGTTCCGGCCCTCCTCCCAAATCCCAGCCACCCCTCCCCCATCAGTGTTTCCCTGTGCCGAGATGGAGGCCGAGAGACTCCAGGAAGAAGAGGATAGTGAGCAGGTGAGCTGGGCACTCGGTGGGAAGGTCAACAGAGAGAAGGGATGTGTGAGGACCTCGGGCAGGAACCTAGTGACAGATGGGCATAGGGGACTAGGAAAGGATTGAGCACACTAAGACAGGAACAGAAACACAGAGAGGGGAAATGGGTCCCTGGCGTAGCCCTCCACCCACCCTACCCCACTTGACTGGCATGGACGTTTCTTGGCATCAGGGACCCCCACAAGATGAACAGGGCTGGCCCCCTGTGAACACCACTCGGCCTTGGCGATCTGCTCCTCCGTCCCCTCCTCCACCGGGGACCCGCCACACAGGTATCCCACTGACCCAGCGAGCTCCTGACCCCATCACCCAGGCTGCCCCAGCGTGGCCCCATCACAACTGCTGGGCCGAAACCCAAAGTCCCTGATCCTAAGTCAGTTTGCTCACCTGTCCCCACCCATCACCTCCCTGTCCGTACCACCCCTGGGTCTTTGAACCCTTCTTCCTCCTCTCCCCAGCCCTGGGACCCCGTTCGGCCTCCCTGCTCTCTGTGCAGACCGAGCTGCTTCTGGACCTGGTGGCTGAGGCCCAGTCCCGACGGCTAGAGGAGCAGAGGGCCACCTTCCACACCTCTCAGGTCCCCTCTAGCATAGCTCCTGCCCAGCCCCAGCTTCTTGAAGACAAAGAACAACTCTACAGCACCATTCTTAGCCACCAGGTAAGACAGACCCCCTTCCTCCATGAAAGCAGGACCCAGAGCCCCTGATCTCTTGGCTCCTCTTGGGTTTGGGTCCTAACTTCTCTCCCTAGACATCTGCCCCTTGGCCAGCCTCCAGTCTCCTCATGGCCTATCCGCCCCACACCAACCCTGGCTCCTCTCAGACCCCACCCTCAACTTTACCAATGCCCTTCTCTCTCTCCACATCTCCAGTGTCAGCGGATGGAAGCCCAGCGGTCAGAGCCCCCTCTGCCCCCAGGGGGACAGGAACTCCTGGAGTTGCTGCTGAGAGTTCAGGGTGGGGGTCGGATGGAAGAACAAAGATCCCGGCCCCCTACACACACCTGCTGAGACCTGAGCACCCCAACCAGACCCTTATTCCTGGGGCTCACAGTTGGGCCACCCCCTGCTAGCCTTCAACCCTGCTTGGCAGGGGTACCAGAGACTGAAGACCAGCCGAAATGGCGCTGTTCACCCTCCGCACTTTCCTTGGGAACTGCAATGGGTGCAAATACGCAAACCTGGAGAATAAGCAAGGTAGGGTAGTTGCTTAACCCGCTGAAGCAGTTGAGTCTCTGTCCGGAGCTGTTAAGCAACTAGGCCAGGTGTAAAGGACTGCGGCCTGCCCCTCTAAAGAAAAAGCAAATGTCCCACAGGTCAAGACCTGACACCTCTACCTTCCTTCCCAGCAAGAAAAAGGGAGCTATTAAGACCACTGGCCAGCCCCAACCCCAGCACCCCCAGCCCTAAGGCTCAAGGGCCCAGAGGCTGTGGAGGGACCTTTAGCACCGCCCACCGCCCTCCGCAGTGCTGCTCTGAGTCTGTCTGTTTGTTGTTCGAATAAATCTAATTCCCCTCAGGACTGAAGACTGGTATCTGGGGGACAGTGGGGGTGTGGAGGGTAGGAAGGTGAGGCCTGGGGCCGTCCTCGCTCCGATCTGGCCAGAGGCCAGCTCCCCTCCCCGGCTGGTTAATTACTGGCTCATTAAGCAGCGGCTGGAGACCTCCCTAATCATGTCCCCCAGCCCTCGGCTCCCGGTTTTAATTAAGTCGAACAGGGAGGGGAGTCATTAGAACAAGAAATATGAACCGAGCTGTCGGGTGAGCGCTCCAGCGGCCCGAGTCTGCAGCACCCCGAAGCCGGGCTGCGAACCCAGGTGGCTGGGTCCCCCGCACCCAGCTCGGCCACCCAGCTTGGCTCGCGGAGTCCGGCCCCGCCTGCCCCAGCTCTCCGTGGCCGCCCGGCCGCTCCCCGCCTCCACCCGCCGGCGTCCCGGCCTGCGTCTCCCCGCCCCCGGCTCCTCCCCGTTCCTCCTCTCCTCCCCTCCTCTTCCTCCCGCTCCCCTCCCCCAGCCTCCTCCCTCGCTCCCCCTGCTCCCTCCTCCCTCCTCTCGCACACACACCCCCGCTTGGGCCTCCTCTCTCTCTCCGGCTCCATTTTCTCCGCCGCCGGGGGCCGGGGTCTCCTGTGGGGGGCCCAGGCGGTACCCCAGGTCTCCCCTCCAGTGCCGGGGTGAACCCCCGGGAGGTGCGGGGGAGCCGGGAGGCGGAGAGCCGGGCGGGGTTGGGGCGGAGGGAGTAGCGGCCCGGGCGAGTTTGGGGGGGGAAGTAACCCGGCGGGGGGAGGGGCGAGCAGGGAGGGGGCCTCAGGCCCCCCCCAGCTATGGACGAGCGGCTGCTGGGGCCGCCCCCTCCGGGCGGGGGCCGGGGAAGCCTGGGGTTGGTGGGTGGGGAGCCCGGGGGCCCTGGCGAGCCCCCCGGTGGCGGAGACCCCGGTGGGGGGAGCGGGGGGGTCCCGGGAGGCCGGGGGAAGCAAGACATCGGGGACATTCTGCAGCAGATAATGACCATCACCGACCAGAGCCTGGACGAGGCCCAGGCCAAGTGAGTGCCCCCACCCCGGGACCCCGCTCACCAGCTCAGAGTCTTCTGCGAGCCCCCCTCCCCCAGCGCCCTCCCAGGACCTTCCAACTCTCTTCTCCCCCTAGCCCTGGAGGCCCTTCTCTGAATCCCTTCACCCCTGGGCCCAGAAACCTCCATAGAGGGAACCCCAGGTGGTCTCCCTCCTGTCCTAACCTTTTGCTGACCCCTAACACTCCTAGAAGGGCCCCAAGCCCTGAGCCTCCTATACTTAGAAACTGTTCTCAGCCTCTGCTGCCTTCTCCCCTAACTCTCCACGCAGCCCCCCTGTTCTCTACAGATGCAAGGTATCCACACCCCTCTTCAGAGCTGCTAACACCCCTTTCTACCAGGGCCGGACCTCTAGGGGTCCTCCCAGCCCTTTCCCCTTCTCTGTCCATACACACCACTAAACTCCTCCCTTAGAGCGGCTCTGCCCCCTCAAACTGATTCTTCTCCATCTCAGCCTCTTTGCTTTATTCTGAATCCCACCTAGGCCCCCCGCTTCTTCAGTCTTGAGCTCCTAGCTCCATCTTTTTTGCCTAAACCAACTCCCAGAGCCTCAGCCCACCCAGGATGTCCCTAGCCTGCTGCAGCTTCTGCTTTCTGTGGCTAGCCCAGCGGCTTCCCCATGCTGTGGCAGCTGACCTCTTCCCCAAGAACCAGCCCTCCAGCCTGCTGGCTCCCTCCACGAATTGATACCCCCACTTGTTCCTGGCTCCCTCTCATGCTCTCCTGGCCCCCAGCTTTCTAGCCCCTGAACTCTACCTATTCCCATTCCTCCTAAGGAAACACGCCCTAAACTGCCATCGAATGAAGCCTGCTCTCTTTAGTGTCCTGTGTGAAATCAAGGAGAAAACCGGTATGTGAGTTCCCCCCTGATTCCTCACTTACCGGCTCATGGGCCGCCCCCTACTCCATTCTTCACCTCTAGAGACAAAACTCTGTTAACTCTAGGGCTAAGAGTTTGACAACTTGAGGCCTGAGGAAAGTGGGACCCAGGGAGGTTGCTAAAAGGGTCTGAGGAAGGAACCGAAGCCTGGAAACTTGGGTCTTCAGGAGAATGGAGCACTGGGTGAGGATTCCCTGGGGCCCTAAGTCCACCTGTTTGCCTGCTAGGCCTCAGCATTCGAAGCTCCCAAGAGGAGGAGCCGGTGGACCCACAGCTGATGCGCTTGGACAATATGCTTCTGGCAGAGGGTGTGGCTGGACCCGAGAAAGGGGGGGGCTCTGCAGCAGCAGCTGCAGCCGCTGCAGCCTCCGGGGGTGGTGTGTCCCCCGACAACTCCATTGAACACTCAGACTATCGCAGCAAGCTTGCCCAGATCCGCCACATCTACCACTCAGAGCTGGAGAAGTATGAGCAGGTGAGGAGAGGAAGGGGCAAGTGGAAGAGGCGGCCTCAGGGCAACTCCTCACCGGCCCACCTTCCCCAACTACAGGCGTGCAATGAGTTCACCACCCACGTCATGAACCTGCTGAGGGAACAGAGCCGCACGCGCCCAGTGGCCCCCAAGGAGATGGAGCGCATGGTGAGCATCATCCACCGAAAGTTCAGCGCCATCCAGATGCAGCTGAAGCAGAGCACCTGCGAGGCGGTCATGATCCTGCGCTCTCGTTTCCTGGATGCCAGGTGGGGCTCGGGGACCCAGGCCCGGCCCCCTAACACCTGGCTCCCTCCTATTCCTCTCCAAGAACCTCCGCTTACCCAACATCGTTAACCATGTGAGGATGGTAGCCCTGTGGAGTTTTCCCGACTCCCTCAATACCCTTCTCCCTCTAGACGGAAACGCCGCAACTTCAGCAAACAGGCCACTGAGGTCCTAAATGAGTATTTCTATTCTCACCTGAGTAACCCATATCCTAGTGAGGAGGCTAAAGAGGAGCTCGCCAAGAAGTGTGGTATCACTGTCTCTCAGGTACTCAGGGGCTTATGGAGAGGAGGTCTGGGGGCAGGGTGCTCTCAGGTGTTACTTGTGAGGAGCTCCAGGGAGAAAGGTTTGAACACGACCCTCTCCCCCTCAACACTGCAGGTCTCCAATTGGTTTGGCAACAAACGGATTCGCTATAAGAAAAATATTGGGAAGTTTCAAGAAGAGGCAAATATTTATGCCGTGAAGACAGCCGTGTCAGTCGCCCAGGGGGGCCACAGTCGCACCAGCTCCCCAACACCCCCTTCCTCAGCAGGTGGAGCCCTCTGCCACCCTAGCTGGCTGTTTTTTGCATGCTTCCTGCATTTGTTCCCATTTCCTGTCTGTGCAGGGTTATAGCTGAGGGCTTTTGGGGGTGAAAAGGACTGAGCTGAGGTGGGGTGGTGATGTCAAGAAAAGAGGCCACACCAGTGAGTGGCTGGAGAGACTGGAGAATAGCATGTTCTGGGTGTTGGACTGTTCTGCGGATAATTGGTGTGTAATCCATGTGCATCCCCAGTGAGTTAGCTTAGAGAGCTCTCTGGAAGCTGAGAGTTGTGCTCTGCTCCTGCCAGCCATCACAGGGTCCCCTGTGCCTTTCCCCAATTCTCTCTCTGTCCTCCCAAGGCTCTGGTGGCTCTTTCAATCTCTCAGGATCCGGAGACATGTTTCTGGGGATGCCTGGGCTCAACGGAGATTCCTATTCTGCTTCCCAGGTCAGGAGCTCCATGGCCTCTTTGTTTTTTATTTTATTTTATTTTTTTAATTTTATGTATGGGGTGGGGTGGAGGGGGTACATGTGCTACTGCTCAATGTGGAAGTCAGAAGACAGCCCTGTGGACTCAGTTCTGTCCTTCCACCTTTAGGTGGATTCTGGGGATCTAACACAGGTTACCAGGCCTACGTGACAAGTACCTGTACTCCCTGAGCCATCTCATTGATGCCCTGTCTACTCTTGAATGGGCTTTCCCAAACTCCCTACACCACCCACCTTTTAGGTAGTATACAAAACATCACCTCCCTGTTGTGTTCTCTATGGCCTGCAGGTGGAATCGCTTCGACACTCAATGGGACCTGGGAGCTACGGGGATAACCTTGGGGGAGGCCAGATGTATAGTCCTCGAGAAATGCGGGTGAGTGGAATTCGGGGCCCTGTGGTCACCAGCTCTCAGCTCTCAGCAGCACAAGAGCGTGGTCCCCACACAGGGTTTCCCAGGACCTGACCCCCACTGTCCCTCTCTTTTTCCAGGCCAATGGTGGCTGGCAAGAGGCTGTGACCCCATCCTCAGTGACATCCCCAACAGAGGGACCAGGAAGTGTTCACTCAGACACCTCCAACTGATCTTGCCCCTCAGGGTCACAGGGCTGGGGGCTCCCACAATGCAACTCTTGAAGAGGACACAGGCATCTAGAGGCCAAACCCCAAACAGAAGCACAAAACAGAAGGGCAAATGGGGTCGTGCCCTCCCCAACTAGACTCTCAGTGCTGGGGTGCTGACTACATGGCGGGGAGAGTGGGGCCCCTAAGGGGAGAGTGGGGTGACTCCCCCTTTTTTCCGCTTTCAGCCTTTCTCCTCTCCTCTTACATAGAAAACAGATAACCTATCTCTCTCTTCTCTCTCATCTACACCCATATACAACTATTCTGTTTGTCTCTCTGGGCTCCCCCACTTTACCTCCCCACCCCACTTATCTGCTCTGGAATCTGGAGACGTCAGCCCTGCCTGACCCAGAGATGCCAAAAATGGGGACTCCTGGACAGAGGACATGGGCCGCGCCCCACGTGCATCCCCACCCCCCACCCCTCCAGACGGCTTTATTACCTCATACGCAGCTCATTTTAAACCAATAGAATCGCTCGGTGGACGAGAGTGTCTGACTCAGATATCTACCTCGGAGGGAGTTTCTGCTACTTAAAGAATTGTTGACTGGGCTTTGGGTTGATCCCCCCCCCCCTTTAAAAGAAAAGAAACCCTGGGTCCTGTCTGTGTTTTTTTTTATTGTTTTTTTGTTGGTGGTGGTGATTCTTAATTTCTAATTTAGTTGGGAAAGTGGGTGTTTTGTTTTTAAATAAACATACTGATTTTAGTTTTGCTTTCCCATGTGAGAGGTAACAGCCGGGGGTCACAGTAGGACAAAGGGGACAAACAACTGGTGTAGGACCACCTGGCTCAGGCCTGCCAGTGGGGGAGTGGGTTTTGCCCGGATACTAAGTCCTCACCCAGAGTCACATAGGTGCTCTTAGCTTATCCAGGCAAGTTCCTGCTGCATTTGGTGTGGAGGCTTGATGGGCTTGCTCTGGTGGCCTCCTGTCTGTCCTCTCTCTTCCCCTAACCCTCTGGCCGGACTGGGCTGGCCTTAGTAATTTCAAAGAAGTCAAAGATGCTACCCTGTGTGACACATCTGTTTTATTTTGTTTTGTTTTTTAACTATGTGGAGACTGGAGAAGAGTGAATGGGAGGGTTCTTGCCAAATACGTTAAATATGGGCTGGGTGCTTATGTATGTATATCCCTCAGTTTCCCCAGAAATAAGAGTTCTTATGTGTTTTTAATCTCACGCCACACTAAAATCAAAGCAGTGGGGAGAGGAGGGAGGCCGCAAACAGCCGGCACGGGGGGAAGGTGAAAAAAGTCCTGTCTCAGCCCTGAACCCTTCTATCTGATCCCCTCAGACATCCTCAGGATCTTAAAAGACTGTCTCAGTAGGGACCCCCTCCCATCAAAGACCCAGGCAGGATTGGGGGAGTGTGATGGGTGAGGGTGGCGGGAGGCAGGGGCCAGCAGCAGTTCTCTCCTCACTTGTAAACTTGTAGATTCACAGGGAAAAAAATGCAGTTTTAAATAAAGAAAATTCTTTTTCCCCTGGGTTTAGTTGAGCTTTTTTTTTCCAAAAAATCAATAGAAGCCCTAAAAACCAAACAAATACATTTCTCACAGACCCCTAACAGGTTTCTGCCCCATCCTCACTACAGAGACACACCCTGTTGCTTAGCAACCCTGCCCAGTGAAAATGGAACTCTAGGCAGCCCTCTGTGAGACTGAAGGAATAGGGTGGGTTGGAGGAAATGGGACCCTAAGAGGTGAGCACCCCACCCGGGGAGGCTGGCAGTGCCTAGAGATGGGGTGAGATTCCTGCTTCCAGCACCTGAAGGACTCTTGTCCAAGAGGCATGAATTCCTGGCATTCTCCATGACTGGACAAGATCGGAGCTGGGGGCAGGGTAGAGGGTGCAAGCCCCACCTAGGGCAGTGGCCACATCAGGGCAAGGGACAGACACAGCCAGAAGCCTGGAAGGACACAGGATGGGAGCTGGAGCCTGGGTGCTGGTCCTTGCTCTGTGGGGTGAGCCGCTCCCCAGCCCCACTGACCCCAGGTGGCCTGTTCCTTGTCTCTACCCCTCTCCCTAGACCTTTCCTAGAACTTGTTCTCCTAGCACGTTTTCAAAGCGCCTCTCCCACCCTGTCCTCCGTTCATGAGCCCTGCCTCCCCTTCTGCCCCTCTACCACAATGCCATCAAACAGGAGTAGTAGGTGGTCAGAACATCACAGCCCGGATCGGAGAGCCACTGGTGCTGAACTGTAAGGGGGCCCGCAAGAAGCCTCCTCAGCCGCCGGAGTGGAAACTGGTAAGCAGGACTCCTGGTCCTGGCCGCCTTGATGGCCCGTATTGACCCGGCTTAGGTCTTTCTCCTGTTTCCAGAACACAGGCCGGACCGAAGCTTGGAAGGTCCTGTCTCCTCAAGGAGGCCCTTGGGACAGCGTGGCTCGAATCCTCCCAAACGGCTCCCTCCTCCTTCCAGCTGTTGGGATCCACGATGAGGGGACTTTCCGATGTCGGGCAACCAACAGGCATGGAAAGGAAACCAAATCCAACTACAGGGTCCGAGTCTACCGTAAGGGTTCTGTGGCCTCGACCAAGGCCCACTTTTTATCTAAGAAAAAGCCTTCATTCAGCCCCACCCCACCTCCTGCCCTTGCCCATGGCCCCGGTACATGTGAACTTCTTATTCCTCTGCCCCCACCCCACCCTGTTCCCATGCCTGGAGTGTGAGAACCTTCAAGAGACAGCTTCGGATTGGATTTTTCCCTCTAGAGATTCCTGGGAAGCCAGAAATTGTAGATCCTGCCACTCAACTAACAGCTGGTGTCCCAAATAAGGTAATGAAGAAAGCGGGGAAGCTGAGAGTGGCCTCAGAGTGCGGTGTGTGACTGTACGGCCTCCCGCACACTCAGAGGGTGAGCTCCCACCTCGGAGTGCGGTGTGTGACTGACGGCCTCCCGCACACTCAGGGTGAGCTCCCACCTCGGAGTGTGGTGTGTGACTGTACGGCCTCCCGCACACTCAGAGGGTGAGCTCCCACTCCTCCTCCAGGTGGGGACATGTGTGTCTGAGGGAGGCTACCCTGCAGGGACTCTTAGCTGGCACTTGGATGGGAAACCCTTGATTCCTGATGGCAAAGGTGAGTCCCAGGTGCCCCGGACCCAGCTGCCTTCTTCCTCACATTCTCCCACATGCTGGTGTCTGACCGTATCCTACCACTCCCTCGCCACCCCACCCCACCGCACCCCCAGAAACGACTGTGAAGGAAGACACTAGGAGACACCCCGAGACGGGGCTCTTCACACTGCAGTCGGAGCTGACAGTGACCCCAGCTGCAGGAGCTGCCCATCCCACCTTCTCCTGTAGCTTCAGCCCGGTCCTTCCCCGTCGCCGCCCCTTGAACACAGCCCCCATCCAGCTCAGTGTGAGGGGTGAGCACAGAAGTGGGGAGAGCTATGGGTTCAGGAGAACACATTCTGGAAGTCCGGCTCTGGAGAGGGGAGGGACAAGCCCAGGGCTGTCAGGCTGCTTCCAAGTTTGACAACGGACCTCATGTCTCTCCTCACCCAGAACTTGGGCCTCTAGACAATATCCGTCTGCTGGTTGAGCCAGAAGGTGGAGCGGCAGCTCCTGGTGGGACTGTGACCCTGACCTGTGAAACTTCAGCCCAGCCCCCTCCTCAGATCCACTGGATAAAGGATGTGAGTGACCTGAAGAGGGTAGGAGGTGGGAGAACCATGCCAGGCACCAGGGGAGGGCAGAGGGCAGCGGAGGGAGAGGCAGGCTAGGCAGTGGGATGGAAAGATGTCTGCAGCTGTAGAAATGAAAACAGCAGTGCAGGAAGTGTGCACGAAGGTTCTTAACAGTCCTCCTGTGCGTGTTTCTGGAGGTGGGGTGGGGAGGGAGTGCTAGGATTCGGTCAGACACCCAGAGGAGAACGTCAGGAAGAAGGCAGCTGGTACAGGGCACCTGGGACTCACCTTTGCCATCACCTGTGCCTCTTTCCTCACCAGGGCACACCCCTGCCCCTTCCCCCGAGCCCTGTGCTGCTCCTCCCTGAGCTAGGGCCTGAGGATGAGGGGATCTACAGCTGTGTGGCCACCTATCCCAGCCACGGGCCTCAGGAAAGCCCCACTGTCAGCATCGGCATCTCAGGTGAGACACACACACACACACACACACACACACACTCTGGGGCCCCTGGGGCTGAAGTGAGGGACACGGGGGACTCCAGCTCCCCTCCCCCGGTGCACCCCGTGCCCAGGCCTCCTCTGTGCCACCCAAATCCTGCCTGCCAGGAGAAAAGCTCACTCTGCACTGAACCAAAGGGGGCCTCCGCTGGGCTCCCATCCAACACCTGTCACCCAAACTGAATTCCCTTCTGATGTTCTCTGACTTTGTCTTCCAGAAACAGGCGAGGAGGGCCCAGCTGCAGGTGAGGGGCTGGACTAAAGTCAGAGGGAAGCAGATGGCCTTGCCACACGTAACCAGGAGTACAATCAACGAGAAAGGAGTGGTTATGTTGACGCAGTGCCCTCGATTTTCCCTGTGTCCCTACAGGCCCCATGGGTGGGTCAGGACCGGGAACTCTGGCCCTGGCCCTGGGGATCCTGGGAGGCATGGGAATGGCTGCCCTGCTCGTCGGGGCCATCATTTGGCGAAAACGGCGACACAGAGGAGAGGAGAGGTGAGTGCAGGCAGACATCTGACAAGGGGCTTCCAGGCAGCAAGCGAGGGGCATCAGGGCGGGAAGAGGGGTGCTAGAGTTCCCCCCAATCCTCCTCCTACTCAGGAAGACCCCAGAGAACCAGGAGCATGAGGAGGAGCGGGCGGAGCTGCATCACTCGGTGGAGCCAGAGGCAGCAGAGAATGGTGCAGGAGGGCCTTGAGGGACCCCAGGCAGACCCCGTCCACCAGCGCCCTTGCCTTGTCCTGCAAACCATGCTGGCCCCAGACTATCTCTCTGTTCAGTCCCTGTTCCACCTCAACACACTTTCTTCCACAACCAGAGCCCGCACAAACTGTGCTGAGTAAACAGTTGACACATGTTGCCCACACCTGTTGTCTGTGTGTGTGTGTTGTGTGGGCGTGTGTGTCTGTGAGAGAGGGAGAGGGAGAGGGAGAGAAAAGCAACCTCAACTCCTGCATCCTGCATCCTCAAGAGCCCTTCAGGAGATGGATGCGCTCCATGCCCCTTCCCCACCACACCAAACATCTGCTTAGGCAGAAAAGGCACCTGTCCTGGAGGAGGGAAGGAGGGGCTTGGGGAAGACTTCCCATCAATACATTTCTTTTTTTTTTATTGAGTTTATAATAAAGGAGGTAGTGAGGGATGGGAGAAGGGGACATTTAGAGTCGGAACTCCTATTAGACACTGGGGAGAAGAAAATTAAATTAAATCAACAAGAGGAGTGAAGGAGAGTCAGAGGGAGCCAAGCCCACCTTTCAACATCAAATCAAGAACTGTGGGGGAAGCAAAGGGTTGGGAGAAAGGATACTAGGACATCTGTCTCTCGTCTGTCCTCATCCTCCTGGGCCAGCAGTACAGAGCAGCAGGCACTCCTGACCTACGAACACCTGTCACTCCTCCACCTCATACCCTCCTCAGGGGTGGCCAGGATGGACCTTAGCCAACAGAAATGGAGGGGTCATGGAAAGGGGGGGTCCAGAAGTAAGGAAGGGTCAGCAGGGACCCCCAATACTGATTCTCCTCTGGCTGGAGGTGGGCGGGAAGGACGCAGCTCAAATACTGAGCAGCCAGAAGAAGAAGAAAATGGCGAGAAACAAGAAGAGGGAGTCTTGCCAGCTGGAGGCCGGGTGACCCTGTCCAAGATCCACACCTGGAGGACAAAGGGAAGCTATGGCAATGTGCTCATGGAGCCAGGAGGCCAGGGGGCTGCGTGGATCCCGGGCAGGAGCTAAGGGAAAATTACCTGCACCCCTGCGGAAAGGCTCATGGGCATTGAAGACGGTGGTAAAAAAGCCAAAGGGAAAAGCGCCAACACCAAACGAGAAATGAAAGCCTCCGGTATCACCGAACGGCTGGAAGCCCTAGGGAGGCAGAAAAGGTCAGGGAACGGGCACATCTTTGGCAAGGGAGGGACACAGCTGGATAAGGAGACTTACCCCTCTGCTCTCTGGAGCTGGCCGTTGGCCCTGGGGGCGGGGTGGGGTTTTCAATCTGAGAGGGAGGAAAAAGGTAATCAATAGGTATCTGCCCTCCTCTTCTGCATCCCCTTTCCGGACAGAAGCCTTCAATCATCCCTCAGCATCACCTCCAGTTTCTCACCTGGGATCCTGGTGCTTCTGGCTCCCCCGCCCATAAAGAGGGACAACCTTCTCTCTGCTGATGCCAGCTTTACACACGGGGCATTCTTGTCGGTCTGGACGTGTCTCCAGCCACTGGGGAAAAAATATGAAGTGGTCTCAAGTACAAAGAGGATCTTTGCACTCTTCAGCCCGCCCCTACTTCCCGATTCACCTCATGAGTACATACCTGATGAAGACAGGGCCAACTAGATGGAGGGAAAGAAAAAAGGTCAAACTACAGAAAAGAGCCACAGACCCCAGAGAACAGAAGCCCGGCTTACCAGGTTACGTTACTTGCTGTAGTTCTTGTTATATTTTCTGCAACCTCTACCATGCCAGCTAACTTGATTTCCCTGCCTCTCTTCCAACTTCAACACACATAACTCCTCTACTTCAGTTCTCTGTATGTACACACACACACATCTTGTTCCTTTATCCTCCCACTTCAGGCTCATTAACCCCTATCTCCACGACCCTTTACCTCTTCCTCCTGCCCCTCCACAATGCTCCCTGGTCCGGGTTTGCCATACCACCCCTCCCACTTCTGGGCCCACAGCCCTAGGTCTTTTCCTACTCCGCTGATGCACACCTCCCCTAACCGTCAAGTCGATTCCATTTCTACCTCGACAGCTGAATAGATCTACGGGGTACAGTAGCTCAAACATCACATGTTCATATGTGCCATGTCCGCCACCCCCAGTCCTACCGTCCCTTTATAACACACCCCACACATACCCTCCTAGTTTCTAAGGCTATCCTTCCCAGACGTCCCATTGGAACATACGTGATCCTCCCTCCCACGCATTCCAGCTAAGACGCACCTCTCCTCCCCTCCTCAGGCCTCACCTGCTGGGGGTCGGGGGACAGGACCGTATCCCCGGGTCATCCCAATGACTGCTTAGCACCCCCCAACCTCCCCAGCCCAAAGATGAGACCCCCCAACCGCCTTCCCCCGCACCCCGACTCAAATGCTCACCAATACAGGTGGCCACACACGCTGACCACCGCTTCTCGAGCCGTCTCCAAACATATATTGCATTCGAAGGTCGCGCCCGCCCCGCCCCGCTCGCGGTTTGGCCCTTCAGGGCCCCCGTCCTCCTCCTCAGCTGCTGCCATGGCCGGTTCTGTTTCGCCCCCACGTACTCCTCAGTACCCCCAGACACACACACACATACACACACACACTCACACACACACACCCAGTCACATACACACTCACACACACACTCACACCCCAATAAACGAGGTCCGCCTCCTGCCTACAATCGTTGGTCAAGCATCAAGGTCCTCTCATAACTATTGGTCAGGGTGCCTGCCAATCACACAGGATTCAAAAGATAGGATTGGTCTAAAGGGAGAGTCCCGCCCTTGTGCAATGGTGATTGGCTATTTTGATGACAGTCACTGTGCAAGGCCAAGGGACTGGCAAGAACGCGTTAGGCCGATGTTGTGGCCCCGCCACGCTGGGTTTCATTTGTCTGAGTGGCTGTCAATCGTAACCAAAGACCAGCAGCGATTGGTCAGACCTACAGAATTCGCCCACTATGAGCCGCTTTCTTTCCTCCACTTCCTCTTTTGAAGAATGTCCGAGTTCCTATTGGACTTTAGAGCGGATCGTTCCAAAGCAAGTGATTGGCTAGAACGCCACGGGGAAAAAAATGGTGGCTATGGAGTGCGCGTGCGCAGTGCGCGGCGGGGCGAGCCGACTGGACGCTCGCTGCCTGGACTCCCTGCATCGCTACCTTGTCGCCATGGTGACTGCTCCCCCATTGGCCGCGTCTACGGTTCAAAGGCCCCGGCTCGGCCTCATCCGGGTCTCCCGCCGAGGCACTGTCTGGGCTTGATTGGACCGTTTACTTCGCCGCTGATTGGCCGAGGCCGGGAGAGACGGTGCCGAGCTCGGGAAAGAGGGCCGAGAGACCCGGGTCGCGGGGTTCAAGATGGCTCCGGCCTTCTTGGGTGACGTAGAGGGCAGAACTTGGGTCCGCCCCTCCCTCTCGCTGAAGCGGGGAGCAGAAGTGGGGTTGCCCCGACGTGTGGATGGTGCGACCCTCGGTCTGCGGCGCGGGTGTTAACCCAGCTCCCTCTGCGGGACGACTCAGCCCCTCTAGGTGATTGTCACCGCGGAACCGAGCCGAGGCCCCCACTGTAATGTGGCACAGACTCTGAAACCCTAAGCAGAAAAGGTCTGGTTCCACCCCTTTAGGAGTGGGCGCCCAAGGGCCGCAGCCCGCCCCCTTGGGTGACCGCCGCGCGATGGGGCCGGTCCGCCCCTTCCTTGTCTTTTGCCCCGCAGCCCCAGGCTCATCTTCCTGGCTGAACCCCAGCGAGCTTGTTTCTCTACCACAGCCAGGGAGCCTGACTGTGGCCCAAAGCGCAGAATTAGATAACAGCCTTCCTCCTACCAAGTGCTCTCCACAGCCTCTTCACCGGGACGTATAAACGCAGGCAGGGCAAAGTGTGTCCAGGGCCAAAGTGGCAGACACGGGCTAAGGACTGTCCAGCAGCACCTTGCTGAAAGGGCCCGTGTGACTCGTGAATAAAGGAAGGTGAGAAGTTGGGAGTTGGTGGAGTAAGGGGAGGCGAGGATTCAGGAGTCTTAAAGAGGTCTCGATACTGAAAAGGAGAACACAGAGGTGAGAGTGATGGAACGGTCCTGAGTGTGAGGAAGAGGAAAAACAGGTCTCGACGATTAGGATACATGGCTATAAAATTAAGAGAGCACGTTCATCCGCTCATCCGGACATTCTTCCCCACTATAAGCCCTTAGGAAGCAGTGCTTTAATGGCCAAATCCATCGGAAGAAAGATGCATCCAGAGTCTCTAAGTCAGAGCCCCATCTTGAACTCGCTTTTGTCGTCCAGGCTGGCCCCGAATTCACTATGTAGCCTAAGCTGGCCTTGAACTCAGAAATAGTCCTGCCTCTGTCTCTTGAGTGCTAGCTAGTATTAGAAGCGTGCCCCAGGCATCTAGCTGCTGGGTTGGGAGGAGAGGCTGTCTCAGTTTAGGTGAGTAAGGAGACTGACGGATGGACCAGGAGAAGGTCCAGAGTTCCCCTTTATCTTCAAAGGTGGGTGGAGAAGGGTGTCGGGCTATTTGGAGAGGAAGACTGTTCGGGAGGGAGGGACACAAAGGTCCAATGGACAGAAAGCTGGAGGACTAGGAAGGGAAAGATGTAGAGTCCTGGGCAGAAAAGAGGTGAACTGAATGCTTGGGGTATATATAGTAGGTGCCTGATAAACGTTTGTGATTGAATCGGGGACAAGAAAGAGGTTGTTTAGGAAGTGTAGGAGTTACAGGGACCGGGCACAAACCCTGGAGTTAGTATTGGAACTAAGCACAAATCCTGGGCTTAAGACAAAAACCGGAGAACAAGTGAAGGGAGGAATGTGCGAAGGAGGAACAGGGCAAGGAGCCCAGGGCAGGAGCCGAACCCACTGCAGGAAGCCGTACAGTGGGCCGCGCTTCCCCGGCGGGGCCAGCCCAGGACTGGCAGGCCGGGGCGGAGATGCCGGGGTCTCCGAAGAGGTGATTGGCCGGGCCCGCCGCCCATCACCGCCCCCCACTTCCTGGCCGGCCCCGGAAGCCAGTAGGCGCTGGGAGGGGTGGGGGAGATAGCGGCAGCAGCCCCGGCCCTCCGAGAGCCGGCGGGGAGGGAGGGAGGGTGCTGGGGGGACGGCCCCCCACCGTTCCTACCGCTATGGGCCCAGCCTCCCGCTCCCACCACCCCTCCATCGGCCGGGGCTAGGACACCCCCAAGTCCTGTCGCCCCCTTGGCACCGGCACCGAGACAGAGAAACAGCCAGCCGCCACCACCGCTGCCGCAGCCTGGCTGGGGAGGGGGCCCGTCCCCCAGGCCCCCCGCCCCATTGAGGTGTGGGCGGGAAGGGGTGGGAGGGCGCGCGGGGGACGGGGATGGGGAGGGGTGGGGCTGGGAGGGCTGCTGGGGCGAGGAGAGGAGGAGAGTGGCCTGAGCGGAAGAATGGGGCCGACCGGGGCTGGGGACCTAGCTCAGGGGTGGAGGGCATGCCTGGAATGGGAGAGGCGGTGGGAGGAGAGGCGCGGACTCCGAATTTGGGATGGGGGTGTGGACCGGGAATCCTGGAGGGAATTCCCTTCTGGCTTCCCAGGCCCTGACCTGCGTTTTGGCCCCACATGACTTTTGGGCGGCGATGGGAAGGCCTCTGCTTCCTAGGAATGCTCGGGCGTGCGTTTCCCTCTAGGCACAGAACCCGGTATCTCCCTGGCCTTCCACCGGCCCACCTTACTGACACGAGTGCCTTGTGTGGGGCCGTGTTTCTCCCTGGACTCTGAGTGCCTTTGACATGTTGAATTGCTTGTGCAGCTAGGCTGCCCTTGTGCGCTCCATAGGCTGTAGAGAAATGATGTTCAAACTCCATCAGAATTGCCGTCATGTTTCATGTCCATGCCCCAAGCACCACCTGTGTGTGAGGACTTTGTATACTCATCTGTCCCGTGTTTCCATATTCCCTTCCTGTTTTCTGTTTTGCATGTTTGCCGTGTAAAGGTTATAACCCTTATTGTTTGGGCTCCCAGGTTTCTGTCACAGTTGGAGTTCATGTGTGGGATCTCATGGCTTAGCCAGATAGCACACACTCCCATTGCAGATCAGAGTAACCTGTTTTCCTAGACATGGTTCTTGCCACAGATCTTCATGCTCTATGGTATGACATAGTGATGTGGCACCTCATAGTGTGTGCTTCTGGTTACACCTGCAGTTTTTTCATACGTTTACTGTCCTTGTGATTGAGGGGTGTGTGCTCTCAGTTAACCCATTTGATATTCTGCTGTGTTTATAAGTCCTGTATTCCACCAAGTCTTACCTTTTTCCATAACCCCAAAGAACCATCTTTTTTTTTTTTTTTTTTAGACTCAAATTAGTTCTGGCTGGACTTGAACTTGTGATGGAACTGAGGCAGGCCTGGGATTTCTGATCCTCCTCCTGGGGTTCTTGGCTTCATAGGCATGATATATGCCACCACACCCACCTTTCCAAAGCACCATTCTTAATTGCTTACTTTGCTGGCCACCTGGTCTGTCTCTTCACATATATTCTCTCTCCACTGGCTGTGTATAGTCTGTCACAGCTTTTATGCATGTCAGCATCAGCCCTGCTGTGGACCATTGGCACATATATGATGGCAGCAAACCTTTCCCTGGTGGCATGTTGATACCCATTGTGTATATTATGTGAGATTGCATCGTCATGATTGTTACTCTGGCTTTACTGTGGATGTGTACTGTACAGGTATGTTTAGAATAGCGTTCTTGTCATTTTCCATATGGGGGTGACTTCATAGCTGATACTCCTCAGGAAGGTAGCTCTCTAATTTATGATCACGCCTCGTCTCCTGGCTGCACGTGTAGCTCTGTAGCTGAGAGCTTGGCATATAAAAAGCCCTGGGTTCCATCCCCAGCACTGCAAAAAGAAACCAAAAACCCAAGAACCATGTTGCCTGTTACAAATTGATTCATTGTGGGCATCTTTGCCCTTATAATCTAGTCAGCAAGTATTTATTGAACGTGAGCAGCCACTGACCCCTTCTGGACAGACATGGAAATGAGCCAGAAGTTCTGAAGTTGCTTGCAACCTGGAGGAGAGGGGCAGAAGCTGCCAATGAGCATTTTCCCACAGTGTGTTGTCTTATCAGTGGTTTCTCAAGCCCAACATCACACTCACCTGGAAGGCATGTTTAAACACAGGTTGGCACGACGCCCAGGATTTGTTAGCTTTTTCCATAACGCCCAGTTTGCATTTTTACACTTTGACAGCCACTTGTCATACCAGGCATGGTGGCACCCACCTTTAATCCCAGCACTCAGGAGACAGAGTCAGGAAGATCGCCACAAGTTCAAGACAGGTCTGGGGGATACAAGAGGGCTCCAGGCCAGCCAGGGCTAAACATTTGTCATGAAAACATAGGCCTGGAGAGATTCAGAAAGATACCTAAGAGGTAGCCCTGAGCTGTGGACAGAAGAGGCGCCATTCTGGCCAGAGGGAGTAGCATATTCAGAGCCCAGGAGCATGAAGGACCATGCCACCTCTGAGGAGATGAACAGATCAGCCTGGAACAAAAGAGTTTGTGGAGATGGGGTAAAGATAAAGCAGAAGTCATCTTATCAAGAAGGGCCTTTAAGAGACAGAAGTGCTCAGATCTAGGTTATAGAAACCTGTGGCTGCCAGGTGGTAGATGAATGGAGGGGAAGAGCTGGGGGGTCGGGGGACAGAGATGGCCCAGGGAGAAAAGATGCTGGTGTGAGCCTTGAGGGGTCCTGGGATGAAACCACCTAAAATGCTGTTTCCAGAGGGTCCTCCTGTTTCCTCTGGTCTCCTTGAGCCAAGTCCTTCCTGTTCTAGGAAGGGAGTGCTTTTGGCCTAAATGGGAGAACAGGTATTTGCCTGAACACCTTTCTATTAACTGTGACCCTGACCTGAAGCGCTAGGGTGGAGTGGAGGAAGGAGGAAGGACCACAGAGGCAAGTCCTGCCGCCTGCACCTCTCCAGCCAAGCCCCTTCCTCCTCAGGCAGGCACTCCAAGTTCCTTTGGCTCTGCCCTCCTTTGTTTTCTTTAATGTGGAATCTTACACCACCTGCTTGTCTACGCAGCCTCCATGTGGCCAGGAGGAACATGGGTATGTTAATACTGCTGTGGGAGCAGCATTGGTATATTGGGTATGTCAGGACAGAGGAAGGTTCAGGGGTGGGGGAATTTTTCTAGACATGCATTTACATTCCTTTATATGTCACTGGGCATAGCAATAAGCGTGTGTATGTGAACATGTCAGCTCTTGTATAACTGCTTTTCTTTTTCTTCTGTCAGTGACATGAGCCTCTGTTTTTGCCTCTTGTCCCACAATGTGTTTGTGGGTAGTCTGTCACCGTGTCTGCTGTGTGTGTGCATGTGTGAGCACTTAGAGTGACAGCATAGCCTTACTCCAGAGCACAGACGCTTAGGTTTAACCTAAGCTGAGGAGCTATGTGGCCTCAGGTCAGTTCTTTAACCTCCCTGGGCCCATTTTCTGTAATAAGTAAATGATAACATGTGGCTCGTGCATAAAGGTTTAACATTCGGTATAGACCAGTGTTGTCCATCAGAAGCAGGATGGAGCCACAGGTGTAATTTCTCATTTTCTTATAACCACAAAAAAAGGTAAAAAGAAACAGTGAAGTTCATTTTCATAGTATTGGACACTTTTGTTTTGTTTTGGGACAGACACTCCCTATGTATCCCTTGGTATCCTGGAACTCACTGTGTAGACCAGGCTGGTCTCACAGAGTTCCACCTGCTTCTGCCTCCCGAGTGCTGGGACTACGGTGTCTCCTACTTCACCTGGCTTTTATGTGTTTTATTGGATCTATTACAACCAAAAGAAATCAGGCTCAGTGGTAGTGCTCTTGCCTAGCACATACAAGATCCCATTACTTAGGAAAGAAAGAGAAAAAGATTATTAACGGGCTGTTTTACGTTTCTGCTTTCACTCAGAATGCTTAGAACCTGGTACATGTTTCACATGCCTTCCAGCCTTCCCCATCTGGAGCAGCCACATTTCAGGAGCCCAGTAGCCACACGTGGCTGGTAGCCACTGTATTGGACAGTGCTGATAATAAAGAATCCTTTCCAAACAGGACATAGTAGCTCACCCCTGTAATCTCAGCACTCAGGAGGCTGAGGTAGGAGGATCAGCATGAGTTTAATGAGGCCAGCCTGGGCTACAGAGTGAGTTCCAGGTCAGCCTGGATTAGAGACCCTGCTTCAAAGAGGGGGGAACCCTTTTGCAACCTCACCATTAGCTGTCAGTGTCTTTGTCCCATTGTCTCTTACCTGTGAGGTGTGGGTGTGTCTTGAGCCCCGTGTTTGTATCTAGAGTCCCAGAGGAACAAAGCACAGCCGTCCTGAGCCCAGGTCCTAGACAGTCTGGGAAGCCTTCAGTGGGAGCTCAGTCCCAGCCACCCTGTGTCCTCAGAGCGCCTCCCAGCCTATGTTCTGTGCCCTGTGGGCTCCGTGCCTCGCTTACACAGCTCCTCTCCCCTTTGCCTCATTCCCGCAGGTGGCCAGAATGGAGCTGTGGCCCGGGGCCTGGGCGGCTCTCTTGCTGCTGCTGCTGCTCCTGCTGTCCGCCCTGTGGTTCTGCAGCCCCAGTGCCAAGTACTTCTTCAAGATGGCCTTCTACAATGGCTGGATCCTCTTCCTGGCTGTGCTCGCCATCCCCGTGTGTGCCGTCCGAGGACGCAACGTCGAGAACATGAAGTAAGGGGCGAGGGGTGCTGGGTCCAGAGGGACCCAGAATGGGAAGGGAGTGACAGGTTTGCAGGAGTGGGTCAGGTGTGGAGAACCGCTAGTCGAACCCAGAGCAAGGAAGGGGAGTCGCTAAGGGAGGCGGCACAGAGGCATAGAGTGGACGTCAGTGGATCCCACTGGTTCCCTTGTGTTGACCCCACTGGGCCCTTTACGGTGACCCCGCAGGATCTTGCGCCTGATGCTGCTCCACATCAAATACCTGTACGGGATCCGAGTGGAGGTGCGAGGGGCTCACCACTTCCCTCCCGTGCAGCCCTACGTTGTGGTCTCCAACCACCAGAGCTCCCTCGATCTGCTGGGTGAGGCCTTACCACAGGGCCCAGCCCTTGGGTGGTGCCTTCCCTCCTGACCCCTTCCCCAGAACCTGCTTTCCCACCCCTGCTCTGGGACGTCGCCCTCCTCAGGCCTTCAGCCATCTCCCATCACCAGGTGCATCACCTGCAGTCCCCCTTGCTTTCTCAGGCCCTTTCCAACCCACATCTCAACTTTTCTCTCCATTTAGTGTGGGTGGTGACCTGGGGTGGGTGCCTGCCACCACACTGCTTTACCCACACTCCATCCCTGCCTCTGCCAAGGGATGATGGAGGTGCTGCCAGGCCGCTGTGTGCCCATTGCCAAGCGTGAGCTACTGTGGGCTGGCTCGGCCGGATTGGCCTGCTGGCTGGCAGGAGTCATCTTCATCGACCGGAAGCGCACGGGAGATGCCATCAGTGTCATGTCTGAGGTGGCCCAGACCCTGCTCACCCAGGACGTGAGTCTTCCTGAGAGTGGGACCATGGTGAATCACTGATAGCCAGACCAGGGCCTCTTGACAGCAAGGCGGCTGCCCCGCTCTCTCCATGTGACAGTGTCTTCTTGATCTTCCCTCAGGTAAGAGTGTGGGTTTTTCCTGAGGGAACAAGAAACCACAATGGCTCCATGCTGCCCTTCAAACGCGGCGCCTTCCACCTTGCAGTGCAGGCCCAGGTGATCACTTCTGCTTGCTCAGCACCCAGCCCCACCTCCTTCCTGCCCTGGACCTGTGGACCGACCTGCTTTGCCTTTCCAGGTTCCCATTGTCCCCATAGTCATGTCCTCGTATCAAGACTTCTACTGCAAGAAGGAGCGTCGCTTTACCTCGGGTGAGGCTCTGGGCAGGTCTGGGGAGGCTGTGCTGAAAGGCCATGGCTGGGCTGGGGCTGTCCCTGTGAGGCAAGGGGCTCCTTCAGTGCCAGAGCCCAAGTCGTCCACACCATCATCAAACTGACCATAGCAGGCAATGAATATGTCCTGAGCAGCCCCTGGACACTGCCAGGTAGGTGGTGCCTGGCCTCTCCCAGAGGAGAGATGCAGTTGGAACACGCAAAGCTGAAATAAAGGGGTTTGGGGAACTCTGTCTGCAGCTGGCGAGCAGAGGGTAGACCGTCCTAGCTTAGGGAAGGTAAAGGAAAGGGGCAGCAGGATTGCATTGGAGTCGGCAGCAAGCTAAGAGGCCAGGCCAGACCGTGACGCTGTCCCTCATCTCACCAGGACAATGTCAGGTGCGGGTGCTGCCCCCAGTGCCCACAGAAGGACTGACACCAGATGATGTCCCAGCTCTGGCAGACAGAGTCCGGCACTCCATGCTCACCATCTTCCGGGAGATCTCCACCGATGGCCTGGGTGGTGGTGACTGTCTGAAGAAGCCTGGGGGGGCAGGCGAGGCCCGGCTCTGAGCTCCTCCCACCCATCCCGTCTTCCTCCCCTCCCCTACCGACCCAGTGGTCCTGAAGCAGGGCCAGGCCCTCCTCCTGGGTTCCCCTCTCCCTGCTCTCCTTTTGGAATCTTCACCTTCTGAAGTGAATGTGGAGTCAGCGTCGCTCCTTGTCCTTGCCCCGCCCCGCCCATGGGCTCTCCTGCCTGGGTGGTCTTCATTCCAGTCCCCACCCGCCATCTTGTCTTGTGGGACAGTTGCCTCCTCTCATCTCAAGTGACTCATCCGACACAGTGGTGGGGGACATTCCATCCATCCCGTCCCCAGTGGGCTCTTCCTTTGCAGGCTTCTAACCCTCTCCACCCCACACTGGACAGTGGACTCATTCATACTGTGGAACAACTCACTTCTCCTCTCCCAAGTCCACAGATTCCAGGGGCTCATTCATTCGTGAGGACTCCTCTCCCTGGGCTCCCCTGAGGAGCTCCTCAGCACCTTCACCCTCTCTCCCAGGGCCTCCTCAGCAGGGCTGGACTCTTCCAACTTAGAGGTCTCATCCCTGCCCTCGCTCAGGTGCCTAGGGTTGAGCACATTCCAGATGCCAATTTCTGCTTCCCTGACCTGGTGGTACAGGTCTTTAGGGTCCTGACCCCGCCTGGCCTGGCCCAGGACCATCAAACCAGTAGGGAAAAGGAGACCTCACAAGCTGCTCTCACTGCTCCTCAGAGCCTTGGGGGACAGAACCAGACCCCAGCTAGAGGGAGAGGAGGGCACTTAATTTATTTTCCTTTTGAGGTACCTCCCTCTCTGAGCCAATTTTCATTTCTTTCCAGTGGCATTGGCCACCCCCTTCCTCCCACTCCAGACCCAATCCTACCACCCGTGAGGTGGGCTGGGAGCAGAAGGAAAGGGTGAGACCCAGTTTTGTGTGGTTGGTTTTTATTAGTTATCTGGATACAGCAAGCAACTGAGAATAAAGACAGAGAGAGATGAGTGTTCTCTGTGGCTTGGTGCTCCTTGGAGGCTGACAGCTGGGTCTGCCCATCCCAGAGGATTAGTAGGTGTAGTTTATAAATTAAGGGCAGTGCTGCTGCAGCAGTTCCTCATCGGCGATGGAGACCTGGGCCCAGGCTGTTGTCCTCACAAGCACCTGGTTAATAGCAAGGAGAGATGCAGACAAGGTGAAGGGTCTGGGGGGTCTCCCTAGCAGACGGGAGCAACCCTGCATTTCATCCAGCAAGTGGGGCTACTGGCTTGGGGACAGAGTCCTAGGAATTAAGGCTGCTGAAATGGGAGCCGTCCGGGGAAGGTTTGGGGAGGGCTTCTGGGATGACGTGCTGAGTGGAAGCTGGGTCTTCAGCTGTGGCATGAGGAGGAGCAGGACTCACAGGCGCCGAGCCTCTCCTCCAGCAGCAGCACCTGGTCACTGAGGGACTCGATCCTGTCGCCCCGGCCCCACAGCTCAGCCACCTGTTCCGGTTGCAGCTCTTCTGGCGGCACGGGCAGCACTGCTCGAACCCAGGCCCCGGCCCCCGCGGCCCACTGCAAAAGCAGCGATCTCTCAGGATGCTGGCCGCCTGCAGGGCGTGCCCACCGCCCCGCGCGCACAGCTGGCCCCTCTGCTCGCCTGCTCCAGCCGCTCCAGGCGCCCGCGCAGCTCGGAGATCTCGCGTCTCAGAACGTGCTCCTCTCGTTCCGCTTCCCGGACTAGGACAAAGAACGGAACGTGGCCCCAGCGTCGCCGGAGGCAGGGGCCCAGGCCCTCCCGCGTGCGCCCCGGTACGCCCTGTACCCACCCGCCACGCTGAGGACCGGGGCGCTGGTCGGGGGCTGCGCGGGTCCCTCTGCGCAGGAGCGTCCGTCGGGACCCAGCACCAAGGGGTGGGGACAGCGGCAGGTAAAGCTGCCCCGGGTGTTGAGACAGCCGTGCGAACAGAGGGTCACGCCGGTCCTGCATTCATCCACGTCTAGTGACCAGAAAGAGGGGGCTGAGGGGGCGGGCGGGGAGGTCCGGGCACCCCCCACTGTGGGGCGAGAGGGCAGCCAGCTCACCCACGTGGCAGTGCTTCCCCCCCCAGCCGGGGGCGCACTCGCACTGGTCCGGCCCAACACAGGCACCTCCGTTAAGACAAGGCTTGGAGCAGATGGCTGGGGGGCATTGAAGGGGAAAGACGTCAGGGCCCGACCCAGTGCCCTGCGCCCGCATGACCCGGCAGGCCTCCCGTGAGGCCTGAATCCCCAGCCTCACCGTCACAGGTGAGCGCCCCCGGGTGCCGCTTCTTCCAGCCCTGGCAGCACACAGCATGGATCTGCTGCACCTGCCGCCTCACCTCCCGCCATGCCACACGGTATGTTGTCCTAGAATGCAGAGCAAGACTCGTGATCAGGGCACGGGTCCCTCTGAGAGACCCCTCACGTCCTAGACTACAACCCTCTCACCTGTAGGTGCTGCAGGTGCGCTTTCCAGCACATAGGGTCAGGTAGGGCTTGTACACGGGTTGACTGTATGACTCGTTGTAGCGGAGCGGGACCACCAGTGTCTGCTTGGAGCAGACCCCCCGACTGCAACCATGCCAGGGGAACGGTAGGGCTGTTGAGCGGCAGACCCTCCGGAGCCCTGAATCCCCACTTCCTTCAAGGAGCTGCTGAGGGCCTGAGCTCTCTGGAGGCCACGGCCTCTCACCCTTCTAAACTTTCACTTGGGTTGCTTCCTGGGAAACCCCACCCCAGTAAAAACCTCACCCTGGCCCTGCCCCATCTGCTGTCACCTCTCTTTGAAGGATCCACCTTTGGCCCTCTGGCCTGACATCAGTAGCAGAAGGAATGATAGTCCGCTTAGAGAAATGCACAGCTCAGCCCTGGATCCCATGATTCTTTCAGACCCTGTGAGCTTCAGGCAAGAAGCAGTTACTGGAGGCCCTTCCCCTTCTGACTTCTCCTGCCATGGCCCTCCTAAAGCAGTCTGCTGGTATCAGAAGGGCCAAGACAGTCACTTTTATACCAGAGCCACCAGAACCGTCTACACCTGTGCATACATTTCATTGGCCATGTTGATGAATAATTCATCATCACCCAGGCTGTTTACCCCCACCCTCTTCCTAGTGTTCTGCTCAACCTGGAGAAGCACACCCATGGCCAACCCAGCCACACAGCCCCTTTTAGTATGTCCTCTTATAACTTCATCCTCAAAACCTTAAGACAAGCTGGGCATGGTGGTGAATGCCTGTAATCCCAGCACTTGGGAGGCAGAGGCAGAGGCAGGTGGATCTCTTTGAGATCCAGGTCAGCCTGATCTACATAGTGAGTTCCAGGCTAGCTGTGGCTGCAGAGAGACCCTGTCTCAAAAAGACCAAAAAGAAAAACAAAAAATAAACACTTAGACACCCTGCACCCTGTACACAAAGCCAAGCCTCTTAAACGCATTTCCTTCCTCTCTCACACCATCACACACAACCCAGACATACACCTTCACTCAGACAACACTCCCAACTCACATGCACGCTGTCAAATGACCCCATTCTCTGCTCCTTGACTTCCTTGTTCCACCTGTTCCTCCTTCCCGAATCCTCACCTGGCTTTCCCTCTGTCCAAGGAGACTTCGGCTTCTCCAGCCTCAGCAGCAGCTGAGACTGATGGGTGGGCCTACCAGGCTGGGAAGAAACAGAGGGGCTGGGCCAGAGGTAGGCCTCCCATTCCTGCCCCCTCCCGCAAGCCTCCTCCTCAGACTCAGCAGAGTCAGCCACTACTCTCACCCCCTCTCCAGCCAAGCACTGCCTAGAACTCACTGACCTCTGGAGGCCTCCAATTTATAGGGCCCACACACACACACACACACAAATCAACAGAAACTCATAGCTCTAATAGCAACCAGCATCCCACCCTCCTTCAACCTAACACAGACTGGGAGAAACAGGGGACAGGGAGAAAGCCTGGACAGGCGGGACACAAAGCAAGGGTCAGGTGGTGGCAGAAGAGGCAGGCAAGATCAGCTGAGGAAAGAAATGAGTTGAGTTGTCACAAAAGGCCAGGGGCAGCCCAAGGCACCAAGGGAAAACGGTCTCCATCTCCTGGTGGCATTTGTTAGGGCTTGGGGGAGCACAGAATTGAGTCAGCCACCGCCCCCCAAGCCAAAGCAGACAGGGCCCTATTGTCTCAGCCAAATTCCTTCTTTCGGGCAAAAGGAGGCTCATTGTATAGCCCCTCACCCAGCTCTGGCCACAGAGGTCAAGAAGGGGCAAAAGGCATGCCCACCCTGATCCTCGGCCCCCACGTCTAGCCTGGGGGTGGCAGGACAATTCAACCCAAGAGGCTGAGGCCTAAACCACCAGAGTCTGGGGCTCAGCCCCCTAATCCTAGCCTGGGACAGGAAGAGAATTGTCTTCAGCAGGAAAGAACCCACAGAGAACCAGGAACCACAATGAATGGGCATCGAG
Source organism: Eospalax fontanierii (assembly GCA_035773235.1). NCBI lineage: Eukaryota > Metazoa > Chordata > Mammalia > Rodentia > Spalacidae > Eospalax > Eospalax fontanierii. The sequence continues at coordinate 1,540,001 of CM069549.1, read as the reverse complement.
AAGACGGAAACACCCCAGGGTCCCCGCCCCAGATCAGGCATCCGGGCACCCAGGCCCCAGGCCTCCATCCACACCCTTTTAGGGGAGCCCAGGTCCCCTACACCTGGAAATAAGCCAAGCCACACTGGGGAAATGGAACTTTATTTCCTTAAATACAGGGAACACCCACTCAAGGGCAGTTAAAAGAGGGGCTGGGGCCTTAAAACTAGGCTCCCAGGGGATACTCCAAACACTGATCATAGGGACTGGGGGATCCCCGAACCTGAGATGGGCCTTGCAGGCCACAGATTTCCCCAACACTGACACTTCAAAAATGGAACTGTCCCCACAGGGGAGCCTTAGAGCTCCACTCTCATGGGTGTCCCTCGGGGTGAGGAGGGCTGACAACAGGGAGGCTGAGGAAGAGGGAGCATGGGAGAACAGAAGCTAAAAATGTCCTGAGTGGCCTGGAGGGGGACCCCTGTGGTGGGCGGGGCTGGGCTCTCCTCCGGTACAGCCAGACCCGGAGGAGCAGCAGCAGCAGAGAAGCCAGAGTTCAAAACCTGGTGCTCACTCCCCAACCTCAGCCTGGGAGACAGGGAGAGCGTGGAGCCATCCCCTAATAAGGACTGAGGTAGGGACCAGGACTGTCATTCGTGGAGGTGCAGAGGGCGGGGTTCCGGGAGTCTTGGCTGGTGGGAGGCAGTGTGGGAGCGATGAGGTGGTCACAGCATGCCAGAGTCTGGCACCTGCTTTCCAAGGCCACCACTTGGTCTCTGGGCTAGGGAATTCCTGGCCACCCCTGAGAACATCTTCAGGAGAGCCAGGGTTCGATGCAAGTCTCATAGAGGATGCGGTTGGAGTGCCACGTGATGTGGGGGATCCCAGCCATTGGACACCTCACTATGGCTCCCCGGGCCATGAGAGTCTTCAATCCAAAAGAATCCCGCAGATACACCTTTGAGGGGTCAGAGGGCACGGAAGCAAGAAAGAAAAGCAAAGTGAGTTACCGATGCTGTCCCGACCTCTCCCACCCCATGAGGCAGACCCTTCAGCTCAGGGATCCGCAGTGGAACGGGCTCTAGAATGTGGTGAGGCAATGGGCAAAGAGAAGGGAAGCCACTCCGAGGGGCTTTACCGGCTGCTCCTCCATCTCCAAGACTGTCTCATTGGCATCGTAGAAACCGAAGAAGCTACAAAGAAATGTGCAGGAGGTTATCAGGGGAACCAAGACAATTAAAGTGGGTTGGTATTCTACAGGAACATCCAGCCCACTAAGGAAACAGGAAGCGTGGAGGGCACTTGAGGTAAAGAGGAAAGGGTCAGACGTTCAAGACCAGCTTCAGCTACATAGCAAGCTCAAGGCCAGACTGGGCTACGTAAGACCCTTTCTCAAATAAAATTAAGCAGAGATCATGAGCCTCAGGAAGTGATATACAGAGGATGTGCCCACATGACAACTCCAGTTCCCGGGGATTTTTTTGCTCTCTTCTGGCCTCTGCAGGCATTGCATGCACAGATGTGCTTCCATGCATATAGGCAAAACACTGATACCCATAAAATAAAAATAAGTTTTTTAATAGTTAAAAAAAAAAAAAACAGAAAAGGGCTTGGGATGCGTCTAAGTAGCAGAGAGCTCGCCCAGCAATGAAGGAGGTAGCTTCAATCCCCAGTACTGGAAATAGCTAAATTTGTATAGGGTCTCACTATGCTTAGGTTGGCCTTGAACTCTTAGCCCCGAGTGCTGAGATCACAGGCATATGGTACAAAGTCCAGTTTAATTTCTTTTTCTCTTTTTCTTTCTGACTAAATTTTTAAAATTTATTTTGTGCATGTGTACATGATGCGTGTGGCTTACGTGCCGTGGCATGCTGTGGAGGTCAGAGGACTGCTTTTGGAAGCAAGTTTTTTCTTTCCACCTTTACACAGAGTCCAGGGACTGAACTCCGGCCGCTAGCCTGTGCAACAAGGATGTGACTCAGCCATATGTTACCCATCTATCGATATTTGATCTTTTGTTGTTTTTTGAGACAAGATCTCCTTGTGTAGCCCCAGCTGGCCTGGTACTTGCAGTGTAGACCAGGCTGGCCTGGAACTCACACCCACCTGCCTCCGCCTCCTCAGGCCTGGGACTAAAGGCGTGCATCACCAAGCCTGGCCACTCATTACTCACTCGGTAGCCAAGGCTGGCCTTGAACTGAGATCCTTCCACCTCCACCTCCAGCGTGCTGGGATTACAAGTGTGTTGCCACAATGCTCAGCTATAGTTAATCTAATAAAAAAGAAACAGCTCAAGGGCCTGCCTCTGCCCCGCAAGGGCTCGGTGTAACTGATCCCTGCTCCGGGCTCACCTCCTCTCTCCCTCTCCCTCTCCCCGCTTGCTTTCTGCACACATTGCTCACTCCTAGCCTGTGTGGGGAGCTGGTCTCCCCCAGACTGTGACACTTAGCCCAACCTTCCCATACACCCTTCAGGCTTGCTGAGATGGCAGCTCTTTCAGGAACACTTCTCTGCTGGACAAGTGGTGCACACCTTTTGTCCCAGGACTCAGAGGCAAATGGTTCTCTGTGAGTCAGAGGCCAGCCTGGTCCACATGGTGAGTTCTAGACCAGCCAGGGCTACAGAGTGAGGCCCTGTCTCAAAACAAAATCACTTTTCTGACCACTAGCTGAAACGGGCCCTGGCGTCCTGACTCCTCCCCTGCCTTTTTCTGTCACCTGATACATGTATTTCTAATTCAGGCCCTTCTTCCACATAGCTAGAGAACACCAGGGACTTGACTTTTATTTACCACTGCATCCCCGGGGCCCAGAACAGCACCTGGGCACACAGTGTTCAATAAATATTTGCTGAGAAAGGCAGATCAGGTGACATTTCACAACAGCCAGTCACACAGTGCTATGTGCTAGCTGACGAGTGAGAAGGAAGGGACAGAGCAAAGGCTGGCACAGAGGGCTGGAGAGATGGCTCAGTCAGTGGCTAAGAGCACTAAGTGGACTTAGGTTCATCCCTCCCAGTTCCAACAGGATCCAGCGCCATCTTCTGACCCGCACAGGCACTGCGTGCCAGGGGCACACTTACACCATGCAGGCAGTGTATTCATATGCAGAAAATAAAAATAATAAAATGAAAAAGAGACAGCAGGAAATATAACAAAATGACCAGGACCTGTGATACACGCTGGTTTCCTGATTTGGGGGGCACGGGCTGTTTCAGTCAGGGTCTCACTACATATCCCTGGCTGGCCTAGAACTCACAATGTAGAGGATGCTAGCCTTTAACTTAGAGATCTGCCTGCTTCTGCCACCAGAGTGGTAAGATTTCAAGGTGTGCCATCACCGCCTGGCTCTGATTTTTGTTTTAAAGATTTATTTTTACTTTATGTATATGAGAATTTTGCCAGTATGTAAGTGCACTACCTCCAGGCTGTGAGGTGCCCACAGAAGAGCGTGTCAGATCTGGAACTGGAGTTAGGGTTGTCAGCCACCAGGTGGGTATTGGAAAGTAAACCCAGGTCCTCTGCAAGAGCAGCCAGTGCACTTAACCGCTGAGCCATCTTTGCTCACCTCCCCTACCCCCTTTTTTGGACAGAGTCTTACTATGCAGCCTGGTTGGCCTGGAACTTGCCTCCACCTCGTAGCGCTGGGATTAGAGGTGTGAGATACCATAACGGGCAGTTTCATGATTGTAAGATTATACTCTAGTTAACTAAGATATAACCCCAGAGAAACTGGATGAAACCATCTCCGTAAAATCTATCATATTTCAAAATTTCAAAATATTTGTTTGTGTGTGTGGTTTTTGTTTGTTGTTGTGTTGAAAGTCTCCAGTCACCGAGGTTGGCCTTAAACTCACTATGTAGCTCAGAGATGACCTTGAACTCCTGATCCTCCTGCCTCTACCTCCTGAGTGTTGGTATTATAGGCCTGCATCACCACATCTGGTTTATGTGGTGCCGACTCAGCCTCATATCCAGTCCCCAGAATTAAAAGATTTTTTTATACCATTTTGTTGTTTGGTCTTTGTTCATTTCTGTTTTATGAAACAGGGTCTCCCTATGTAGCTCTGGCCAGTCTGGAACTCACCATGTAGACCAGGCTGGCCTCTACCTCACATGCCTACCTCTACCTCCCAGAGTGCTGGGATTAAATATACCAGATTTTTGTGTTTTGTTGAAAATAGTCTTGAGCCAGGCATGGTGGCGCATGCCTTTAATCCCAGCATTCGGGAGGCAGAGGCAGGCAGATCTCTCTGAGTCCACATAGGGAGATCCAGGCCAGCTCGGGTTACAGGGAGAATCCTGTCTCAAAAAGACCAAAAGAAGAAAAGAAAAGAGTCTCATTATGTCACCCACACTCTTCCTGAACTGGGCTCAAGTGATCTTTCTATCTCAGACTCAATATTAAAAGTTTCTATAAGGGTCAAATATGTATCAGTACAACACTTGCCTAGGAGGAAGGGCTAAGGCCCTAGGTTTGATCCCTAAAACTGCCAAAAGTACGAGACTTTACTGGTAGTGCAAGCCTGTAATCCTAGCCCACAAGAGGGAGAGGGAGGAGGATCACAAGTTCAAGCCAGCCTGGGCTACATCCTGGGACTCTGCTGTTTCCAGTTACAAAGACAGGCTGGTAGAGATGGGAAGGGAGTGCCCACAGGACTTAGGGACTGGGGAAAGATTCCAGTTTCGCTCGGAGTAGCAGTGACACAAGAATGGCAGGGAGCGGGGCAGGCTAGCCAAGCAGTTAGAGGAACAGGAGAGTTTCAGGAAAGAAGGACTGGAGAGGGCGGGGGTATCTTTAGCCAGTCATTAGCCTCTACAGTCCCTTGTTACCTGGACTGCCAGGGAGTGACAACTCCATCATCAGGGCCCCCAATCAGCACCAGGCGGCCCACTCGGAGAAAGTTCTTCCGCCACGCTGCAGTGAGGTGCAGAGACAGGGAGTCAGCCACAGGGCTCAGGCCAGGTTGGAGAGAAGCAGAAGGGCACAGGGGCAGAGCTCGGATCTTACCAGTGGCATTGGGATGGTCTCTTTCTCCATTGATCAAGGCCAGGAAGCTGCTGGCATTGAGGTACAGGTCGTCATGGTGAGGATCTAAGGAAGATGGTCAGAGCTGAGAATGTCACTCAGCAATGTGCTTGCCTAGCCTGCCCAAGACCCTGGGTTTGACCGGCAGCAACTAGTTGAGGTAGAGGCAGAGGCAGGTGGATCTCTGTGAGTTCAAGGCAAACCTGGCCTACATAGCAAATTACAGACCAGACAGGAACACAGTGAGACAGACCGTCTCAAAGCACACCAACCATCAACAAAAGAAGTGCATTACATTCATTAATTCACTTAACCCTTACAACCACCTTATAAGGTATATGCTGTGTCACTTTACAGAAGATGGAAACTGAGTCCCAGAAAGTTCAAGTAACCCACCCAAGGTTACCCAACAAGGTCAGGCTTTCAAGTCCTATAGTCTAGCGTTGGCATCCACAGTCTTAACACTACAGTACCCTAAAGGTTGGACCACTGTAATGGATCAAATCTCACTTGCTACTCGTTTTTGCAAATAAAATTTTATTGGAACACAGACACTCATTGACTTACACATGGCCTGTGACTCACACCATAACAGCAGAACTAAGGAGCTCTGTGAGAGAATCTAAGACTTACAAAGCCAATATATTTACCACCTGAGCCCTAGCAGGAAAACCTCGAATCAGCAAGGCCTGGTGGCACACGCCTTTAATCCCAGCGCCCTGGAGGCAGAGGTAGGTGGATCTCTGAGTTTGAGGTCAGCCTGGTGTAGATAGTGAGTTCCTGTCTCAAAGTAACCTTCTCACCCCATCAAAACAAACAAACAAGAAAAAGAAAAACTTTGCAACAACAAATAAGTAAATAAATGGCTCAGGAGGTAAAGGCACCTGTTGCCAAATCGGATGACCTGTGTTTGATCCCAGGGATCCACATGGTGGAGGGAGAGATTGAACTCTCAAAGGCTGTCCTCTGAACCTCCACTTTCATGCCATGGCGTATATGCATGCAACACACACACACAGAGACACAATAATACTAAATGATGTTGTTAAAAGGAAAGAGATTTTACATCGGACTACGCTCTCTGAGGTAACTGGGGGTCCTCTGCAAAGCATCTGGTCCGGTGCTTACTCAAATAGGGAATGCTCAATAAATGGAAGTTAGTGGTTTGTTACGGTAGAAGGAGGAGCAGGTCCCACCCTCCACAGCCCTGTCCATGAAGGCCCCAGTTCAGCACCCCACTCACCGTGCCAGTAGTTACAGATGGAGAACTCCTGGCCCCAAGGACTGTAGCAGATCCGGTAGAGGTTAGACCGCATGGAGGTGGGGAACAGCCACTTCAAGTAGTCCGTGTCTGGGAAGACAATGGCAGTGCCACGTGGCTACCAACCTCTGTGCCCCCCACACCTGGGGCCTTCCACGGAGCCCACAGTGCCCACTCACCTCCAAACTGCCCCATCTGTGGGGAGGACAGGGAGATGAAAGAATCCACATTGTGCTCATCCATGACAGAGAGCAGAGCGCGGCATATCAGGCCCCCTGTAGGTAAAGCACCAACACTGGAAGATGCCTCACAACCCCGGCCCCCCATCTCTCATAACAATGAACATACAGGAACCTTTGAGCAGAGAACACAGACACCCTGTGCTAACAGGCTGCATGTCATGTGACAGAGACAGATTAAGAGCCTAGGCCTCTGACTAACTCTGAGATGCTTTTAATTGCTCTTACGAGAACCACAGATAAGGAGGACAGAAGGGGTGGCAGGGCAGGTAGCCTCTCTCCCAGTCAGGACATGGTAAGAAGATCCAGGTGCTAAGGGAAGCCAGCCTTGAGGAGCCCAGTTCCCAGGGCACTGGCTGGAGAGATGCAGTTCAGGGAAGGAAAGGCTAGGCAATCTGTCTTAGATAAGTCTGGCTCAGCAAGCGTTAGGAGGGAAGAGGGGGTGTTTCCTACCCTGGGAGTAGCAGATGAGATGCACCCCTTCAGGGGCCTTTTTCATGATGGGGAGCACTGCCTCTTGGAAGCCTTGCACCTGTTCCCACAGGGGCCGCAAGCTCTCTTTGCCATCGAAGAGATCAAGCACCGTCACCACAGTTCCAGGGTGCGTCTGTGGGAAGGGGGCAATGCAACCACTGGGGATGGACTATGGAGTCCTGTGCATTCGAATGATGCTGTGCTTGCTAGAACCAAGAACCCCCTCTCCCTCCCGCCCCCCAAGTCTCTCCATACCAGTTGCAGTACCCTGGGGAACAGGCTTAGAAGGGTGTCTTTAGGGTGCCCATGCTTCCTCCCCAGCCTCCTCGGATGCTTCCAACACCCTCCACGGGTGTCCTCAGGCCCCCACCCCCCGACAGACCTCATTGATGTAGTCCAGCAGGTGTCGGAAGTTATAGGAACTGTCGAAGAGCCCGTGCACCACAATCACTGGCTTGTAGGACCCGCGGTGGGGTGCAGGGGCGGCGGGCAGCAGCAGCAAGAAGAGAGGCGGCAGGAGGAGCAAGATCCACGCCGAAGGGAGCCTGAGCCTCCAGAGCCCCAGCATGCTCCCACCTGCGAAGGGGGAATGAGGGACTGTGAGGGAGACGACAGCACCCCTCCCCTCGGAAGACACCTGGCAATCAACCCGCCGCTCCAACTCCTACGTCAGGTCCTTGTCACAAAACAGCCTCCTTTCAACTTAACTCCAGTCGCTTCCCTCCCCACAAACACACTCTCTACCACCTAGAGGCTCCAACGCGCACTCCAAGTTCCGCCCCCAACTTGGTGCTCAGCGGACTTGGTCTCTAGGCCCAGGATCCTTCTTAAGCATCACCCAGGCCATGCACAACTCGGGGGTCTGCAACAGCCGGGAGCAGCAGCCCAGGCCCCACGGAGGGTCGAAACTCCCACCTGGCCTGGGCCGGGAGGCCTCGCTCCACCCGCTCTTTGCTTCTCCCCAGCCTGGAACCCACCGGGCGAAGGGAATAGGATACCCGGAGGGCGCGCAGGGGACTGACGGGGGTCGGGGGCTGCTCGGGGTCGCGCAGAGTCGTCACGTCCGGGGCTTTCCCTGGCAACCGTGCGAGCGTCCCCGGCAACGCGGCCGGCGGACCGGAGGTGCAATGGAACATTCCACTGCTCCCTAGGAGCAGGGGAGGAACTAGGCGGAGCGACCCAGCCAGGCAGACGGGGAGAAGCCGGCGCGGCGAGGAGATCCTGGGGACCTCGAGAAGGATCTTTGCATCCAGCCACCGAAGGGTGCCCACTTCCCCGCCCTGACGCGCCCCACTTTACAGCCCAGGCGGTCTGGCTTAGCCTCCGAACCCGAAGTTCTCGTTCCCGGGGGGAAGGGTAGGACTAGGGAAAGGCGATATCGACCTATGGCCGGACGCCTGGTGAGTGACAGGCGAGCGTGCAGGGGCGGATGTCAGCTGGAGCGCCCCTCTGCCCGCCTCTGCGCCCCCGCCCGCCCCGGGTCAGCATCTTACAACTCTTCATGTTTGAAGTGCGTGTCGTGCCCTTGTCTCCGGAGACGCCAAGAGTCCTCCAGGCCCCTCGAGTCAAGTGCAGCCTGACCCAGTTCTCAGGCCCTACCCCCGACCCCTCCCTACTCGGGGCCCATCCTCCGGGGGCGGAGAGCCCCGGGAGGGGGGCTGCGCCGACTCACCTACGGCGTTTCCACGGGTCCTTCACCCTGGGGGACCACCACAATCCGCACCTCGGGTGTCTGGAGCACCGCTGGCAACCCAGACTCTGCCACCTTGCCGCCAGACTTCCGCGCTGCGGCCAGCAGCGCCGCTCGGCCTACCCGTGACCCCTGCGCGCATCCGAGTGCCCAGGACGGCCCCGGCCCGCCAGGGCTTTTTATTTAATAATTAAAGAACGTTTCCCGTGAGAAAGGGATTTCTGAGCATGCCTGAGCCTCTCCTCTCTGTTCACAGGGTCTTTGCTCGGTCTAAAGATGTCTCTTAATGAAACCAAAAGTGTGCAGTGAGGATGGTGTGGGAGGGATGGATCAGGGGCTCACTGGACGCCTGAAAAACCAGAACCACCGGTATGAGGCTGTGATGCAAAACTCAAGCCTGGGACCGGTTCAAGCAAGGGCCTGGGCTGGGAAGTACTATAGGCGGGGGAGGGGTAACTGATTCTTCCACTGTGTTTCCCGACTGGTGTAATCTCGGTGGACTGCCTACCCTCACCCCACCTCCCCTCCCACGTCCTTCCAAGAGGGAAAAAGCAAATAGAAAAAGGCAGCAGTAACCGCTGCGTCTCGGGTTGACTCCGGATGGGGGGCTGCGTCCTGGAGGGGGTTGGGATGGGTGTAGGAGGTTCCGCAGGGAATGGATCTGACCCACCTAGGAACTCTGCAGCCTAGCCAGCACGCATTTCCAAACCGATATGCCATAAATGAGCAGTTAAATCATGCCTTCCCTCTGCCAAAGCATGCCAACTCGTTAACCCTAGAGAAAGAAGGGGCCGTGTATCCCCTACAGACGTTCTCAGCCCGCTTTCCTCACACATCTTCATGACACCTCACTGCCAGGAAGGCCGGCACAGGTTGCGTACCCCGGGCACTTTTCGGTTCTCACTTTGCACAGTTCTCTCGCACACCAGGTTATCTCTCCAACAGGAGAGACCTAGAGCCACGGGCTTGGTAGATCCTGACACCTTGCAAGGAATTCTGAGGGTAATTGAGATAAAAACCCGGTCTCGGTCTCGAGGGAAGTGGGGTATGGAATCCATTGAGCACCTGCTCGCTTCCTCCCACAGTACAATCACTACAGCCAGTCCTAGAGGGGGAGCCTCTAGAGAGTTCTCTCTCCCTCCTTCCTTCCCTTAGTCCCACCCAGCTCTCCTGGTCTTGCCTCCTGGTTTCCATGACAACTCCAAGGGAGCCTAAACTGGGGGCTTGGATGCCAGGGTGAGAGGAGGAGAGAGGTGGTCCAAGAGCAGAAAGAGACGGAGTGGGGGGACGTCTGAAGCTGTTCCCCTCCCTCGGCTCGGTCCCTTTAAGCTCCCCCCCTCCCGCTCTCCCTCCGCCCCCCCCCCCCGCCACTGTCTTCATCTCTCCATCTCTGCCCTGCTGCCTGGCTGCGCCATCCCGGACCCAGACTCCTGCGCCAGCCAGGGCCCCTGACTCCAGCTTCCGGGACCCTGTCCCAGCCAGATCGCAAACATGTCATCGGAAAAGTCAGGTAAAAAAACAACAAAACCTGCCCCATCTCCATCATTCCCTGACAACCCCCTGCCCGTCCCCTTCCTTGACCCTCCCTGGAGAGACCCGGGTTTAGCTCCATCCCCTCCCCTCCACGCTTACCCTGCCCCTCCTCTTTTTATATCCGACCCTTGGGTGTCTTTGCTCTGGGGAGTCTCGGCCTCTGCCCCTTGTCAACAACATGGGCAGAGGGGCAGACTGAGAGGGTGAGGGTGGCACAGCCAGGTACTTCAGGGGAGTACTTTAAGGAATGGATCTGAACTGGGAGCGACAGATGGACAATCACTGGCTCATTGGCATGGAGACACCCAGTGGAGAAACATGGAGACTGATCAGATGGGGGGTTGTCAGGGAGGAAAATCTAGAAGACTCTAGAGACAGGCTATCTCTATGTAGCCCAGGCTAGCCTTGACTCCCAAGTGCCAGGATTACACTCACAGGCATGAGACACCATGAGACTTTGTTCTTTTTACTGACCCTAAAAGACCATGAGACTCCACCCCCCAGAGGGGCCAGGTTATCCCCTCCCCCCTAAAGGAAAGGCATAGAACATGCTATCCTACATGCGTCTGTACAAAAACGGAACCGAGCATGCCTGAGCCTGTGACATGTGTAGTGCCGGAGGAGCAGTGAGGCAGCCTTGGATGAGGGTCTGGCCGTCGACGGCTGCGGACCACGGCCGAGCACATCTTGCTGATCAAGAAGGAAGAGGAACTGGGGAGAGTTGTGACCTCAAAAGTAGACTGAAAGGAGGGGGCCGGGTGGCCTAGATACAACCCCCTCCTGACCCCAAACTGGGAGATGGCATCTCACCGTGTGTCTCTGGCGCTGCTTCTCCGTCCTGACTTACATCTCTCTTATCCCTTCGCTGTCCTCTCTCATCCCCTCCTCGCTTTCCGACCCCAGGCCTTCCAGATTCAGTTCCCCACACGTCTCCGCCGCCCTACAACGCCCCCCAGCCCCCGGCCGAGCCCCCTGTCCCGCCCCCACAAGCAGCGCCCCCCTCACACCACCACCACCACCACCACTACCACCAGTCGGGCACCGCCACCCTCCCGCGCCTAGGGGCGGGCGGCCTGGCCTCCGCCGCGGCCAGCGCTCAGCGGGGAGCCTCATCTTCCGCCACGCTCCCGCGGCCTCCCCATCATGCCCCGCCCGGCCCCGCCGCTGGGGCTCCCCCGCCCGGCTGCGCTACCTTGCCCCGCATGCCACCCGACCCTTACCTGCAGGAGACGCGCTTCGAGGGCCCACTGCCCCCCCCACCGCCGGCCGCCGCCGCCCCGCCCCCGCCGGCGCCCGCCCCCACGGCCCAGGCCCCGGGCTTCGTGGTGCCGACGCACGCGGGGGCGGTGGGCACACTGCCGCTGGGGGGCTACGTGGCACCGGGCTACCCCCTGCAGCTGCAGCCCTGCACTGCTTACGTGCCGGTCTACCCAGTGGGCACGGTGAGTGTGGGGCTGAGGGGGAGGCTGATGGGGGCCCTCAGGAGGGGCGGAGGCGCAACCACATTGGAGACCGTGGAGAAGGGAGGGATTGGAGGTGGGGAGTGCTTTGGAGTCAGAGGTTAGGGCTCAGGAGGAAGGTCAGATCAAGAGCAGGTTGGAAAGAAGGAAACTGGTTGAAGGGAAGGGGAGAAATGAAGCCTGGGCCTGGGTCGGAGGGGGCAGAAGCCTGGGCCTGGGTCGGAGAGGGCAGAAGCCTGGGCCTGAGGATGCCAGGGAGGTATCTAGAGGAAAGGAATAGACCTAAAGTGCAAATCAGGCCATAGGGGTACTTACTCATGAGAGAATGTGGGACTGTCAAGAACATGGGTCCAATTGACACAGTGAAGGAGGTGGGAACCTATTTTGCGTGTCTGGGAGGGTAGTGGGTTATCTTTTTTTTCCCTAAGAATCATGCTTTTAAACACCTCTCTGCCAACCAGACAAGCAGGGAGCATTGGAGTGACACCCCCCTCCCGCTCTCCTTCTCACAGCCGTACGCCGGCGGGACCCCCGGGGGGACCGGAGTGACCTCCACTCTGCCCCCGCCGCCCCAGGGCCCAGGGCTGGCCCTGCTGGAGCCGAGACGCCCTCCTCACGACTACATGCCCATCGCAGTATTGACCACCATCTGCTGCTTCTGGCCCACCGGTATCATCGCCATCTTCAAGGCAGTGCAGGTGAGAAAGGGGGTGCGGGGGGGCGGTCCAGGTGTGGGACCCGGTTAGGCTGACCTGGGTTTTCTTAGTCGCATGCATTCTGGGCATCCTTAGGGAAGCTGCGTCGTGTAAGCAGCGGCTCTCTGACCCCCCTCCTGCACCCCGCCGGTAGGTGCGCACAGCCTTGGCCCGCGGAGACATGGTGTCCGCCGAGATCGCTTCTCGCGAGGCTCGGAACTTCTCCTTCATCTCCTTGGCGGTGGGCATCGCAGCCATGGTGCTGTGTACCATCCTCACTGTAGTCATCATCATCGCCGCACAGCACCACGAGAATTATTGGGACCCCTAAAAACACCCCCAGCTCGGCCCTACTCTGCGCCCCTCAACCTCCCAGGCGCGTTCCGCAGCCCTGCAGCTGACCCAAAGGGCGCGCCGCACGTCGGCCTGCAGCGCCCGGGACTTCCAGACATCCTAAACTCCGCCCCCGCGGAACCGGTATCCAGTTCCTCAGGAACCCCTCCGAAACCCACATTCCCAGAGGCACCGCTTCCAGGTGTCCCCGACCCCTCACCCCACCAACGTGCAGCACCTCGGGGCGAGCGCTCTGGGTCTCTACCCGGCAGCCGGGAGTCCGGTCCCCGAAGCCCCGCCCCTCCCACCGGCCCCGCCCCAGCTCCCGAAAACCCCGCCTCCAGGTTGGCAGGCTCCGCCTCCTTTTCTGTCCCTGCGGGGTGATTCAGTCTGGTGTTTGGGTTTGTGGCTCCAGACCCAGGCCACAAGCAGGCGGACTCTTCCCCTCCCCACGCCTAAAAGGACCTGAGCTAGCCTCACCCCAACTGGGATTTTTGCCAGGGTGGTTCTGTCCTTCTTCACCCAGGTCTCCCTGTTTTCTTCCTAATTACAGAACTTCCCCTTTTGTTGCTTTTGGAATGAGACTTGGAACGAGAAACCAGTCCCACGCTCTGTAAATACCCCTTTCCACCAGTCCCAACCCCTGGGCAGCCGGCCGAAGGGGAATCCAGGGTCAAAGAGAGCACCTCAGTCCGGAGAAGGAGCCGGCCCACCCTGCTCCCCTTCGGCCCCAGACTTGTTTTGATCTGTGTGCGTGTGTGTGAACTTCCAAAAGTCATTATTAAAGAGATTTAGTGGATTTATCACCCCCAATTCCGAAGACCAAAGCCCCAAAGAAAACCCTGGCTTTTGCTTCCCTTTTTAACTTCCCATTTTTGTTTTTCAGGAGTCGGGGCCTGAGGGTGGGGTGAGCAGAGACAAACTTGGGAGGAGACAGTTTCTCATGCCACCCGAAAGACACAAAACATGGGGAACAGAGATGTTTCACCTCTCCCAGTCTTTAGTGACATAGGCCTGTAGTCCTAGCAACTAAGAGGAGGATCAGGAGTTCAAAATCATCCTCTATAGCAAGTTAGAGGTGAGCCTGGGCTACATTGGACCCTATCTCAAGAGAGCTGCGCATGGTGGTGCACACCTTTAGCAGAGGCAGGTGGAGCTCTGTGAGATCAAGGCCAGCCTGGTCTACATAGCAGTGCCAGGCCAGCTGGGTTTACAACCCCCACACATGCACACACAAACACCGGGGGAAGACCTTGGGCGTGGGCTCCATTTTCAGTGGGACTTCCTTTCCCAGTCTCCCTTTTCCACTTCTTTCTGGAGGGGGGGGCGCCTAGGGTTTGGGAGGATTTACAAGACCCAAAGATTGAACCCTAAACTCCAGAAAGTCAAAAAGATGGTCAAGGATAGAGTGACAGGGGCAGGAGAAAAACAGCTGTTACTGGCCTTGGGCTGGAGGGTGACAGACAGTGTGTACTAGAACCCTACAAGGGAGTCAGGCAGGGGGCAGACAGCTGCAGCAACTCCAGGGAGGAGGTTAACAGCCTGTCCTCTCTCCAGGACTAATCTAGGGCTTTGAGAGGGGAGGGGGACAAACAGAGAACTTGGTGTTGTTCACTGTGCACCTGCAGGACAGGGTGCTACCACAACTTGGTGCATTCATAGGGCATGAAGATACATCGTGAGATGCAGATGAGACATGGCCAGAGCAAAGGTGTGACCTTGACCTGATGAAGCTAACTATCAAGACTGAAAACCCTGCACTGAGGCAGGGGTGGGGCTTAGCTATCCTGATTTCTCCTTAGGACATTTCAAGTCTGCTGTGCCTTTCTTGCAGCATTCTTCAAGAAACAATTCACATTTACAGTATCTACTTCCTCAGCCTCTAATTGCTTTTCTACATCATTTTTTTTAAGCCGGCCATAGTGCACACGCCTGTAATCTCAGCACTCAGAAGGCAGAAGCAGGTGGATCTCTTTGAGACTGACATCAGCCTTGTGTCCATACCGAGTTCCAGGCCAACTGTGTCTACAGGGAGACCTTGTCTCAAAAAGACCGAAAAAATTTTCTTAGTTACTTTTTAAATTATGTGTATATGTGTGTACCTGAGTGCAGGTGTCCTTGGAAGCCAGAAGAGGACATCAGATCCCCTGGACCTGGAGTTGGAGGTGGTTGTGAGCCACTAGACACGGGTGCTGGGTACTGAACTCGGGTCCTCTGCAAGCAGTGAGCTTGTAGCCGCTGAGCCATCTCTCTGCCCTGATTGCTTTTTTCCCCTTCTTTTTTTTTCTTTTTTCTTTGTTTCTTTTTTTGAGACAAGGTCTCACTATAGCCCCATCTGGCCTGAAACTTGCTATGTAGGACCAGGCTGGCCTCTCTCTCACAGAGATCTGTCTGCCTCTACCTCCTGAGTGCTAGGATTAAAGTGGTTGGCTACCGGCCCGGCCCTATTTACTGCTTCTTAATTAGGAGAGTATTACTATTAGGAATGTGTCTGTAGATGAGCTCTCTGGTGACACTCTTGTCTATGTCTGTCTTCCAGTGTCCAAACTCTAGGATTACAGGAATGGGCCACCACACCCCTGGCACACCTTTTTCATGACCCTGGATTCCCCTCACCTCCAGGCTCAGGATATGTTATCTCTTCCCTAACTCCTCCAGAAGCACACAGGATAATCACTTCTGCTTTATCTCCCTTTCCCAAGTGTCAATCTCTGGATTTGGGTTGTTTTTTTTTTTTCTCTCCTTGTAGGCTTTTCTTTGAAATCTCATCCAGTCAACACAGTCATCCCTGTCTACCTATCTCTGTCAAAACACAGGTTCCGGGGCTGGAGAGCTGGCTACTCTTTCAAAAGACCCCAGTTCAGTTCCCAACACCTCATGGCATCTAACAACTGTCCATAACTCCAGTTCCAGGGGATCTGACACCCTCTTATGACCTCTGAGGGCATTGCATTCATGCAGGCAAAACATTCACACACATAAGTTTTAAATAAAATAATTTTTTTATAAAAAAACACAGGCCATGTTATATAGTTCAGATTGCATTCATCCTCCTGCCTCAGCCTCCCAATTTCTGGGATTACAGATCTGTATGACCATGCCTAGAATTCTGTTTATTATTTTTAGTGCTGGTGATTGAACCCAGTTTCTCACATTCTGGGAAAACACTGTACCACTGAGCTACATTCCCACCGCTAACTCTCCTCTCAGAGCCAACACCTCTCCAACTTATGCTTCACATGCAGGCCTTCCCCCAAAGCCTGTGATGGAATGCAACCAGCGACACATCTCAGTTCATGCTGCTGAATCTTTAAACTCCGCATACTCCAAGTCAATCTGGTGAAATGCCATCACACCCTGCTTTCTTATCTCCTCTAATGTCCTTCCTTATCTGAAGACCAGCATCTCCACACCTGCAGTAACAAGGTGTATTGTCAAGCTGAGTCAATTCTGCAAGCATAATATGTTTTATGGTAACTTCTACTTAGCCCTTTCCAGAAGCATTATCTTACCTAAGATTATTGCAACAGCTTCCCCAACTGGACTTCCAACCTTCTACCTCTCCCTTCGAGTCTCCCTCAACACTGTCAGATTATCCTCTCTAGACATAGCTCTTACGTAAATGCACAGCTGAAATGCCATTAAAAAGCCAGTCAAGGAGGCATTGCCATCCCAGATACTCAGGAGACAGAGGTGGGAAGTTTGTGTGAGCCCAGGAGCCCAGAACCCCCACCTCTGTGTTAGGGAGTCAGCCCAAGACCTCAGGCCCCGGTGCATTCATAGTAGACAAGTGCTCAGTCACCCAGCCAGACACCCTACCTTAAAAAACAAACAAAAAAGAGGCCAGTATAGTGGCTTACAATTTTAATTCCAGCCGTGAGGGGCGTTGGCAGAGGCAGACGGATCTCTGTGAGTTCAAGACCAGCCTGGTGTACATAGTGAGTTCTAGGCCAGCTGGTGCTACAGAGACCCTGTATCAAAAAAAAAAAAAAAAAAAAAAAAAAAGAAGAAGAAAAAGAAATAAAAGAATTTAAGAAGCCAGGTAGAGGGGGCTAGAGAGATGGCTCAGCAGTTAAGAGTACTGGCTGTTCTTGCAGAGGCCCCGGGTTCAGTTCCCAGCACCCACATGGAGGCTCACAACTGTCTGTACTTCAGTTCCAATGGGTCCAACGCCCTCTTCTCGGGACATTATATGCACATGGTGCACTTACACACATGCAGGCAAAACATTCATACACATAAAATTAAAATAAATAAATAAATAAACAAAATATCATTTCATTTTATGTGTATAAATGTATTGCCTGCATATAAGTAAATGCACCCATGTCATGCAATGCCTGTGGAGGTCAGAAGAAGGTGTCAGAGCCCCTGAAACTGGAGTTACAGATGGTTGTGAGCCACTGTGTGTGTGCTGGGAATCAAATCCAGGTCCTCTGCAAAAGCAGCCAGTATTCTTAACTGTGGAGCCATCTCTCCAAACCCCAAAATCAATTTTTTTTAAGTTAAAAAAATAAATAAAAGGAGAAACCAGGTCTGGTGGTGTCGGCCTATTGTCCCACCTACTGGGGAGGCTGAGGCGAAAGGCTCACAAGTCTGCCCGGAAGCTGGTGAGAGACCCAGTGACTACTTGGGTTTGATTCCTGGAACCTATATTTTTAAAAAGCCTGATGTAATGGTTCACATGTGTAAGGCCGGGACTCTGACTCCGACTGTGATGTGGAGGTAGATTCAGACGACTCACCTAGAAGTTTATGGGTCAGCTAGTCAAGACTTTGCAGCCCAACAGAAAGCAGAGAGACCTGCTTCTATAAAGTGGAAGCAGAGACCTGACTCGCAGAAGTTGTACACACAAACACGCCATTTTTTTAAGGCCTGTCTGGATTACAGAGCAAGTTCAAAGCCAGGCAGATATTATACAGCTTTAATCCCAGCACTCCAGAAGTGGAGGCAAATGGATCTCTGGGAGTTTGAGGCCAGCCTGGTCTACATATTGAGGTCCAGACCAAGCAAGGCTATACAAGACCTTGCCTTTAACGAAGGGGGAAAAAAAAAAAAAACCACAGGGGCTACGAGGGATGGCTGCGGACATGATTCATCTAGGAGGCCCCAGGTTTAATCCCCTCTGTGGAGGAGGGGGCCATTCAAGATTATGTAGTGCTTGTCCTGTTATATCAGGTTTTACTCTCCTTTCTTCATTTAAACCATCCATCCTTCTCTCTTCAGCCGAATTTCCCTCCAAACTCACCATTTCGTCCTCTAGGTCTAAATAGCATCTAAATCTCAGGCATACTTCTCCAGCCTCTGCCAAGCACAAACCAAGCTTGTTGTTTATCAAGACCTTCTGACCACCTTTCTCCCATGTGCCTCTGCCCTTGGACAGTTTTGAGCTGTCCTTCAGGGCCCAGATCAGTTCACCACTCACTCCGCCACCAGAGTGTTCCCCCCCGCCCCCCCGCCCCGGGTTGCATTACAGTCATGGGTTTCTAAACAGCCGAGACAATCCTGGAGCACCAGTCCACACTGCTGGCTACACATTAGCATTGAGGCAGGGGGCACAGCTAGCCTGGAACTCACTATGTAGACCATGCTGGCCTGAACCTCACAGAGATCTACCTGCCTCTGCCTCTAGCACTTGGGAGCTTTAAATCCCATAGCTCAGGTAGCATCCTTGAATCAGAAGTTCTGGGGGTGGGACTGAGGCATCAATATTTTGGTAGCTCCAAATGGTTTCAGAAAGCAAGCACTCATGGGTGGGAATCACAGGCATCGAGTCACCTCCAGCATCACCTGACAAGAAGGGAGAGGCCGACTTTCTTTTGGAAAAGTGTCGGGGTCTGAAGCCCACGACCTGCATTTTGCCTACTTCTCCCTACCTTTGTCCTCCTGTGCACGCTTCATCTGGAGAGGTATTGGGTGTAGAAGTCAAATCTTGCTTCTCTCTGGTTTTCAGATCCTCATCTGGCAAAATCTCTTCTACCAGTTTTTAAATGCTTTGAAAGTAATTATAGGGCAACAGAAGGCGTGAGTAAAAATGACGTCTCCCCATTTCGTCACCGCACACAGACTCCTCCCAGTGGAGGAAGGAAAGGAAACGTCATGTTCCCTCGCGGCTCTGCTGCCTTGCCTCGGTTCCCGCTGCACACGCCTCACCGATTGCACCCCAGGAGCACAATGCATCCTCCGGGAGAGCCTGTGCGCCCTCGCATCTACTAGGATGCTCAGAGCCCCCTCGCTCTCGCACGCTCACGCTGTCTTTCTCTCTGTCTCTGCTATGTTTTGTTCTGTTGTTATCTTTTTGAGACAGGGCCTCCCCTGTAGCCCCAGCGGGCCTGGAACTCCCTATGTAGACTAACCTGGACTTGATCCCACAGAGAGCCCCCTGCCTCTGCCTCCCGAGTGCCGGAATCCAAGGCATGCCCCACCACGCCTGGCATCTGTCTCTGCTATGCTTAGTGTCTGTGTGCTGTGTTGTTTGTAGGCTGAGAATGGAACTCGGGGTCCCACGCATGCCAGGAAAACTCTCTACCTTAGACCTAAGGTCTCTCATTTCATTATTTTAAAAGAAAAAAAATTAGGGGCTGGAGAGATGGCTCAGCAGTTGAGAGCACTTGCTGCCCTTTCAGAGGACCTGGATTCAGTTCCCAGCACCCACATGGCAGCTAACCACCATCCCTACCATAATGCACTTATGTACATGCAGGCAAAACACGCATATACCTAAAATAAAATAAATAAATCTAAAATTTTAATTCAAAACATATATTTTTATTTTGTGTATATGAGTATTTAGCTTGCATGAATGTCTATGTACCATGTGCATGCCTGGTACT
The DNA here is from genome assembly GCA_035773235.1 of Eospalax fontanierii. NCBI lineage: Eukaryota > Metazoa > Chordata > Mammalia > Rodentia > Spalacidae > Eospalax > Eospalax fontanierii. The sequence goes on along the minus strand of CM069549.1, from coordinate 1,520,477 downwards.
CAAAGAGACCAGACGAGGGCATTAGACCCTGTGGAACTGGAGTTATGAGCAGTTGCAAGCCACCATGTGGGTGCTGGGATCTGAACCCAGGTCCTCCATAAGAGCAGCTAGTGCTCTTAACCGCTGAACCATGGCTCCAGCCCATACACATATGGTTGTTTGATTCCCTCAGTTTTCCATTTCCAGGCCTCGTATGATGGATCATGCTTTTGCTTATAATCTTGGCACTGGGGAGGATAAGGCAGGAGGATTGCCATGAGTGTGAGGCTAGCCTGGGCTACATAATGAGTTCTAGACACCAGCCTGGGGTACAAGTGAGACCCTGTCTCAAAAGAAAAAAAGTCTCATTTTCCTCATCACCAGATTTAGCCGAGCTCCTCCGCCCCTCGCCTCAAGCTCTTGGTCCCCGTCTTTTCTTCATAACTCAGCCTCCCTCTGCCAGCTCACACTGCACCAAGCAGCTGAGCAGGCTGAAATGCACACTCATAGTGGATGGCCAGCCAGCCTGTACTTCCCTCTGGGCTCTCTTTCCCCACACTGAGACCACAGTTTCACAAGATGACAGTGCCTCGCACATCAACAAGGAAACAAGCATTCAGAAGAGAACTTCCCCACAGCTTCCCCGACAGCCCACAGCTGTGGCCACATCATGGCCTGGAAGCTGAGCTGCTTTGGCCCCAGTTCATCTGTGCCCCTGGGGAATCAGTGCCTCCCACCTGTTGAGAACCAAGACTCCTCTGATCATCCCATCCTTCCTGAATCATTGGTTTCTCATTTCATTGAAACAGGCCCATCGTTGTGCAAGCACACTATGCTTTTTCTTTGAAAAGAAAAAATCCTCACTTAATGAATATAGGCACAATATTTGGAACAGTGTTTGTCCCCTGGTGAGAAAGACTCTGAGGTATTCTGACTGGAAAGAGGTGAACAGGTCACCGACAGTCTGGGAAGACTGCCCTCCCTTTGGTGCTGGAGATCAGACCTAGGGCCTCGAACGTGCCTGTGCAAGCGCTCACCACTGACCTCCATCTCCAGGCTGCTGCTGTTGCTGCCTCCTCCTCCTCCTCCTCCTCCTCCTCCTCCTCCTCCTCCTCCTCCTCTTTCTCCTCCTTCTCTCTGTTCTTCTGAGGCATGTTTTACTAGGTAAGCAAGCTGACCTTGAACTCAGAGCCTCATGCTTTGCTTCTCAAATGCTGGGCTTACAGGTTTGTACCACCATGCCTAGCTCAGTCCAAGACTACTTTTGTCTGTTTTATTTTTAAAATATTGTTATTATTATTATTAAGTGTATGATGTGGAGGGAGGCATGCATGCCATTTCACTCTTGTGGAGAATAGAGGACAGCTTTGTGGAGCCAGTCTACCTTTACATGGGTTCCCGGGATCAAACTTGGATTGCCAGTTTGTGCAACACTAAGCCATTTTTTGAGACAGGGTCTCATGTAGCCTAGGCTGGCCTGGAACTCACTATGTGGCTGAGGTTAGCCATTATTCTCAGTGCCTCCACCTCCCAAGTGCTTGGATTACAGATGTTTGTCATCACAAGTAGAACAACACTTTATTTTTCAAGCTACATAATACTTAATTATTCTTGTAATATGTATTTACATACAGTCATGCATTAAAATTTTATATACATGAAATAAATTCACATTTAAATTTTTTCTTGATTTTTCAATGCTTGGGATTGAACTCAGGGCCTCATGCACACGAAACAAGCCCTGTGCTGCCGAGCCCCACATTCATTTTTACTTTAAAAATTCACCATGAGAGATGACTCATGGTTAAGGGCACTTACTGCTCTTGCAGAGGACAGCAGTTGGGTTCCCAGCAGACGCGTGGCAGCTTGTGGTCCTCTGTAACAGGGTAGCTAATGCCTTCTTCCGGCCTCCATGGGTATTGCATGCACATGGTACACTTACATATATACTGGCAGAACACTCAAACACATAGTAAAGATAAGTAAATAAATACAACTTAAAACCACACGCACTCCGCCAGCGCCCTCTCACCTGACAGAGAAGCTTCTCGTGCTCCTGCTTTCTCATCTCTCATTTTCCCTTGATTCCCACCACTGCCAGCATTACCAATGGCCTCTAGGATGCTAGCCCAAGGTGGAAGTTCTCTCTCTCTCTCTCTCTCCTCTTTGAATACAGGCTTCTGTATAAGCTAGTCACGTGTTCTATCCTTGAGCTATACTCCAGTCCCCTAAGTACAGTCCAGATCAGGGTTTTTAGGTTTGAGAACTATCAACATTTTGGAAGAGAAGAGAAAGTCTTCTCTTTCCTTCCTTCCTTCCTTCTTTCCTTCCTTCCTTCCTTCCTTCCTTCCTTCCTTCCTTCCTTTCTTTCTTTCTTTCTTTCTTTCTTTCTTTCTTTCTTTCTCTCTCTCTCTCTCTCTCTCTCTCTCTCTCTAGACGGTCTTACTATGCAACTCTTACTAACCCGGAATCCTCTATTATGTAGACCAGGCTGGCCTTGAACTCACAGAGATCTGTGTACTCTTCCTCCTGAATGCTGGGATTAGAGGTACGAAACACTATTACTGGGAAGAGAAAATCCGTTATCAAGGGAGACTGACCTGTGCTCACGTTGCTTTCCCCATCGAGAACGGTGTGTGATGAATTAGAAAAAAAGGCTGTAGGTATCTTGGGTTCTCTTTGAGTGGCCAGTATGAAACTCATCAAACACCCCTAAGGAGGTGAAGAAGAATACATTTTCACTGTCAAATGTCTCTTGGGGACATCTTCACCAATGACTTTTCAAGAGAGAGCCTCCCACTCCCAGAAACATTTATCATTGTCTAGAGATGTTTTTCATTATCTCAAATGAGAAAATACCTCTAGATCTAGTGGATGGAGGCCAGCCATGTTGCTAAAGATCCTATTGTGTGCAAGACACAGTAAAAATTATTGGTCCTGGGCCTGGAGAGATGGCTCAGTGGTTAAGAGCACTGCTTGCTCTTGCAGAGGACCCAGGTTCAATTCCCAGCATCCACATGGTGGCTAATAACCATTCCTGACTCAAGTTCCAGGGGATCCAATGCCCACTTCTGACCTGAGGGCATTGCAGGACACGGGTGCACTTACATACATTCCAGCAATACACTCATACACAAAAAGTTAAAATCAAAAATTTTTTAAATGATTGGTCCTCCAAATGTCAATTAGTGCCTTAGTCTGGACCCACTGCCAGACACAGGTGACCACTCCTCACTTTTCAAATGTAATCTTAAAAAGTTATTATTATTGCATTGGCACCATGGTGCACATGCGTAGGTCCAAGGATAACTTTGTGGAGTGAGTTCTTTCCTTCCATGGTGAGTTCTGGGACTCGAATTCAGCTCATCAGAGTTGCACAGCAAGCACTTGTGTTCACCGAACCATCTCACCAGCCCTTGAATAAATGTTTTCTTCACTTCAAATACTTTTCCTTGACCCATCTTAAGTGATCTTCAGCTCCCTGTTGGCTGTTCCTCTCATTTCATTGGCTGGAGCTCCTATTCACCTTCGAAATCCCTAAACTTCGAGGTCCTCAGCACTGTCCTGGGCTCTCTCCCTGACCCAGGATCCCCCACTAGCACTGTCTGCCACTTGCCTAACTGCTTGACTGGATTTTCTGCTACAATTTGGGGAGGGGGATCCCAGGACAGTGTTGAGGACCTTTATGTGTCACATTGCAGGACAGGCATACATTTACATACATGCAGGCATAACATTCATACACATAAAATAAAAATAAATAGTAAATTAAAAAAAAACATTTCAGATGATATGCTCAAAATATTACAGTTGCTCCCTGTGACAATTGGACCCATTTTATTTGTTTTGGGTTTTGTTGTTTGCTTTTTGACAGGGTCTCCGTAGTCCCAGCCCGCCTGGAAGTCCCTATGTGGACAGGCTGGCCTGGATGTCACAGAGATCCACCTGCCTCTGCCTCACAAGGGCTGGGATTAAAGGCGAACACACCACGCCTGGGACTAGAACTCTTTTGGCGTAGGACACAATGACTCAGATTGTGGTGCCTTGATACACTGCATTCTTTGAGCTAAAATGTTCAGAAGCAAGGTCCATTCATTCATCCATTCATGTTTTTTTTCCTAAAAGGGAGAGTTTATTTGAGCTTAAGTTTCTAGAAAGTTAGAGTTCATAATGGTAGGGAGGCATGGGGCAGGAGCGGAAAGCCAAAGGATCACATCTTCACGCAGACACAGGAAGGAGAGACTTGTTTTTTCAAATTGATACAGGGCCTTTCATAGCCCCGGATGGCCACAAATTTGCTATGAGGATGAAGCTGGCACTGAACTGATTATTCTGCCTCTGTTTTCCAAGTGCTGGAATTGTTGCTGTACACCGTGATGCCCAGCGGAAGCAAGATTTTTCTGACTTCCTGCTCTTTTTACCGCTCCTCTCCTGCCCCCCCCCGCCCCCAGGTACCGAGAACTGAAGCCAGGATCTTGTGCATGCCAGACAAGCACTCTCCCCTCTGAGACACATCCCAGCCCTCCTCCATCTCTCCTTTATCGTACCAGGCATAGAAATTAGAACTCTCCTTCCCCAAGCTGGCCATGAAACCTGGAGCTCACCCAGTCCTTGGCGGCAGATCTCATTACAGAGATCCTCTTTGACCTGCCTTGCTTAATGGTCAATCACAAGACCCTCATTACAAAAGAGTCTTGCTCCACATTGTGGGGGAAGAGCTGGCACACAGACAGACTGAATAGACAGCCCTGGATGAGTGTTCACCTTCCTCTCCGCCATGAGATCATGCCCTTTCACCCACTCACACACCTGTCTCTGGTTCAGTCTTCACAGAACCTAAGCAAAAAAAATGGACCGTTTTCCTGGCCTTTTGGGCTTCATTTCTGATGACTCTCATGTCAAGTAATACTTGGGTTAAATAAATTTGTTACGATTTTTTTTACCCTGATTGATTGATTGGTAGTGTGTGTGTGTGTGTGTGTGTGTACGTGTACACATGAGTGCGTGCTTGCAGGTGCCATGATGAATGTGTAGTGTTCAGAGGACAGCTCTCCTGCCATACGGGTCCCCAGAAATTGAACTCAGGTCATCCGGCTTGGTGGCACACCCCTTCACCCACTGAGCTGTCTCCCTGGCTCTTGGCATGTTCTTCTCTTACTCACCTGTCTTCTTACAATCTTTTATTTTTTCTGTTCTTTTGAGACTGGGTCTCCCTGTAGCCCCAGCTGGCCTAGAACTCACTATGTAGGTCAGGCTGGCCTTGAACTCAGGAAGATCCTTCTGCCACTGCCTCCCAAGTACTGGGCTTAAAGGCATGTGCCAGCAAGACTGGCCAAAAAGATTTATTTTTAAATTATGTGTATGTGTGTGGGTATAAGCATGTGAGTGCAGGTGTCTACAGAGGCCAGAAGAGGGTGTCAGATCCCCTGGAGCTTGACTAACAGGTGGTTCTGAGCTGCCTGATGTGCGGGCTAGGAACTATTGGCAACTGATGACTGTGGGGTGAGGGGGAGCTGATCTTCTTAAAGGGAAAGACTCTAGATAGGCAACTAGACCTCAGTGGATGAACTTGTACCACCAAGGAATGTCTAGGGACACGAACTTTCCACACTAGGCCCTACCACAAATGATAGAATGCATGAATTCGGGGTGGGACTATGGGAGGGTGCCAGTGGGGAGGGGTATAAAGATGATTAAGATGTTCTGTATGAAATACACATAAATTCGACAAAAATATTAAAAATATATTGATTTAAATGAAAATTGCTGAATGGAGACCGGGCTAAGGCTTAGTGCTAGAGAGCATGCCTAGGGTGTGTAAAGTCTTGAGTTTGATCTCCACTACCACAAGAAAAAAAACAAATAACTGAATGAATTCATTGCTCACAGAGTTGTGCTAAGAGAAAATAAGATATTTCTACATTAGCTCATACCTATGAGATAAGACACTGGCCTTATCGCAAGGCCCAGCGTTGCAGTCACAAGTTAATGGGCAATGCTTGCTGAAGAGCATCTCTTATGAAACACTTTGCTGCAGGAAAATCTGCCCTCCGTTGCCTCATCCTGGCAGAAAACCCTGCCTGCAAGGCAAGCACAGTCAAAAGCTTTGGGAACAAGGAGGAAGGAGGAAGAATTTTGACACAAATTCCAGCAGAACTGAAAACCACAGAAACCACTGAAACTAAACAGAAGGGGACATTTATTTGACCTTTGGAAAGCTAGTATTTTTGTCTCTCTTGCTGGCACTACATGACAGAGCGGAAGCCCAGCATATGGTCCTTGCAGTGAGTGTGGAATGTAGGGGCATGTGGTAGTGTGACGACGCCCAGCTGGCCCCAGGCCACTCACAGCAGCACATCTAGGTCTTAGAATTTCCCATTTCCCCTTGCATATGGAGCACTGTGAAACACATTTGATCTCTATTTGACTTCCTGTGGGGAATTCCTGAATTTGCCTCCATATTTCACTGATGACTCCACTGCCGCTGAGGTGCACCTCTAGCAAGGACTACTGCAGAGCAAGGAGTCGGTCATGCCGGCTGGGCCCGTGGCTTAACCGGCAGCCCTGGATTTCATGTCCACCACTGCATAAACTGGGCATGGTGGCCCACAATTTTTTGGCTATGACATCTATTTATTTATTTATTTTCGTATTTATTTATTTGTATGTGTGCATGTGTATTCACGAATGTGCCATGGTGAGGATGTAGAGGTCAGAGAACAAATTTAGAAATCAGTTCTCTCTTTCCATCACATGGGTCAGGAATCAAGGCAGTCCCTCAGGCTTGACGGCAAGTACGTCTACCAGCTGAACCATCTTGTCAGCCCCATAATTTATTTTAGTTTTTTTATTTATGTGTATGTCTGTCTGTCAGAGTGTATATGCACACTTGTGTGCAGGTTCCTACAGGGGCCAGGCGAGGGCTCTGGATCCCTTGGTACTGGAAGTATAGGCATTTATGAGCTGCCTGAAGTGAGTGTTGGGTACAAACTCTGGTCCTCATGACAGAGCAGCAAGTGCTTTTACTTACTGAGCTATCTTTCCAGCCCCACAGCTCATATCAAATGCCACTCAGGAGGTGGAGGCAGGAGGATCAGACATTTAATGTCATTTTGACTACACATTTAGTTTGAGGCCAGCCTGGAATACATGTGACCTCTTAAAAAGAGAATTCTCACTGAGAGCTGTTTAATCACAGCATTTTTTCAAGGCCAGGCTGGGCCACAAAGTGAGTTCCAGACCAGGCTCAAGGCCCTGTCTCAAAGCAAAACAGAACAGAATCCTTTTTCACCCATTTAAAGGGCAAATATGGGGCTGGAGAGATGGCTCAGTGGTTATAAGCACTTTCTGCTCTTCCAGAGGCCCTCAGTTTTGCTCCTGGACCCCACATCAGGTGGTTCACAACCCCTGCAACTCCAGCTCCAGAGAATCCATTGCCCACTTCTGGCCTCCTTGGGTACCTGTACCCAGGGGGTACTCTCTCTCTAAATAAATAAATAATCTTTATTTTTGGTATTTTTGAGACAAGGTCTCTCTGTAGTCACAGTTGGCCTGGAACTCATTATAGACCAGGCTGGCCTGGATCTCACAGAGATCCACCTGTCACTGCCTCCTGAGTGCTGAGATTAAAGGTGTGTGCCATCATGCCTGACTTCTGAAAGTTGTCCTCTAACCTCCCACATGCATATGGTCTGCACAAACATTCCTTCCCCGGGTAAAGGAATTGAAAAGGAATTTTTTAAGGACGAGTATCATTGTGTGCAGGGACAAAATCACCACCCCCAGCCCACAAACTGCCTTGAACCAGCTGCTGACATCTCGGGTTCTGACTCAGGGTAGGTTCTGTTTTTGACAGGGTCTCATTATGTAGCCCAGACTGGCCTCAAACTCATGATTCTCCTGCCTCAGCCTCCCAAGTACTAGGATTACAAGCTATAACGGCTAATCTTAACTGTCAGTTTGATCAGATTTAGAATCGTCTGGGAAATGGCCTTCGGGTGTATGCCTGTGGGAGATTATCCAGATGAGGTTAATTGTGGCGGGAAGGCCCACTGACCACAGGTGGCTCCATTCCCTGGGTTTAAATCCTGGACTATGTAAAAAGGAGGTGACCTGAGAACAAGCATTCCTCACTCAGCCTCCATGACAACATACCCAGCAGCCTGCAGTTCCTGAGGAGGCCAGAAGAGGGTGAAGAGTATCAAATCCCCTGGGCCTGGAGTTACAGCCAGTTGTATAAGGATTCGTAGGAAAGGAGAATTGTTCCAGAATGAGGTTCATCATGCAGTAACAGAGGCAATAGAATCCAAGGCTCTATTTCCGTTTTCCAAGGTATCAATTTTTGTTCAGTTTTAAAAATCAATTTCTTTGTTCATTTTGAAACATTCATGTATAGCCCAAGCTGGTCTCATGATTCTCCTGCCTCAGCCTCCTGAATTAGACTACAAGATTACAAGTATGTGCTATCATTCTCCCCCCACCATAAGGGTTGAACCCAGGGCTTCACAAATGCTAGGCAAACACAACCAGTGAGTTATAGCCATATATGTTTTTTAAATTTAAAAATTTATTATTTTTTATTTTTGTTTTATGTCTATGAATGTATTGCCTCTATGTGTATAAGTGCACCCATGTCATGCAGTGCACGTGGAGGTCAGAAGAGGGCGTTGGATCCCCTGGAACTGAAGTTAAGAACAGTTGTCAGCTACCCTTGGGTGCTGGGAATTGAACCCAGGTCCTCTGCAAGAGCACTGAGCCAACTTTTCAGGCCTGTCTTTTTTAAATTTTAAAAATATTTATTTCATTTGGGCATGTGGTGCACACCTTCAATCCCAGCACTTGGGAAATGGAGGCAGTCTGTGAGATCTCTGTGAGATCGAGGGCAGCCTGGTCTATATAGCAAGTTCCAGGTCAGCTGGGACTACAAGGAGACCTTGTCTCTAAAATAAATAGATATATATGTGTATTTTAATTTTACGTGTATGAATGTTTCACCTGCATACATATAGGACACCACGTGCATGCAGTGCCTGCAGAGGCTGGAAAAAGTTGTCATATACTCTGTAATTGGAGTTGCAGATGGTTGTGAACCCATGTGGGTGCTGGGAGCAGACCGCAGGTCCTCTGCAAGAGCAGCCAGTGTTCTTAACTGCTGATCCCTTTCTTCAGTCCCTGTATCTTTCTAAAATTTGAGATATGATTTTGCTGTGTGGCCTGAGCTCCTGGATCAAGCCATGCTCCCACCTCAGCCTCCCCAGGCCCCAGGAGCAGAGACTCCACAGGCGCCCCACGCCCCTCTGCACTCTCAGATACTTGGGAAAGAGCACAGCAACACTGCTCCAACCTCACTCTCCAGCCCAATGCCCTATCCCAATGGACAAACTGCTTCTCACTTCCGTCCAGTCTATGTTCTTCAGACTCAGATTCTGGAGCCAGGCTTTGGTCTGAAACCTTCTGGGTTTGTTTCTCTTCTTCATCCTCATTCTGTGGTGACTTCCCTCAGAGCACTGAGTTCTGGCATAATGAAACTCAAGTGTCAGGGACCTGGGAGAGAGCAAACCAAGTGAGTCAGTCAACACTCATGCAGTACCCAGGCTTTAGGGGAGACCCTGCAGATATCCATTTCTGCATAGACACATGGCAGTTTTTTAGTTGAGGTCTGGGAGACTGTGGATCCATGGATATCTTCCTGGAACATCTGAATCCTCCTGCAAAACTTTTTTGCTTTTCGTCTTTTCCAAGATGGGACCTCATTAGCCCAGGCTTACCTTGAACTTGTTACATAGCTGAGAATGGTCTTGAACTTCCATCCTCCCGCCTCCTCCACTTCCCAAATGGTGGTATTACATTTTAATTTATTTGCTTTTATTTTATGTGTATGAGTGTTTTGTCTGCATGTATGTAAGTGTACCTATGTCATGCAGTGCCCTTAGAGGCCAGACTAGGGCGTCTGGATCCTCTAGAACTGGGGTTATGGACAGTTGTTAGCCACCATGTGGGTGCTGTGAATCAAATCCAGCTCCTCTGCAAGAGCATCCAGCACTCTTAACCAGTGAGTCATCTCTCCAGCCCCTCTTGTTTTCTTTTTGAGACAGGGTCTCATGTAGCCTAGGTTAGTCTTGAACTTGCTTTATAGCTGAAGATGACTTTGAACTCCTGACCCTGCAACCTCCACCTTCCAAATGCTTGGAATCCAGTCATGCGCCCTGTGAGGGATTGATCTTTGAAAAGTCACCAGAACCACTCTCCCAGTGGGCGCACACAATATACGTCGGTACACATTAACAATCTTTGTCCAAGGATTACGGTGTGAATTATCCTTAAAAGTATAAGGACCCCCCAGAAATGAAAAGTGAAGGTCGGAGCAAACCTGACTCCATTTTGTTAGAGAAAAACCTCTGCTATGTAAGCTTGATTTCCCAGCTACAGGAAAGACCACAGTCTTTCCCACACTCATAGGAAAACACCTGCAAGGACGTAGCCTTCAAATACCAGATGGTTTTGTAAAAACACCCTACTTAGGACTCAAAGAGAAGAACACAAAATCTGGTCAGGTTGACCAGGGCTAAAATCAGAAACATAAACAAGACCTTGTAACATCCTTTGGTCAGCACATTCCACAGACCCTGTAACCTTAATATGAGTAAGATGCTTTTCACGCCAGCGGGCTTCCTTAACCAATCCCAGCCCCTGTCCCTCCTCTCTTTGTTTTAACCCTATAAAAGATCACCTTACCCTCCACTCGGGGCCACTGTCTTATCACCTGCTGCGTCCGAGTGTCAGACTGTGGACAGAGCTCGAGCTTGTAAATAAAGACCCTTTGTGCTTGCATCGGATTTGACTTCCCTGGTGGTCTTTTGAGAGGATTCTATAACCTGGGCACAACAAAATCTCTCAAGAGGAAAGGAGAGGAGAGAAAAGATGAGTTAAGTGATTCCAAGAACCCCAGAATTTAGCCATGGTGGGGCCGGGGGAAGATAATTAAGGTTACTGGCTCTGAACCAGAAATAAAACTTTAGAGAGAAAAAAGCAGTCTATATCAGTGATGTGAAAATCAACAGAAATAGAGAAGACTATTTTGACTATTGATTATAACTAATAATGAAACTGCCTGTAAGCTGTGACTGGAGGAGGCCCCAACCTCCCCCAGCAATTCCAGGACAGACATGTTGGTGACTCCAGCCAGTCTCTCAGAGCCCACTGAACTCTGAGAAAGGAACTGACTTTTACAACTTCTTCAATAGAGAAGATTCTCAACCCAGAATTCACAAACAGCTGTAAAAAGGGATTGCCTCCTGGCCAAAAGTTTTACAATCAACTTTGAACATCAATCAGAGGTCTTGGGAACCCCCTCCCATAAAAAGGCCTACTGACCAGCTAGGTGAGGCTATGCCTTATCTCGCTCTCCTGGGGATTTAGCCTCTTGCACTCTCTGTGCAGGAGCTTCTTCTTCCCAATCTGGAGCTAGGCACGCTGGTCACCCCAGAGCCTGAGCCACCAAGATGAGGGGCACAGTGTCCCCCATCTCCTTTGGGAGGCTAGCCCAGGAGGGCCAGCATTTCTCCATTCGCGAGTGTGGAGAAGCTAGTCCCAGTTGGTCTTCTCTTAATAAACCGGTCCTGTTAGCTCCTAGGGGAGTCTGGTCCATTTGTCTGCTGCGGCTCTTGAATCCAGACCTTACAGCACCCCTCAACCTCCAGCTGTCCTGGCATGGTTTTGTGCTGGGTATTATAATGATGGGGTTATCACAGAGCAAACTGCCTGCAATTCCAGCACTCAGGAGGTTCAGGAGTTCAAAGTCATCCTCAGCTATATAGTGAGTTCCAGACCAGCAAGGAATATCTGAGACTGTGGAGGAGGAGGAGGAGTAGAAAGGAAGAGGAAGAGAATGAGGAGGAGGAGGAGGAGGAGGAGGAGGAGGAGGAGGAGGAGGAGGAGGAGGAGGAGGAGGAGAAAGGAAGAGGAAGAGAATGAGGAGGAGGAGGAGGAGGAGGAGGAGAGGAGGAGGAGGAAGAGGAAGAGGAAGAGGACGACCCCAAAGTGAGGTACTGACAGGATTCTCTTTCCTTGAAGAATGGTGCTGGCCCAGCCTATGCAGGCAGTTTGCCAGGCAAACTGAGTCACACAGGCCTCTGTCTACACTTTCCCCATGTAGGGAGAAGGGGACCAGTATTCCAAGGCTCCACTCAGTGCAGAATGTAGGACAAACTGCAGAGGTCGGGGCAAAGAGACTGCAGTGAAGTCTCAGAGGGATCACAAGGCTGGAGGTACGTGGGCCACCATCATAATCACCATCTAGGAATCACAGGCTCCGTGTCTGACTTTCTAAATCAGAGTCTGCAATGTAACGCCTTCCCCGGGAGTTATTCATGCATATAAAGTTGGAGAAACACTGTGTAAGATTTCTGAATCCCCGGGGTAACTGAAAGGACGTGATTGATATTGGGGGAAGTCAAGGAGAAGCCTCCGGTGCCCGCCCCAAGGGAATGGGGCTAGGGGAAGAGGAAAAAATCCAGGGGGGGTTATTTGGAGCACCCAGGATTAAACAAACAGGAATGGACAGGAACTGACAAACCAGCATCTCTGAATTTAGGAATAATAGCATAGGAGGGCCTGGGGTGGCCAAATTCTCCATTTTATTTATTTTCTTTAAAAAAAAATTATCTATAGCCAGGCATGGTAACGCACGCCTTTAATCCCAGAATTTGGGAGGCAGAGGCAGGCAGATCTCTGTGAGTTGGAGGTCAGCCTGGTCTACATAGGGAGCTCCAGGCCAGGGGCTACAGGGAGACCTTATCTCAAAAAGACAACATATATGTGTGTGTGTGTGTGTGTGTGTGTGTATATTTATTATATGAGTGTATTGCTTTCCTGTGCACCCATGTGGTGCAATGCCCGCGGGGGTCAGAAGAGGGTGTCAGCTTCCCCTGGAACTCGAGTTACGGACGGTTGTTAGCTACCATGTGGGTGCTGGGAATTGAACCCAGGTCCTCTGCAAGAGCCGTCAGTGCTCTTAACCGCTGAGCCATCTCTCCAGCCCTATTTATTTTCTATAATGAGGTTCAAACTCGGGCCTCTCCACCTGCTGGGCAAGCGCGCTACCTCTGCCCCATTAAGTCAGGTTTCCCATTCCTGGTCTTCACAGGTCAAACCTGTCAACCGAAGCATAGCTGGTTCGATTCGAGTTGGCCTAGTTCGATTGCTTAGGTCTAGTGCGGTTGCTAAGACCAAGAGCTTCTCGGTTGCGGAAGAAATTACCTCATTTGATAGGCGGGCTAAGCAGCTTCTCCGCCCTCGGATTGGCTGTCATGTTTCGCACCGGCTTCGCAGTCTCGCGGGCCCCGGCTTGTCAGACTGCCCAGCTGCTCCTAGGCCATCCTCCCCTGCCTGGGACCCGGTTGCACGCGGTACTCAGTGAACCCTTAGCTCCGAAGATGGGACTCAGACCTCCATGCCAGGCTGTCTGGTCGCTCAGGTACTTTCTTACTCGATTGGGTGTCCATAGTTGGGACGGCTCCCCGGACCGTGGGGAGTCTATAGTTCCAGACTAGGACTGGTTGTAACCTAGATTTGGAAAGGGGGGAAGAGTGGGAGACTGTCAGGATCAGGGGGTCTCTGGGGAATGGGAAAGGATAAGGCGTCTTAACCAGGAATCCTGCAGTTAGCATTGTTTGGGTTTTCTTTTCAGGTGCTGATCGCGGAACTTGAACACTTAACACTCAAAACTGTTCGCCTATGGTGAGGGGGTTCAGGCAGCCAAATGGAGACGTCAGCAGTGAGAGAAAAGGACGTTTCTCAAGCACAATGGGCAGAGAGTCTTCAGCTGAACCCAGATGCGACCACTCACCCCGGGGACCCTCCTACTGAAGCCCTGGAGCTGCGAGTGAGGCTAGATCCAGCCAATCAAATTGTCGAGGATCCTCAGGGGCTTGAAAAACTGATGGCTGGACTGGAAGGAGGCTCTAATAAATCTGCGGACCCAACCAATAAGATGGCAGAAGCTTCTCATCTTTGGTACTGTCCAGATGGGAGCTTTGTCAAGAAGATCATAGTCCACGGCCGTGGCTTGGACAAACCCAAGCTGGGCTCTCAATGCCGAGTGTTGGTTTTGGGGTTTCCTTTTGAGTCAGGGCTGCCAGAAGGCTGGACAGAACTAACTATAGGTGTAGGGTCGTGGAGGGAAAAATCTTGGGGGGAACTCACAGAAAAATGCTTGGAGTCCATGTGTCAAGGCGAGGAAGCAGAGATTCGGCTTCCTGGGTGTGCTGCACCTCTTGCCAGGCTCAGACTGGACTCCTTCACTCAAGGCCGGGACTCCTGGGAACTAGAGGTTAGCGAGAAGGAGGCGCTGGCTAGGGAAGAACATGCTAGAGGCACAGAGCTGTTTAGAGCTGGGAACCCCAAAGGGGCCGCTCGATGTTATGGACGGGCTCTCCGGCTCCTGTTGACCTTACCCCCACCGGGCACCCCAGAACGAACTATCCTTCATTCCAATCTCGCCGCCTGCCAGTTGCTGCTAGGGCAGCCCCAGCTGGCAGCCCAGAACTGTGACCGGGTGCTGGAGCGGGAACCTAGCCATTTAAAGGCCTTATACCGAAGAGGAGTCGCTCAGGCTGCTCTTGGGAACCTGGAAAAAGCAGCTGCTGACCTCAAGAAGGTGCTAGCAGCAGACCCCAAAAATCGAGCAGCCCAGGAGGAACTGGGGAAGGTAGTCATTCAGGGGAAGAAACAGGATGCAGGCCTGGCTCAGGGTCTGCGCAAGATGTTTGGCTGATTAAAAAGTTAAACCTTAAGAGACAGCAACCTGTGAATTGTGATCTGTGGTGTGGGATTTGGGGGGAGGTGGGGCAGAAGGAGGGTTTCAGCCTATGGAGGGGATAGCAATGGCGTCAGTGTGACACTTTGTGGGGCGAGACTTACTATCTCCGTCTCCTAAGATACGGGAGACGCTGTCTTAGTTGAAATGCGGCGAGGAAGACAATGGAACTTTAAATGCTGGGAACTACATTTCCCAGGAGCCTTGGCGCCGGGCCCGCGTATGCGCGTGCGCAGTCACGCGGCCTGAAGCTGCGGTGAGCCTGTCCCTCTGCCACACTCCCATTGGCCCGGCCCGTACAGTCATCGTTCTTATCGCCCCGTGTGCTCAGCACCCAGGACTCTGACTGGTCAACAAGACTTCCGGGACGCCCCACTCTCTTCAGCGAGCCCCTGGATTTGCCGAGGCCCCGGAGAGGCGGGCCCGAGAGCCGGCTCATGGTGGGGGGTGGGGGGAAGATGGCGGAGCTGATGCTCCTCAGCGAGATCGCCGACCCGACGCGCTTCTTCACCGACAACCTGCTGAGCCCCGAGGACTGGGGTGTGCGGAGTGAGGCCGCGGGGCGGGAGGGGCCGCGGCCCGCCGAGTCCCGGAAGCACGAGGAGAGGGCCGGCGGCCGAGGCCGAAAGAGGAAGGCTGGGCGGACGCGGGGAGCAGCGTCTGCGGGAGGGCGCGGCGGGGCCGGTGCTTCCGGGGGATGCGGGGTGCGGGGAACCTGGGCCTCCGGCGGGGGCTCCGAGCTGCCCCGGGGTCGGACATCTTCGGCTGCGCGAGTGGGCGGGTTGGGGGCCTGACCTCGCCGAGCCAATGAGGGATGGGGCGGGGGCTGGCGCGCATCCTCCTGACTCTCCCGGCTCCTTGCAGACAGCACCTTGTACGCTGGCCTGGATGAAGTGGTGGAGGAGCAGGCGCAGCTGTTCCGTTGCGTGGAGCAGGATGTCCCGGTATTGCTCCCTCAGAGTTTCTTTCATCCTTGGTGGGTGGGAAGGGTCCCCAAACCTAGACTCGTCTCCAAGCCTGAGTTCCTCTGAGTCACCTCTACCTGCTCACGTTTCTGCCCGCTGATAGCCTGCGTTATTTAGTTTGACAGCAGCGCTCTGGATGTGGGAATGGATGTCAGCCCCCCTGAGCCTCCCTGGGACCCTCTGCCTATCTTCCCAGGTAAGACATCCCTTATGTTGCCCTCATCTTCTCACTGTGTCCCAGAAACTGTAATCCCCATACCTTCACACACACACTCCAGAAGTGTCTATGCACTCCTCTCTATGAACCCTAATGTGTGCTGTCCATCCCTACACCCTACCCCCATCCCATCACACTTGCTTTTTTAATATTTTGTTATTTAATGTGTGTAAGTATATTGCCAGTAAGTTCACCTGTGTCATGCAGTACCCATTGAGGTCACAAGAGGGCGCTGGATCCCCTGGACCTGGAGTTAGAGTAGTTGGTTAGTTGCCACATGGGTGCTAGGAATTGAGCACAGGTCCTTTGCAAGAGCAGCCAGTATTCTAACCACCTCTCCAGCCCTTGCTACACTTTTTAGACCTTTCTTGGCCTCTGTTGCTTGGTTATTTATTTTTGCAGTGCTGAAGAGTTGAACCCAGGGTCTTATGCATGCAAAACAGGTACTTTAACATTGAGCTATATTCTCAGTGCTTTCTGGTTACTTTTAACCCCTTTCCTTCTAGATCTGCAGGTGAAGTCTGAGCCATCCTCTCCCTGCTCGTCCTCCTCCCTCAGTTCAGAATCATCCCAGCTTTCCACGGAGCCCTCAAGCCAGGTGAGAACTGTCTCCCACCAGTCTTTGCGTGTTTGGGGGATGGCTCTGCTCTGTTCACTTACTCATGGTTAACTGAGGAAATTCTTTTTGCTCTATGAGTCATGAGGTAGGAGTTTGTTCTGCCTTTGTTGTAGTATCCTCATTTTCTAGACTTCCACTCTGGTTGTCTAGATGGGAAGATGGAGTCTTTTTAATATGCAGAAAAAGACTGGGGCTCAGGACTGGGCCCTGGGGCTCAGGAAAAGAGTTAGTAACTGCTGAGAATTCTGAAACTGTTCTCACTCAGGTTGTCCATTGTAATGTGATATTTGTAGTCATGAGACTTTGTCAACTCTCCCAGGAATCAACTAGAAAGAAAGAGCAAAGGGCTAGAGATGGCCCAGAGAGATTGCCTGCACCGTTCAGAGCACAGTGCAAGTCATTCGTGGTTCACAAGCTCCTAGGCTTTTGTTCCTCCTCTTCCTCTCAACATCTCTGTTGTCTTCTTTCCTTCTTTCTGCCTTCCTGTTCTACCCTAACCCTCACACAGGCCCCTGTACTAGGGGAGGTGCTGCATGTGAAGACCGAATCCTTAGCACCCCCACTCTGCCTGCTGGGAGATGGTCCAGCATCCCCATTTGAAACAGTCCAGATCACTGTGGGCTCCGCCTCTGATGACGCCTCAGGTAATCACAGCTCGCCTCTGTCCTTAAGAACTGCCACTGGGCTTTGCCAAGGTAGAATGCATACATCCCTGTGGTCAGGGACAGGTCCAGGTAGAAAAGCGAGATGCAGGTCACTGGTACCGAAGCTGGAAAGGAGGAGAATTTTAGAAACTAAACCAAAGGCAGTGGTGACAAGACAGAGATGGTTTTGGGACTGTCTTTTTCTTCTTCCTGTAGTCCAGTCAGATCATTGAGCTTACCATTAATTTGCATTTTAAAAAAAAATCTTGTGGGGACTAGAGACGTGGCTCAACAGTTAAGAGCATCAATTGCTCCTGCCAGAGAATCTGGGTTCAGTCCCCAACACCCATGTGGTGGCTAACAACAGCCTGTAACTCAGTTCCAGGGGATTCAACACCCTCTCTGACCTCTGCAGAGGTGACCTATGCACTTAACATATATACCTAGGCATTCTGTTCATACACATAAAATAAAGTCATAAATGTTTATAAATTTAAAACAGCTCGTGGAAGGTTTAGACCATATTTATTTATGCTACTTTCCTACTCCCGCCATCACATGCATATGCCTTTGAGACGGGGGGTCTTACTGTGTAGACTAGGCTGACCTTGAACTCACAGAGATCCCCTTGCCTCTGCCTCCTAGGTTCTGGGATTAAAGGCATGCACACCATGTCAGGCTTTTTTTTTTTTTAAATCTGGGTTTCACTGTGTTGCCCAGACTAGCCTCCAACTCCTGAGCTTGAGATCCTCCTGCCTCAGTTTCCCAAGCCCTGTGACTACAGGTGCGTACCACTGCCTCCAGCTTCCTCCAGAAGTTTATTACAGATATTTTCAAACCTACTGAAAGGTTGGAATCCCAGCCACCTCACTCATTGATGCTACGGTTGATGTCATGGCCGCTGTTCTTTCGTCCTCAGTTTGTTACCCATGTGTTTATTCAGTAGACCCACTCTATGCCTGCTGCCGACCAGGGCGCCAGGAATGAAAGGGAACTGGTGGCTACTGTGCCGAGAGTCCTAATAAGAATCAGGGAAGCAGCAGTCAGCACGGGCCGGGGGGGGGCTAGAGTCAGAGGAAAGAGTAGATTGGGAGAACTGGATGAAGGAGGACCATGGAAGGGCTCACAGTTAATCAGGGGAAACACTCAGGAAGGAGGAAGGAGAGGTGGGATTCATGTGGCCTCCTGGGCACGAGCAAGTGCGGACAGTGGGTAGGCTTCTGGTTGGGCAACTGCCAGGGGCTTCAGTCACTCACTGCTTGCTGGTCAGAAACTACAAAAGCATGTTTCTGGTCAGGGGAGATGCTGAACCCAGTGCAGGTGTGGTGACTGCTGACTTCCGTGTGCTTTGTGGCAGGCAGAAGTCCACCCAGAGGCGGAGAGCCAAGGAGCCACCGGTAGAGTGCAGCAGGCTTCTTGGGCCTCTGCAGGGCTGTTGCATTAGTTACTTTTCTGGTTGTTAGAACAGAGTATTGTCAAGAAGGAAGCGTTTGTCTGGCTCACAGCTTGGGGGTGAAGTCCCTCATGGGAAGGAAGGATGTGATGGTGGCAGGACGCAGATGACCGGTCACACTGTCTAGTCAGGGAGAGCTGGGGACAGGCATGCTGGTTCCCGGATCGCTTTCTCCTGCATTTCCAGTTGAGGACCCCAGCCTGGTGGGGTGGTACTGCCCATGCTCAGGGTGATCTTCCTTCCCTCAGCTCAGTCTTCCGGAAGCAGCCCTTGTAGACTCACACACCAAGTTTGTTTCTGTTTGTTCTAAATCCGATCAGGGTGACTAACAGCGGGGAAGGATGGAGCCCAGCTTGTGGGGCACAGGGACACCTAGCACACTGTTAGATGTTACAAAGAGGACTCCCTACAAATTACAGCCCTAGCAGCAAAGATTGTTGGTTACCTTGCCATAGTGTTATAAAGGCCAGACTCCATATATCTAGGTATTTTGAGGCCTGTACTTTACCCATCATTTTGAAAGATGGGAAGAGGAGTTTTTGCTTTTGGAGAGTTTTATGAGGTACAGAGCCACTGTAGTTAATAGTGCTGATGGGTGGGACTGTGGATGACCATGAATTCACCAAGTTCCCCTTGCTCCTTTGAAATTTGTATTGTGTTACAGTAGTTCCTTTAGAATCTGTATCATGACTGTTAACCTGTTCAGAATATAAATAACCTGATCTAAAATAGTGGTACTAGCAACTGCATAATTAAGTACCAAATGGTATGAGCCAAAGTTGGTGGTGGACTCAGCTGAAATCATTGGGCTGAAATCTGACTCTTAGGTGAGTTTTATTGTGGATAATCATCCAGTTGCAGAGGTTTAACAGAGGCCTTGAAGATTCTGAGGTGATGAAATTGTTGTGATTTGACCCTGAGAGGCTGATATGTCAAAGGGGAACTTGTGTGATGTGAGATAGAGCGAGCCGTTTTGAGTGTATGGGGACACAAGAATGGAACAGATGGTTTGGGAGGAGGATCTGGGCAGGCCAGTCCCATGGCGACCCCAGCATGGCAGTCAGCATGGAAGTACCTTAGTCAGGAAGGGGTTGAATGAGCAGGAGAGGGCCCTGTGAATGCCTAGCTCCCCCCAGACCAGGCTCTTCCAAGGTCTGTGCGGAGGAAATAGGAAACCATGGAAGAGTGAGCCGCCTTGAGGAGAACAAGCAGTGGAGGGTGAGGAGAGTCAGGAGGCATGGCATGGAGAGCCCGGGGAAAGGTGGGAGAGCCAGGCTGCACGGAGCCCCTCCCGGGCTGCCTGCCTAGAAACACCGTGATCTGTCCAGTGGAAAGGGAGCAGGACCCCTCGCCCTTCCTCTTCCCCTGACAGCCAGTTGTTTCTTCCTGCTACTTTCAGACGTCCAGACCAAGGCAGAACCTGCCTCTCCCTCCTCTGTTAACTCTGAGGCCTCCCTGCTCTCAGCAGACTCTCCGAGCCAGGTGAGCACGCTTCCCTCTCCCCTGGAGCCCCCAGCCCTCCTCCAGAGGGTGAAAGGTTTCTCTCCTTCAGCTCCTTCCTCATACCCTGCACTCCCCACTCACATCTCCGGCCTGCCCTACATAGGCTCTGACAGGAGAGGAGGTGCTGGAAGTGAAGACAGAGTCCCTGTCCCCTCCAGGGTGCCTCCTGTGGGATGTCCCAGCCCCTTCACTTGGAGCTGTCCAGATCAGCATGGGTCCGTCCCCTGATAGTTCCTCAGGTAATGGGACCTCCTGATCCCTGGGATTCCTGATGAAAGGACTTATAGGCCTGAAATTCATTCCTTCCCCTCACCTCCCTGCTCAGGCAAAGCTCCTTTGGCCACACGGAAGCCAACGCTGCAGCCCAAACCTGTGGTGCTAACCACCGTCCAGATGCCACCCAGAGCTGGGCCTCCCAGCACCACTGTCCTTTTGCAGCCCCTCGTCCAGCAGCCCGCAGGTGTGGAAGGAGAGGGGACATGGGCCGGACAGTGAGCTCGCTGTCCCTGTGGTCCATGATCCTTGAGTGCATGGGTGTGAGTTTGGATGCTGGGAACCCACCTAACACTGCTGTCCGACTTCCTTCTGCTTGCCTGTCCAGTGTCCCCAGTAGTCCTCATCCAAGGTGCTATCCGAGTCCAGCCCGAAGGGCCCGCTCCGGCTGTTCCCCGACCTGAGAGGAAGAGCATCGTGCCAGCTCCTATGCCTGGGAACTCGGGCCCGCCAGAAGTGGATGTATGCCTTGGGGAGGAGAGAAGCGCTCATGTTGGGAGCAGAAGAAGGAAGCCTGTCCTGGAGACAGCTAGGGGATGAGGGAGGGTTAGGTTCCAAAAATACGAAACTGGGACAGACCAGTAGGATGGCCTGGGGTGGGTGGACTGGCTTCTGTGTGCAGTTTTAGGTTCTTAGGTGTGCTTTTATCTGGTTATGGTTGTGGGAGCGCAGGACCAAAAATTGTTTCCTAGTGGGAAGCCAGGTAAACTGTTCTTGGCAGCAAGGTTAAACTGGGCTCTGAAAGAGGACTGGAGAGGAGGCGGGCCCACCAAGGAGAGTTTCCACCAAGGTGGCATCCCTCCTGCCGTCTTTCCTTGTGCCACATCTGAGGAATGGGGGGCCTTTCCCTAGAACATTTCAGTAGGAGAAAGTCCCTCTTGGGAGGTGGAGGTCAGGAAGGCAGCAGGCCCAGTGAGCTTTGGGTAGTCAGCCCCGGGTGGGGACGTGGTCTCTAACTCAGCTCTCCTGTGACCTGCTGTGAAGGCAAAGCTGCTGAAGCGGCAGCAGAGGATGATCAAGAACCGAGAGTCGGCCTGCCAGTCCCGGAGGAAGAAGAAAGAGTACCTGCAGGGGCTGGAGGCCAGGCTGCAGGCGGTGCTGGCCGACAACCAGCAGCTGCGCAGGGAGAATGCCGCCCTCCGCCGGCGGCTGGAAGTCCTGTTGGCAGAGGTAAGCCTGGATGTCCTTGGAGCCTGGTGGAGTATAGGCTACTTGTGGTAATGTCCTGCCTCTCCTGTGTCTTCCTCTGCACCTAGAACAGTGAGCTCAAGTTGGGGTCTGGAAACAGGAAGGTGGTCTGCATCATGGTCTTCCTTCTCTTCATTGCCTTCAACTTCGGTCCTGTCAGGTGAGGCCCTCCTCACTGTCCCAGAGCCTTCTGGTGGAGCTCGGTGTCCGAGCTGCCTGATTGCCATTTCCTCCCACTACACGAGCATGGTGCCCTCAGCTCTGACGGTGGTTCAGCAGTCACTGCTGTTTCCTTCATAGGGGCACGATGGAGTGGGTGATGGGGATGATGCTAGTAGAAAATGACTAGGGCTGGGCGTCTAGTAGAGTGCTTCCTGTACAAGCACGAGGACCTGAGTGTGATCCTCAGAACCTACAGAGAAAAAGCTGAATACGGTAGCATGTCCCTGTAATCCCAGCAAGGAGGAGGGACGGGCAGATCCCTAGGGCTCGCTGGCTAATCAGTTCAGCTTCATTGGCAAGCTCCAGGCCAGTGAGAGGCCACGCCTGAGCAGTGACGGCCAGGGTTGACCTCTGGCTTTCATGTGCACTTGCACACGTGGATATACGCACACAAAGACCCGACACCTATACACACACAAATGTACCTGTTAAGGGCTTGCTGAGAGCGAGGCACTACAGTACGTGCTCTCCTTTTCCTTTTTCCTGGGCCTGTGGGTGGGCGCCCTTCCCTTCCCCTTTTCACTGGGTACCAGTCAGTCTTGAGCAGGAATCCTGACTGCAGGGCCCTGACTCTGAAGCAGCCTCTTCAAGACTGCATCTCCCTCTGCTTCTCTGACCACAGCATCAGTGAGCCACCTCCAGCCCCGGTCTCTCCTCGGATGAGCAAAGGGGAACCCCGACCCCAGAGACACCTGCTGGAGTTCTCAGGGCCAGAGCCGGTCCTTGGCATTGAACCCCTCCAGGGAGCTGCCCAGAGCACTGAGGAACTGCAGCCCAGCCCCACGGGCCGGCCCAGCTTCCGGTGAGCGAGGCCCCTTTCTCCTTTAAGGATGTGAGCAAGTCTCCCTAAAGCCTCCTTTCGCGTGGAGCAGAGCCAGCGCAGCTCTTGCTCAGGTGCCTTCCTTGTTGATGCCGTGCTGGGCAGTCTCTGGTCACCGCCTCCTTCCTGCTTCACCTCAGAAACCTGACGGCCTTCCCCGGGGCCCAGGAGCTGCTCCTCCGAGACCTAGACCAGCTCTTCCTCGCCTCGGACTGTCGGCACTTCAACCGAACCGAGTCCCTGAGGTGCGCGCCTTCTGTTGGCCTCAGAGGCCCCGGCAGGCAGGGGGCCACCCTGTGTGCCCCCTGTGTGCCGAAGCGCCGGCCCCCTGCCTTCTGGCTCCTGCCTGGGGCCCAGAGCCCGCGGCGGCCTAGCTCACGAGCGGCCACCCTGCCTTTTCCCCAGGCTTGCCGATGAGCTGAGTGGCTGGGTCCAGCGTCACCAGAGAGGCCGGCGAAAGATACCTCAGAGGGCCCAGGAGAGAAAGGTAGGACCCAGTGGGGCTGGGTCGGGAAGGCCGTGCTCAGTGAGAGCCACGTGTCCCAAGGATTCCAGGGGACACCTTTCCGAGGGTTCGGGGACTGTTGGGGGACACGGAGGAGTGGATGTGAGATGGCACCAGCTTCCAGGGACTGCCTGTCTCTCTCCCTTTTCCTCTTACCCTCTCCAAAGCCTTAGATACTTCTCCTTCCAGAAGTCTCAGCTACGGAAGAAGTCACCTCCAGTGAAGCCAGTCCCCACCCAGCCCCCAGGACCCCCTGAAAGGTGAGTTTGGGAGCAAGTGCTTATTAAGTGAGGTCACACAGGGAACTTTACCCCCAGGAGCTGTCACCGTCCTCATCAACACAGGACTGTGTGGTCCCCGTCCCCGTCCCTGTCCCCACCCCCCTTCCATTGAGGACTGCTTCTTTTCCTTCGGGAACTGGACGCGGCTTATCCTGAATCATCTTTCAACCTGCCTAGGGATTCTGTGGGCCAACTGCAGCTCTACCACCACCCAGACCGGTCACAACCAGAGTTCCTGGACGCCATTGACCGGCGGGAAGACACATTTTATGTTGTCTCCTTCCGAAGGGTGAGTCTCTTCCTCTTGCCTTCCGGTCTGTCACCCTGGGGCCCCCAACAGCTGTTCATCAGTGGGAGGGCGAGGTGTGAGATGGGAGCCTGTGGATGTCTTCCTTCACCACCCAGCATGGCTTCTGTCCTTAGGACCACCTGTTGCTCCCAGCCATCAGTCACAACAAGACATCCCGGCCCAAGATGTCCCTGGTGATGCCAGCCATGGCCCCCAATGGTAATTTTTCCCTCTGGCTGTGGGGAGGGCTCTGGAATCTGAAACTGAGGAAGGGAGAAAAGGGAGATCCAGCAGGGGGCGCTGAGGGAGAAGGTGAGAGGCGTGGGGGAGTCCAGAGACAGGCCTCGGAGGGGAGGCCATGCGGGGAGGGCGGGGAGATGGAGTGCAGGAGACGGGCCGGAACCCCAGCACCGAGGGCTCCGTCAGAGCTACGCAGCGAGACCCTGTCTCAAAAACCTGGAACAAAAACTCAGGAGAAGGCGCTCTGATGGCTGCACAGGGTGGGCAAACCACTAGACCTCACTTCCCGATTCTCTCTTGCCACCCTCCGGTGACCCTTCCTCCTCCCCTCCTCCCCTGGACCCTTCCTCGTCCTCGTCCTCGTCCTCCTCCTGCTCCGCCTTCCCTCCGCCCCACCCCTGCCCTCCCTGAGCCCCGCTCTGGCCGCCTCTGCCCTTCCTTGCCCTCACCCCTCTGCGCACCGTTTGCTTCCCTCCTCCTCTTGAACTCCCCTTCTCGCAGAGACGGTGTCAGGCCGGGGGGCCTCAGGGGACTATGAGGAGATGATGCAGATCGAGTGTGAGGTCATGGACACCAGGGTGATTCACATCAAGACCTCCACGGTGCCCCCCTCTCTCCGAAAGCAGCCGTCCCCAACCCCGGGCAATGCCACAGGTGGCCCCTTGCCAGCTTCTGCGGCTAGTCAGACCCATCAGGCCTCCCACCAGCCCCTCTACCTCAATCATCCCTGACTTCTGCACTCCCATTGGCTTAGCACTGGGGGGGGGGGGTACCAAGTCACTGAGTAGGACTGTTTCACATCTCCCTGATACTTGGCCTTGGGGCACTGATGTGGGAGTGGGGTGGGTGGTTCACCTCTCTTTCTAAACTCCGGATTATAGGGCTCCTCTCATTCTGTACAACCTCAGCCCTCTTCTTTCTCTGAGGATACTGTGTGAGATCCAGTTTTGGGGTTTGTAGCCTCCCACATCCTCTTTATTTCGTCTCATTGTTCTGTTCAGTAGAGGTGAGAATTGCGTCCCCAGGTGGGACAAGGGGTGCTCCTAAGTGTTGGAGCCCGTTCTTGGGAACAGGAGGGTGGTGGAGTCAGCTCATGTGTGTGCATACCTTTTTTAATTATTATTAATAAACAACCTGGAGGCTGTTCAAGGGATGGTGGCTGCCTTCCTGCCGTGTGACTTCTATAGGGCCAGCATCAAAGAAGTAAACACCGAAGATGTCACTGGGGGTGGCGCAGGCTGGACTCCCAGACCTCATGTCATCCCCGTGCCCACCCCTGCAACTCCAGGGTATGTCTGTGTCTAGCAAGGACGTCTGTGCCATGACACCCAATAATGCAGATCACTGGAATGTGTCTGAGTAAACAGGAAGGACGGGGGGCCCCACGCCCTTCTGGGTTCACAGCAGCAGTCCTCGCTCTGCAGCAGGTCCCCCTGCTTCCCAGGATGAGCTGTTCACACAAACAAGAGCAGGGCCAGAGGGCTCAGAGCCCAAGAAGGTGGGGCTGTAGTGGAGAGGGGGCTGGTAGGGAGGAGGGGGCACGTGGGACATCCTCTTGATCCTGCATCAAAGAAGACCAAGACCGGAGGGTCCAGATGGATGAGGAAGGGAGCAGCTTGGGCAGGATCACTGTGTGCTCTAATGGGAGGAAAGGGAGCAGGTCCAGATGAGAGGCCCAGGCCCTACTCTGCAGGGTCCCTACAGCTGCTCCTGTCTAGCAGCGCCTGAGGCCTGACCCTGCAGGAGTGGCCTGGGTCAGCTGGAGGGTGTGAGCTGGACCTGGGCTCCACGCCCAGATGACTGGACAGGGGCTGCCTGGCTACAAGCCCAGCCCTGAGGGAGGAAGAACCTCACGTGTCCAGCCAGGCTCTCCCCTCTCCCTCCACCCACCCCTACTGTGTTTGGGGTGAAAACAAATGGGGAGCTATGGCAACTTGGCTCCCAGGAACTCAGCCTCTCCTCCCTCCAGAGGGCAACCCTGGGCTTCAGACACTTCCTGTCTCAGGATCCCTTGAGCATCTTGTCCAGGCAGTACGTGCCTTGAGAACCAGGATTTGGGAGCAGATGGCCTGGTCTTGGATCCCCCATTGGTCTTGTATTAGCTGGTGTCCTTAAAACTCGGGGCGTGTCCTCATCTGTAAGATGTGACCCTCCGTCATGCTCTCAGTGTGGTTCTGGGAAAGGGGGTGCTGAGGCCTGGTCTGGTGGGCACGCACCCTTGGTCCTGGGCCCTCGTTCACTCTTATCCCATCGGGGCCCATCGCTGTTGCTACCACCCATTTGGGAAAGTGCTTAAGTGCTGCGAATCGTTACCACGATTCCCGCACTGGGGCCTCGGGATGGGCCTCCTCTTAGCGTGGGTACTCGACCCTTCTCATGGGGAGCAGCTAGGAGAGCCGTGAAGCCCGAGCATGCAGGCCTCAGGTGAGAGCAGGCTTGATGTTGCCCCTGGGCCAGTGTGGGCTTCCATTCCTCTGCCCACTGTGCCACCCCAGCCCTCAGGGGCCCCTTCTCCAAGGCTGCCTGCTCCCCGTTCTGTACCTTTGGGATGCCCCTTCCCCTGGAGCCCCACCTCTGGCTCCACGTTCCTGACACCCCTCGCTTCACCCTCTGCCCAACTGTGTGTTCTCACTCTCTGACTGTTCCTGTTCCTTCTCGTTTCCTCCGGGTCCTGTCCTCCATCTTGCCCTGTCTTGCTGACCCGGCAGGGCCTCCCTTTGTCCTCCCCCTCCGTTTCCTGTGCACTCTGTCGACTTTCCTAGTCCCCTCTCTGCACCTCGCTCCAGGCCCAGTCGTGTTCCTGGCTGTGCAGTCAGGACTGGGGAGCCTAGTGTTTGTCTCCTTCCAGGCTCAGTCCTCTTCCTGGCTGTGGGGGCCAGGACTGGGGAGCCTATTGTTTGCCTCATCATTCTGCTATGGCTTCTGGATACAGCACATCTGGATTCCGGGGCCCAGATGTGTGGTTGCCACAGCGACCTCAGTCCCTCTGGTAAATACAGGCGCCCACCCGCTCCAGAGCAGAGAACAAAACAATTGTGTGACTTTCTTTTGTCACGAGATAGAAATGTCCTCCCTCCTCCCTTCTCCCCACACCCATGTCTCTAGGCAAAGGGTGTTTGAGGGGTCCAGACCCGTTCTGTGGTGCTCCGGCCCCTGCTCGTTCCCGGCCGCTTGGGTCTCCTCACCTTTTCAGGTTCTTTTCTTTCTGCATCCCCCACCTCACCCTGTGCCCTCAGTTCTCCACAGAGGATGACCACGCCCACTGTAGGACTGGTCTCATCAAATCTACACAGTAGCTGGGCCAAA
Organism: Eospalax fontanierii; assembly: GCA_035773235.1. Classification (NCBI taxonomy): domain Eukaryota; kingdom Metazoa; phylum Chordata; class Mammalia; order Rodentia; family Spalacidae; genus Eospalax; species Eospalax fontanierii. The sequence continues at coordinate 1,493,158 of CM069549.1, read as the reverse complement.
GAAGAAAGAAGTATCAGAACCTAAGTTCTTTGCCCATAAAGCCTTCAAGAGACACCGTCCACTCATCCGTTGCCTGTCTTCAGCCTTCCCTTTCCCAGAGCTGTTGGGGTAGGGGAGATAATGAAGACTTTGGAATCAGGAAACCCTGGTAAGGGCCACTCTGCTGTCCCCTAACAGCTGCTGGACAAGCCACACAGTGTCACAGGGTCCACGATTCCCAGTCCCCACCCCCACCCCCACCAGGAAGGATGAGCGGACCGCCAGCCCACTCTGCGTGGGGAGCCTCTGTGGACAGAGACCCCTGTGCGGAACAAGGCCTCTCTGGCTTCTTCATTTCCCTCTGTACCCTTCAGGCCCTAGCCCCCGCCCTCAGTCACCCTTCCTCTCTTCTCTGTCTTTTATCCCCTAACCTCTCTGGTCAGGACAGGAACCTGAAGATCATTCAAGGGTAGAGATTCAGAGGGGAAGACCCTGGACTAAGGGTTCTGGGGACAGCCAGGAGAGCATGGCCCTAGACAACACCATGACCTTGTTAGCCGCTACCTAGGACACAGGCTGGTCCAGCTGGGACCCCTGGGCTGCCCTGCCCTGCCCAGCACTGTCCTCCTCCCTGTCCCCAGCGCTGTCCTCCCCCAGTCCTCTCACTGCTCTGTGTTGAGCATTCCTGAGTCCTGTGCTGTGCTGCGGGGCTTGGTGCTTTTCTGAAGAGATGGACACATACAAGGAGCTCTGTCAGATTCCAGTCCCTTCCCTAGTGCCGTACATGAGCTTGAAGACTGATTACCACATGCCTGTCCAAGATCCAGCATCTAGTCCCCAGGCCATCCTGGTTCAAGCTTCAGTCTGAGTTTCCTGGCCACTCATGGGACCACATGTACTTAGCCTGCATCCTAAGTAGTAAAGCAGAGACACGGGACCTGGGGGGGTGCATACAACTGGGGGTGGATACGACTGTGGAACATACTCCTGAAATCCGAGGGGTCGCAATCCACACTCCCTGTGACAGTCTGAAGACTCTCCCTTCTCTCATTCACCGCTCCCTTCCCTGGGAGGTCTGAGGAGGCTGTTACCTACTCCTGGCTCTGGGGGGATTCAGGCCAAGGCAGAGGAAGGAAGCTAAGCCCAGCTGTATCCCAGATAATGACTTCATCTTCCCCATCAAAGCCAGGAAAAAACCAGACACACCCAGACACACGGACACTCGGGTACACCCATGCGAGAGCTCCTGTGTGCTGCTGCTCCTAGCCACATGGAGCTGGCGGTGGTGACCACAGTCACATACTGTGCCAGCCTGTCTCTTTGCAGGCACACCTGTAACTGGAGACACCTGTGCCCCAACCCACATGTGGCATCAGATACCTGTGGGTCCCTTCAAATCCCTTCAGCCATCCTCTGGCCTGGCTGGGGTGCATGTACCTCAGTGACAAGGCTTGTAGTAGGGTAGAGGTACTGTCACTGCAGAGCTCAAGGGGGTTCGCCCTCAACTTCAATGGTCCTCTGTGGGAAAAGTTCTATCACACCTCCTCGGGGAAGCACTTGGCTAAGCACCATCACGTTGGCTGCTGCCTCTAGCTGCTTAGTTATGCCTGCACCAGCCTCCTGATCTTCCAGAGGCTTTCCTTTCCTAGATCTCCTCAACCCTTCTCAAGTCATATGTCCTGGGGTTCAGCCAAACCTTTGCCCAGCCCGTGCCCAAGTCTCACTATTTCTCTAGGAATTTGCTGAGGCATGAGAAGGAAAGGGGGCAGTGATCCTGAGTTGCGGACCAGAGAGGGGCTGAGCAGAATGGACAGTGAAAGGCAGCCAGGACTGAGCTAGCAATGCCAGGAGGGGAGGAGGGGCTGCAGGAGGGAGGACAGGGCGCGGTGGGCGGGCAGGGAGCCCCCGGAATGACTGTGCTAGAAGGTTTGGGCTTGAGAAGGGGGTCGCCTCCTGTCCCCATCTCCGCTCCCTGGACAGCACAACCAAAGGAGAGCTTAGGGGTGAAGGAAGAGGTGCCGAATACACACGGGGTGGGGGCCACGGTGGAGCAGCAGCGGGAAGCGGGGGGGTGGAGGAGAATGGCACCGTCAGAGAATATGGGTGTAAGAGGCCACAGATGGGGAAACAGTGGAGGAAAGAGAGATGAGGACTGGGGAATGTCAGGTTGGGGAAAGCTGGGGTGGGAGAGGATGGCAATGGAATGGGGACAAGGCATGGGGGCGATGGGAGGGGCAGAGGGGTCGGGATGAGGGCAGGGGGACTCCTCCTGGCCAGAGAGGGGCATGTGGGAGGGTCTGGAGGGATGGGAGGACCTGCTGTATCTCTGGTCCCCTCCCTGACCTCATGCTGGCCCTCCCCTTCTCCTCCCCCTGCTCGCTCAGGCTCCCTCCTCTGTCGCTGCCCCGAGATCCACAGTCTTGGTAGAGGCTCTGCTGCAAGGGACCAGTCAGGGGTCCTGCCAGGAGTCCAGGGCTGCCGAGGGGAGCCCCCGCCCTGCCCTGAGACATCTTTTATTGGGGTTGGGACCAAGCAGGTGCAGAGACATAGCAGCCACTCCATCTGCAGGTAAGTAAGGGAGCTCCCGGCTTGTAAGAGACCCAGGAGAGGGGGCGGAGGAGTGAGAGGTGAGGGAGTTCTCTGCCCGGCACCACGACCAACATGTGGCTGGACTGCTCTGAGGAATGCTTCTCAGGACAGAAAATAGGAGCGGGCCCTGGGACTTCTCGTGGAGGTGTGTCCAGGAGGGTACAGCATTGTGTGCGTGCACACGCGCGTGTTGTGTGCACCAAGGTTTGGATGGGATGCTGGCACCTGAGCCGGCCTGGCAATGAACCAGAATGCCGGGAGTCATGTGTTGGCACCAGGTGCAGGTGGTGATCCTGAGTGCTGGGCTAGGGGCCGTCTGTCGACCGGACCATGGGAGGGAAGGTGGTAGATTCTGAGTGCTGAGGCTGGAGTCCACAATTGCTGCCCGGAGGGGCCAGAGGGGGACCCCTCAGGTAACTGCTCCAGGGGCACAGGGCTGAAGCAGTGTCTGGGGAGTTACGTGCTGAAACAGGGCAGAGTGGGTCTGGGAAGGGCACGAGCCTGCAGAGACGATCCCCAAGCTTGTTCCTGGCGAGAACTCCGCACCGTGACTCACAGTTCAGCTGCGGAGGCTGCGTGATGTCCCCGGAGGGCACCGAGCTCTGCCTTCCTCTGGTCCCCCTTTCTAACTCCCCTGTTCTGTTCCTCTAACTTTCCCACCCACCCCCAATACACGTGACACGCCCCGGGTGGGGCAGGCGGGGCGCCTTATCTCGCCTGGAAAGAATTTGATGGCTTAGGAACCACTGGAAGTGGAACTGAGGGGAACTACTGGGAAGCAACTCGGAAACAGCACAGCTGCCACAGCCCTGCCTCTGCTTCCTGGACTCAGCCCCTCCCGCGCCCTCGGTCTCCAGCCTCTGGAGACCCAACACCTCAGTCCATCAAACTTTCTTCCTGCCCCAGCCTTGGCTACTGCAGGACCAGAACCCCCTTCCTGTCCCTTTCCCACTGAGTGTCCGAAATCCTTTCTCTTAAATTTTCTATCCTGGTGAACCATCTGCTCGCTCCCCAGAGTAAGCGTCTCTGGGTCCCCAGACCTTTCCCACTGGCACCGGCTTCCCACCTTGTTCCAGTCCTGTATCCAAGACTACCCGTCTTTCTCTGGAGTCCTGCCTTCATCCTTCATTACCAGATTGGACTGGGGCTGGGGTGGCAGGAGGAGCTGAGGGCCCTATGATGGAGTGCCACTCATGAAGTCTGACCCTTCCCCACCCACGGGACCTGTGGTCCCCAGTGAACTGTCAGAGTTGGCCACACACTGAATACCAAGGGCGCTGAGTCAGTTTGCCCCCACCCCTGCCAGTCAGTCCTCCCATTGTGAGAAAGTGCCAAGAGGGTGAGGCCAGCCCCCCAACACACTTCAGAGACACAAGAGACACCCAAATTCTCTGCTAGCCCGATGCCAAGAAAAAGGCCAACATTTTCCAAGTGTTGGGAGGGGAGGGGCCAGGGAAGGAGGCTGGGCGTGGCCTGTGAGAGCCGCTCTGCTACACTAGCTTTCAGAAAAGCGGGTGGGCTTTCTGTACTTCTCCCTCTCACAGAGACCCACTGCCGCCTCCATGGGCGCCAAGCAGGAGCCAGGTGCTCAGAAAGGACCGGCACTAGAGGACTCTAGGCCTGTGTGGAGGTGAGCAAGAAGTACATACACATTCTCTGCTCCCCACTTGAGGAGAGGCTCTTTGGGGTGTCCTGCACTCCAGCTCGGTTCTCAGACTCGTACATCTGCCCTCTATGCCAAAGAAATCCACTTTCTTGGGCATTACCCTGTGACCAGCTGTGGAGCAGTGCTGAGGGGTAGTGTATGTAAGTGCACATGAGAGTACACACGTGCCTACAGAATGCTGGCTTTTATTCGGGTGGATACACAGATTGATACACAGGTGTGCCCATATTGGTGGATGAATATATTTGTATATGCTACATATTTATGTGTGCATGCACCCCTGCTTGATGCAGGGGTGATTTGCAGGGCCTTAGGCATAGAGTAGCAATGAGGGCAGGCCAGTGCCTACCTCTCACCAGAGGCTCCACCCTCAGCTGAGGGAAGGGCGACTTTGCGTCCAGGTCTTTCTGTCTGGCTTGCTGGGCTGGGTGCCTCTCCTCGTGAGCGCAGTCTCCTGTCTCTTTATTTCATTTTAGTTTGGTTTCTTGAGACAGGGTCTCACGTAGCCCAGGCTCTCCTTGAATTTTCTATATAGCCAAGACCGGCCTTGACTTCCTGATCCTTCTGCCTCCACCACTCTTGTGCTGGAATCACGGACATGTGCCACCATGCCTGGTCTGTGTGATTCTGGTGATCAAACCGAGGGCTCCCGCATGCTAGGAAGGAAGTCTACTGGCTCAGCAGCCCCCTCTGTCTCTTGGTTGTCAGTGGAGGAGTGTGGTGTTGGTAGTCCTGAAAACTCATTTCTCTTGGACCCAGAGGAAGCCAGAGAGAGTGTATGTCAGGAGGGAGAGTCATTATCCCGCTGTCGCTGTCCTCCTGCACATTCAGCCTCTCTCCTTCCCCAGCTCTCAGCTCCGCAGGAGCCCACCCTGCTTCACCACATGCCCTGGGTCGTCAGCTCTCCCTTCCATCTCATGCCTTTCCTCTCAAACTCTCTCCCGTGGCCTCAGTGAATCTCACAGACACACACAAGCAGATGAGCTCCAACCCCATTACTGCAACTTTTAAAATAAAAGTGCTTTGAGATATGGCTCAGAGGAAGACCATTTTCCTAGCGTGTGTGAGGCCCTGGGTTTGAACCTGGCATGATAGATAGATGATAGATACACACAGATGATAGATAGATGATAGATACACACAGATGATAGATGGATGATAGATACACACACAGATGATAGATAGATGATAAGATACACACAGATGATAGATAGATGATAGATACACACAGATGATAGATAGATGATAGATACACACACAGATGATAGATAGATGATAGATACACAGATGATAGATACACACACAGATGATACATGGATGATAGATACACACAGATGATAGATAGATGATAGATACACACATAGATGATACATGGATGACAACCTGAGTTCAATCTCTGGAATCCACTTGGTAAAGGGAGAAAACTGACTCCAAAAAGTTGTCATCTGACCTCCACACATGTGCCATGTCCTGCACATGTCCACACACGTATATACTTAGCAGTATACAAATAAATACGTGTAATGAAAAATTGACAAATAAGATTCCTCCTCCCCGTCTCAAAGTGCTGAGCCGCTCGTGCACGCGCAGCAAGAGCTCCACCGCCTAGCTGCACCCCAGTCTTTGGCCTTTTGTTTTGTTTCAAAGTAGCATGCGGAACACTGGGTTTTGTCACGCCACGATCCTGCATGCATGCACTGGGTTTTGTCAAGGCATGATCCTGCATGTATGCACTGTTTGTTGCTCATTTTAACCCCTCCATTAACTTCTCCAACTCTTGGAATTTTTACTTTGTTTTGTTGACTTTTTTTTTTTTAATCCTTTTGAGGCAGGGTCTCCCTGTAGCCCCAGCTGACCTGGAACCTGCTATGTAGAACAGGCTGGCCTGGAACTCACAGAGATCTACCTATCTCTGCCTCCTGAGGACTAGAACTACCGGCCTAAGCACCATGCCTGGCCTTGTGTGGTTTTTTTTGAGGGGGGTATGGGGTCTTAAACAGTAGCCCAGGCTGGCTTTGAACTCCTGATCCTCCTGCCTCAGCCTCTCAAGCCCTAAAATTACAGGTGCCTATGCACCCGGCACAAAACAAGTATTTTTAGAACCCCAGAACTCTCTCAGCATGACTTTTCTGGTGCTCCCCATCCACACACACAAGAACACCACATATTCCCACACAAGAACAGCACATATCCCCACACAAGAACACCACATATCCACACACAAGAACACCACACATCCACACACAAGAACACCACATATCCACACACAAGAACACCACATATCCACACACAAGAACACCACGTATCTACACACAAGAACACCACGTATCTACACACAAGAACACCACATATCCACACACAAGAACACCACATATCCACACACAAGAACACCACATATCCCCATACAAGAACACCACATATCCACGTACAAGAACATCACATATCCACACACAAGAACACCACATATCCCCACACAAGAATACCACATATCCCCACACAAGAACACCACATATCTACACACAAGAACACCACATATCCACACACAAGAACACCACATATCCAGCTCAACAGAGCAGATTCATTGTCTTCTCCAACTCTCTTGTTAGACTCATGCAGCATGTTCTCTGGCGTGTCTGGCCTCTTTTGCTCCACTGCATATGATTAAGATCCACCTTCATTGTGACCCTTAACTGCAGAAGAACGTGGGTTGCAGTTCATTCCCATCACTTCTTAAAATCATATTTATTCCCAGTACTCGGGAGGTAGAGGCAGGTAGACCTCTGTGAGTTTGAGGCTAGCCTCGTCTATGTAGGGAGTTCTAGGCCAGGCAAGATTACATAGTGAGACCAACCCTGTCTCGAAAAATACAACAAAAAGGATTTACTTATTTTTTTAATATGTCTGAGCATTTTGCCTGTATGTGTGGGTGTGTACTACACGAGTGTCTGGTTGAAAGAGGGTGCCTGAGCCCCAGGAACCAGAGTTACAGCTGGTTATGGGTGCTGGAATCGAACCCAGGTCCTCTGCCAGAGCAGCTGTGCTCTTAACAGCCGAGCACCCTCCGGCTGGCCCCACATTGCTTCATTTTTTGGAAAGATTTATTATTTTTTTCTGTGTCTGTGTGTCTGTGTCTCTGTGCACATTAGTGCAGTGCCCATGAATGCCAGAAGAGGGCATCAGATCTCCTGGAGCCACCCACTGTGGAGCTGGGAACCAAACTCCAGTCCTCTGGAAGAGCCACAGTTGCTCTTAACCGCTGAGCGATCTCTCAAGCCCCTCGTTGATTTGTTTGATGCCACTGTGTGAATAAGCCACGGGTGACTGAATGCAGTCAGCTGTGAGGCATCTGGGTGGGTTCCTCACTGGGGATGCCACAACCTGTTGTGTAGTGTTGGTTGTGCTCTCAGCTCCCAGCAGGGTCAGCAGCATGTTCAGCTGCGCATGTTCAGCTTTATACTACATCTGCATGTTCTGTCAAACAGTTTCCAAAATGCGGTTGTACCATCTGCTCCTTCCAGGATCTTCCCCAGCCTCGTCTCTGACTCTTCTGGCCTGGCCTCTGTTTCTAATCAACTTCCAGTCCAGACACTGTCCGTGGTCCTAGCCCTGACCTTGGTCCTAACCTTGACTGTAGCCTTAGTGCTAGTGCTGAGCTCAAGTTGGCCTTTCCAATCATTGTTGTAGTCAGTACGTACTGAACGCTGGATGTACGAGATGCAAGGGTGCAGTGGCCAAGGAAATGCAGAGGCAGAGTGGGCAGCACCTTTCTCCTGTTAACACGTAGTGAACAGGTTGAGAGAAGGCGAGGAGGTAAGTACCCCACGACTGTGCTTTTATATAGAATCACAAATTGCCATAAGTGTTACAGTTGAGAAGTACACAGAGTGTGATGTCATGTGATGGGGCACTGGCCTGGTCAAGGCTTCTCTGCAGAGACCTGAAGGACGAGGCAGTCAAGAGAAAGCATGCTCCACAAAGAGGGAACTGCATATACAAAGATCTGAGATTAGTAAGAGACAGTGTGAGTCACTTAAAGAAGCCCAGAGGCAGAGGGAGGGCATGGCTCAGTAGGTAAAGGCAGTTGCTGTCAAGCCCGAGTTCAAATTAGGACCCATGTGGTGTAGGAAGAGAACTAATTCCCACAAATTGTCCTCAACCTCCACACATACCATGGCATGTGTACACACGCACACACACACACGCACACATGCACACACACAAAACATTTATGTTTGTTTTAAGACAGGGTCTCCATGTAGCCTAAGCTGGCCTGAACTAGCCATGTGGACCAGGCTGGCCTTGATCTCAGAGATTCACCTGTCTTTGCCTCCCCAGTGCTGGGATTAAAGGCACCACCACCACCAGCTCTGGAAGCAATTATTAAGAAAGGACAGTCGGAGGCTGGAGAGATGACTCCATAGTTAAGAGCACTGGCTGCTCTTGCAGAGACCCACCCAGATGGCAACTAACAACCACCTGGAACTCTAGTCCCAAGGGATCTGACACCCTCTTCTGGCCTTTGCAGGCATTGCATGCACATGGTGCACTTACACAAATCCAAAACACACATACAAATGAGTAACATTAAACAAAGAAGAGCAGCTAGGTAGGAGACGGGGTTATGGGAGATGAGGTGAGGGATGTTGGTCAGTGTTCTAAGAGAATTTGGAGTAGCGTGACTGAAGAGCTTGAGGGAGAAGAGAGACATCCTGGTGGCCTTCGCAAGACTGTGGAGGGTAAGTGGCAGCAGGGGACCTGTGTGTGGGGGACGATGGCATTTGTCAGGCAAGACATGGATGGATTATAATAACGAGAGAAGAAAGATGAAATGTGGCAGGCGGTGTGGAACAGCTGCGACACTTCTGGCTTATAAAGCTGTGTGGATGGTGGCGTCCTGAGCTGCAAAGGGAAGGGGTGTGGGAAGGACAGTCCTGAGTCCATGTTCAGAAGAGATACCAAGAGGCAGGAGCAGATGCTTCCGTGGAGGCAGGGAGAGGTGACAAGGCGGTTTTGTTTTATTTTTATTGTTTGGGAGTTTCACACTCGTGTCGACCGTGCTTTGATCCAGTCTACTCCCCCCCCACTCCCCCCCCACACTCTTTCCTTCCCAACTTCTTTTAAAAAACATCCTCAGTGTCCACTTAGTGCTGCTGGATGTGCATGGGTGTAGGGCCAGCCACGGGAGCACGGGGAGCCTCTCGGGGCCTCATCCCTAGAGAAAACTGACTATTCCTCCTCTAGCAGTCATCCGTGGCCAGTGGCCCTTCATTGGGGATGGGATTCTGTGAGCCCCCACCCCATTTATGCTGGAATTCTGACTGCTTAATCTTGTGAAAGTCTTGTACATGCAGTCACACTGCTGTGAGTTCAAGTATGCAGTGGCCTTATCGTGTCTAGAAAACACTGCTGTTACAATCTCCCATTCCTCATGGTGATCTCTGAGTCTTAGGAGGGAAGGGAGATGAGACAGAGATGCCCCATCTAGGGCTGAGTCTCTGCAGAGCAGAGGACTCTACCATCTCTCGATCTCTGCACGTTGACCAGTTGTGGGTCTCTGTTAATCACCGTCCATTGCTAAAGAAGCTTCTCTGGTGAGGGTTGAGGGTATAAAGATAAGTACTCAGAGAGTGACTAGGCTGGTTTTACAGTTGACACGTAGTTGAGACACTAAAGTCACCAGTTTCGATGATGGTACCTAGGTGGGTAATGAGAGCACATGACAATAATCTGGGAAACTTGTAACCAATGCAGAATTAAACCAGTTTCTCAGCCCCCAACCACATTTCTTATGTGTCCGAGAGCCTCAGACCCTTCCTGGCTGTCAGTCAACGTTTCAACATGGAAGAGGTGGCCAATTTATCAGTGATTTGGAGAGAGGTTTGTAAGTTGAAGACAAACATTCCTTGGGCTTTGTGGGAGACCATGGGGAGGCTTATTTGATCATTTCCAAGTGGGCAGGGAGCCAGCCAGACCGGACTGAGGCACGCATGCAGAGTGGAAGAATGGAAAGATGGGGACAGAGAGTGCAGACGCACCTTCCGGTGACTGTGGTGGCTCGAGGGGTGTGACGCAGGGATTTCTTAGTCATAGGTTTTAACTTTCAGACAGTGAGAGGCACCACCCAGACCAAGATAGGAGAAATCCCCAGTACCCCCGGGCCTCCTCCCAGGCTGCACTGTCTCTAGAAGAACTCCTGTTCCATCTCCTGAGAGCACAGGTTCACTCTGCCTGTTTTAGAACCTCGTACAAATAACATCATTTAGACTGTTATATTTTTGTGTACGATTTCTTTTGCGTGGCCTGTGTATGAGAGTCACTCATGGTATGTAGCAATAGGAAGTGTTCTGCTCTATGTCTCTGCCCCATTTATCCAGTCTGTTAATAGACACGTGAGTTGTTTCTAGTCTTGGTCAATGTAGATACATCGCCTATGCTTTAGTGAATACCACCCACAAGTTTTCCAAAGTGGTTGTTCTAAGGCTGGATATGATGGCGCACGCCTTAAGTCCCAGCACTCTGGAGCACAGGCAGGCATCTCTGTGAGATTGAGGCCAGCCTGGTCTACATAGTGAGTTCCAGACCAGCTGAGGCTTCAGGGAGACCCTGTCTCAAACAAATAAACAAACAAGCAAACAAATCCCAGTGGTTGTTCTAATTTACGTTTTCTGCCTCTGTCTTATTCTTGCCGATGGTTCCTTCCATTTTAGCCCTTCTGGTAGACAGTTAGAGGCATGGACTTGTGGTTTTAATTTGCATTTCTCTGATGCACGATATTATGGTCTTTTTCATGTTTGTTGGGCTGTTGGACATATTCTTTTCTAGAGGACCTGTTGTTAATTTATAAAAGGCTGTGAGGGGGGCTGGTGTGTTGTTATACTTGGGAGGTAGGGGCAGGCAGATCACTGTAAGTTCAAGGTCAGCCTGGTCTACATAGTGAGCTCCAGGCCAGTCAGGGCTCCATAGTGAGCCTTGTATCAGAAAAGGAATCTAAATTGGGCACAGTAGCACATGGCTTTAACCCCAGCACTCTGGAGGCAGAGGCAGGAGGATCTCTGTGAATCTAGATTTCCTGTCTTTATTACAAATAAGATTTCTTTATTTCAGCATCATTTAAATATATTTATTTTATGTGTGTGTGAATGCCTGCATGTATGTATGTGTACTACGTGTGCCTGGTGCTCACAAAGGTCAGAAGAGGGCATTGGATCCCCTGGAACTGGAGTTACAGGTGGTTGTTAGTCATCCTGTTGGCTCTGGAACCGAACCCAGATCCTCTGCAAGAGCAGCTAGTGCTCTTAACTACTGAGCCATCTCTTCAGCCCTATATTTTATTTTATTTTTATGATAAATTCATTAGAATTGTGTTTAGATTTATTTATTTATTTAATATTTTGGTGTTTTATTGTTGTTTATTTGTTTTGAGATAGGGTCTCCCTATAGCTCCAGCTGACTTGGCACAACTCACAATGTAGACCAGGTTATTTTATTTTATTTTGTGTGTGTGTGTGTATGTCTGTGTATGTGCACGTGAGTGAGAGTTCCAGTGTCCACGGGGGCCAGAAGAAGGCACTAGATCCCCTGGAGCTGGAGTTGCAGATAGTGGTGAACTGTTCCACGTGGTTCACTGAAACCAAACCCAGGTCCTCGATAACTCTGAGCATCTCCCCCAGCCCTGGAAGTTCTTTTTTAGATTTTGTGTATGTGTGTGTGTGTGTGTGTGTGTGTGTGTGTGTGTACATTTACACATGGAGGCCAGAGGTGACATTGGGTGTCTTCTTCTATAGCTCTCCACCTTTATTTCGAGACAGGGTCCTTGAACCTGGAGCTCACCCATTTGACTAGATCAGCTGGCCAGTGAGCCCCAGGGACCCTCCTGTCCCTGCCTCCCCACACCCGGCTTACAGGCAGGTGCCATGACACCTGGCTTTTATATGGGTGCTGGGGATGGAACTTGGGCCCTCCTACTTGTGAGCACTTTACCAAATGAGCCATCTCCCCAACCTCTCTCTTAGTTTCTCTCTGTGTCTGTTAACCCCACACATTTCCTCCCAGGTGGTGATTTGCCGCTTTATTTTCTAAACGATGTCGTTTGATGACCAGATGTTTTCAATCCTTGGGCTAGACGTATAACTCAGTGGCAGGACACTTGCCTAGAATGTTCCATCCTCAACACTGCAGAAATAAGTTAGTGAGGGAAGTTCTCAGTTCTAACAAGACCCAGTGTATTCATGCTTGAGTGGTTTTGTGTGTCCCACGAGGAAATCCTCACACACGCTAAGCTTGTCAGGCTGTTCCCAGTTCTTCTTTCTGTGTATCTGTTATGAAAGGTCCTACTTTTCCTTTTGTATCTGGAGCCTGGATCCCTCTTTTTATATCTTATACTAGTTTCTGCATTTGAATACAAGGTAGAGATCAATTCTTTTTTTCTGTATAGATCATCAGTTGGCCCAAAAACATTTACCTAAAAAGAAAACCCATCCTCTCCCCCTTTTAATTGCAATGGCATCTTAGGTGTTAATGAAATGATTACATACACATGAGCCTTTTTCTGGACTCTATTCTATTCCATATGTCTGTTGTCAGCCCTTTAAAAGTCTTGGTATTTGGTAATGCTGACAAAGAGTTGTTGGGTTTTTAAATTTTCCTTTTATATTTAATTTCTGTTTATTTTATGTGTATGAGTGTATGGCCTGCATATATGTAAGTGCACCTGTGCCATGGAATGCCTGTGGAGGTCAGAAAAGGGCCAACAGATCCCCTGAAACTGAAGTTATGGATGGTTATTAGCTACCATGTGGGTGCTGGGAATCAAACCTGGGTCCTCTGCAAGAACAGCCAGTGCTGACCCATCTCTCCAGCCCCAGGTTGTGGGTTTTTAATAAGAGATATTTGAGCTCATTAAAAAAAAAAAGAAAAAGAGCTAAACCGGTATGATGGTTCAGAAGACAGAGGCACCGACAGCCAGGCCTGAGGTCCAGACTGAAACCCTCAGAGTCCACAGAGAAGAGACCCAGTTCCCAACAGTTGTCCTCTGACCCCTCTGGCCTCTACAGGCATGCTGCGGCAATTGCAGGCCCACGACAAATACATGTATATGTGAATAAATAAAAATATGCTAAAAAATTAAGGTTGATTGAGAGTAAAGGGTCAAGAATCAAGGGGAATCAGGTGTAGTAGTCATCCTAGTGCTTGGGAGGTGGACACTGGAGGATCAGGTGTTCAAGATCACTACAACAGTGAGTCTGAGGCCAGCCTGGGCGTCATGAAACCCTGTATAAAAAAAGAAAAGAAAAAGGTGAAGAAAGTCTGTAGCTAAAAGATTCCAAGCAGATGTAGGAAGCTGGGGAGCTGAGGTCTTGGTGCTTGGAGAAGACGATGGCCTATGAAGTCATCTGCTAATCTCATCTAGCACAGATGTGCTGATGGCACATTATCCAACACAGGTCTGTGCTAAGTGCAGGGATGTGGACAGTTAAAGTCTTTATTCTCATGGTGTTGGAAGGGGAGAGAGAAAGAGAGACAGAGAGAGAGAAACAGATATTCAGACACAGGTACTCAGGCCACATTAGATGCCACAAGGAACACAAACAGGCAGCTTGACTGAGAGGAGCAGGGCAAGCTGCTCTGACAGGCATAACATAAAGATGACCTGCATTAAGATCTGAACTGGAAGAGGCTAGCTTTTAAGAGCAGAGAGAAGCGCATCCTAGATAGACAGAACATATGGCACAAAGGCCCTTAGGCTGCGTTTGTGGGACAAACAGAAGGCCAGAGTGGGATGTAGTTGGGGAGAGGCACGTGGCATGAGAAAGCGAGGTGGACAGCAGCTCTGCCCCGAGAGGGAGGCCGTCCTTAGGGTTGGCTTTTCACCTGCGTGTGAACCGGGCTCATTGTGAGTGTGGTGCTGCTGGTGTGTGCTGGGGAGGCGGACAACAATTTTGTCTCCTTTCTGAATCCGTTCTCACACTTGCCCTCTCTCCCCGCAGCCTCGTGAACGATGCCACCGCAGTATGCTCTGACCTCTGCTCTGGCTCTCCTGGTGCTGCTGGGCACAGCCAAAGCAGGCCCCTTCTCCCCACGGTCCAATGTGACGCTCCCAGGACCGCGGCCCCCTCCCCAGCCAGGGGGCCGCGCAGGGGAGGCAGGGGCAGGGAACCCTTCCTCACAGCTTTACGAGCACACAGTGGAAGGAGGGGAAAAGCAAGTGGTGTTCACCCACCGCATTAACCTGCCCTCGTCTGCTGGCTGTGGCTGTCCCCCGGGCGCCGAGCCCCCGGTGCCCGCCTCAGAGGTGCAGGCCCTCAAGGTCCGACTGGAGATCCTGGAGGAGCTGGTGAAGGGGCTGAAGGAGCACTGTTCTGGAGGATGCTGCCCTACAGCTGCCCAGGCTGGCACAGGTAAGCCAGAAAAAGAGAATAGAGGAGCTTTCTTGTGGGACAGGGACTGGGGTGACATAGAGAATCTTGACATGAGGGTCAGCAGGTAAAGGCACCTATGTGACGACCTGAGTTCAATTCTGGGGACCCACAGGGAGGACTCAGCTCCTGCAAACTGTCCTCCGACCTCCGCACACCAGCCACGCCATGCTCCCACCTACAAACGCACAAAGCAAATAAAATGGAATTTAAAAAATTTTAGAAAAGGCCTTAAAGTGGTGGTGTATGCCTTTAATCCCGGCAATGGGGAGGCAGAGGCAGGTGGATCTCTTAGTTCCAGCCTGGTCTAGATAGGGAGTCCTCGTCTCAAGTACACACACACATACATATACATATACATATATATATATGTATATAAATGAGAAAAACGTGCCACTTTCTGGCCCTTAGGGGTGGTGGTGGGCGGAGTGTGACTTGGAGCGTGGTTCAGCCCCTGGGGGGCCGTGTACATTAAGCAACTGGGAGCTAAAATGGCCCTCTGAAGTGAGGATGGAGGCACCTAGCCATAGGTGGGCTCAGTCTCGCCCCTCCCTCCCTCTCCAGGCCAGACAGATGTGCGAAGCCTCTGCAGCCTCCACGGAGTGTTTGACCTGAGCCGCTGCGCCTGCTCCTGCGAGCCAGGCTGGGGGGGACCCACCTGCTCAGATCCCACCGACGCCGAGATGCGCCCGTCTTCCCCGCCCTCGGCCTCCGGGGCCTGTCCGGATGACTGCAACGATCAGGGTCGCTGCGTCCGAGGACGCTGCGTGTGCTTCCCCGGCTACAGCGGCCCCGCTTGCGCCTGGCCCTCCTGCCCCGGGGATTGCCAAGGCCGCGGGCGCTGCGTGCAGGGAGCGTGCGTGTGCCGCGCGGGCTTCACCGGCCCCGACTGCAGCCAGCGCTCCTGCCCCCGGGGCTGCAGCCAGAGGGGCCGCTGCGAGGACGGGCGCTGCGTCTGCGACCCGGGCTACGCCGGCGACGACTGCGGGGCGCGCGCCTGCCCCCGCGACTGCGGCGACGGAGGGCGCTGCGTGGACGGCCGCTGCGTGTGCTGGCCCGGGTACTCCGGCGAGGACTGCAGCATGCGGACGTGCCCGCGCGACTGCCGCGGCCGGGGCCGCTGCGAGGACGGGGAATGCATCTGCGACGCGGGCTACGGCGGCGACGACTGCGGCGTGCGCCGCTGCCCCGGGGACTGCCACCAACGGGGCCGCTGCGAGGACGGCCGCTGCGTGTGCTGGCCCGGGTACGCGGGGCCCGACTGCGGCGCGCGCGCCTGCCCACGCGACTGCCGGGGCCGCGGGCGCTGCGAGAACGGCGTGTGCGTGTGCCACGCGGGCTACGGCGGCGACGACTGCGGCGTGCGCCGCTGCCCGGGGGACTGCCACCAACGGGGCCGCTGCGAGGACGGCCGCTGCGTGTGCTGGCCCGGCTACACCGGCCGGGACTGCGGCGCGCGCGCCTGCCCCGGCGACTGTCGCGGCCGCGGGCGCTGCGTGGACGGCCGCTGCGAGTGCCACCCGGGATTCACTGGCGAGGACTGCGGGAGCCGGCGGTGCCCCGGGGACTGCCGCGGGCGCGGCCGCTGCCAGGACGGCGTGTGCGCGTGCGACGCGGGCTACGCGGGCGAGGACTGCGGCGCGCGCAGCTGCCCGGGCGGCTGTCGAGGGCGCGGCCGGTGCCTGGACGGCGTGTGCGCGTGCGACGAGGGCTACGCGGGCGAGGACTGCGGCGTGAGACGGTGCCCGCGCGACTGCAGCCAGCGGGGCGTGTGCCAGGACGGCGTGTGCGCCTGCTGGGAGGGCTACGCGGGCGAGGACTGTGGCGTGCGCACCTGCCCAGCCGACTGCCACCGGCGGGGCCGCTGCGAGGACGGGCGCTGCGTCTGCGACCCCGGCTACACCGGCCCCGCCTGCGCCACCCGCGCCTGCCCCTCCGACTGTCGCGGCCGTGGGCGCTGCGTGCAGGGAGTGTGCGTGTGCCACGCGGGCTACGGCGGTGAGGACTGCGGGCAGGAGGAGCCTCCCGCCAGCGCCTGTCCCGGGGGCTGCGGGCCGCGCGAACTGTGCCGGGGAGGCCGATGTGTGTGCGTGGAGGGCTTCCGAGGCCCGGACTGCGCCATCCAGACGTGCCCTGCGGACTGTCACGGAAGGGGAGAGTGTCTCCAGGGCAGATGCGTCTGCCGAGATGGCTATGCCGGGGACGATTGTGGGGAAGGTGAGTGAGCAGCGGTCTCCGATGGGTTGTGGCAAGGACCGGGATTCTGATAACCCTAGGGTCCTGGAGGAAGTAAGCCCGTCGCGTGGGAGGAGAAAGAGTCAGTCAGAGGAGCCCTGGAGACGAGGGGCTGGGGTCCTTAAAGCCTGTAGATCTCTGGAGAGCAGGTTGCCTTTGAGGAGTTTCTGTTTAAAAAATACAGGGGAAGTTGAAGGAGACCCAGGCCCTCTTTCGGCCTCTGCCAGCTTTCCCCTCCACGCCCTGCCTCCGAACAGTGAGAGTGATGATGGGCTTCTCTGTGTGGCCCCGAGGAAGGGGTCTGCCATGGGGATTTCACCTTGGGCTAATCACCGTTCTCTGTGTGTTTCTCGTGGGCAGAGGTGCCAGCCATCGAGAACCTAAGGATGCACCTCCTGGAAGAGACGACAGTCCGGACAGAGTGGACCCGCGCTCCTGGTCCTGTGGATGCCTATGAAATCCAGTTCCTCCCCATGGTGAGGGGGTGCCGGGGGAGACTGCGAGAGTAGCACTGGGGTGGAGCAGGGGCGCACACAGGAAGTTCTGTCACCAGCGTCTAGGTGCGTGGTTCTCAATACTACTGTAAAGGCCTAAGTCTTACCCTGCCCCAGCCAGGCCCAGAGACCTTGGCACTTGGTCCAGAGCAGCTGGGATACCTCCGGTGCTGCTGCGCTCACCACTCCCAAGGCTGCCCCATGCACTGTGCCTATTCTGCCTTCATTTCGCATCCTGTTGGCCTTGTGTGCACACACTGGGACATGCGCGCTTTCCTTGTGTGCACACACTGGGACATTGCGCCTTCCTTGTGTGCACACACGGGGACATGTGCGCTTTCCTTGTGTGCACACACTGGGATATTGCGCTTTCCTTGTGTGCACACACTGGGACATTGCGCTTTCCTTGTGTGCACACACGGGGACATGCGCGCTTTCCTTGTGTGCACACACTGGGACATTGCACTTTCCTTGTGTGCACACACGGGGACATGTGCGCTTTCCTTGTGTGCACACACTGGGACATTGCGCTTTCCTTGTGTGCACACACGGGGACATGTGTGCTTTCCTTGTGTGCACACACGGGGACATGTGTGCTTTCCTTGTGTGCACACACTGGGATATGTGCGCTTTCCTTGTGTGCACACACTGGGATATGTGTGCTTTCCTTGTGTACTGTCTGACAGGCCTCCAGGTGTTTGGAGATGTCACCATCATTCTTCCCTCTGGTCTCTTCCTCCCTCCCCCAACACTTTATTCCCAGAATTCTTCATTTTCCTATGCCCCCCGCTTTTTACACAGGCTCCCCAAATTGGAGCAAAGAGGGACCCACTGGCTCACTGGGTCCACTGGCAGTTTATTAGAGTTGGCATATATTAACTTGCGGTCACATAGACTGTCAGCAGTTTTGATTATATTCAAGTATCAATTTTCAAAACTCACCTGGGCCCAACACAGAAATTTAGATAAACAGGAGGTGGGGAAGAAGGATGGAAAGAAGGAAGAAGAGGAAGGAAAGGGGCAGAAAAGCAGCACTGGCTGTATTTCGTGTAGTCTATATATAGGCCTTGCCGTCGGCTCTGTTCAATGTTATCCTGCTTAGTTTGGACCAAGCTGTCTAGGCCGACGCAATAATTCTAAGTCTGTGAACTTGTTTTCTCAGTTCTAAAGTTAGCACTTCACCAAGCATTCTTTCTCTGTCTCCCTCCAACTTGCTCTTAAAACTTTTGGGAGCACACTAAGGACAACGCCCGTGACCTCTCGTCAGGGACTGCCCTTTGCACAAATTGGACTTTGGGGACATGGAGCTCCCCAGCTCCCAATTAACTGTCCTTTCCAACTCCTATCGTCCCACATCATCCCACAAATGGTAGGCCAGGCCAGACTTGTGTTCATCAGTTCAGGCAGAACTCTGGACAGATACACAACCTCAGAAGGTGTGGGGACAGAAGGGACAGCTCCAGGTGCTGCTGTCATCCTTGCCCCGGGGCGGATCCCTTCCAGGCCATTGCAGAAGCACCAATCCTGTTTTGTGGCAAAGCCAAGATAGTTTTTTTCCTTCTGTTGAAATTTTTTTGTTATAAAAATAATTTAATCACAAGACAAGAATTTGGCAACTAGAGAAGAGAAAAGCGATTCTTGGCTGTTGGACACAAGCGCTACTAACATTAAAAAGTGTTTCTCCCACTCGCCCTGTGTGTATATTATTTACATATATCTAATCTGCATGGGCTGGGACTTTTAGAAGGAATTTTCCTATGAACCTTCAGGGAGAGAAGGATTAAAATAAACAGTTAAGATAAGAGGAGTCTCAGGGCAGAGCTGTCTCCTTCTAACACATACAACTTCGTCCTTGAGTGTCGTCGAGCGGTGCAGCTTTCCAGCAGAAGCCCTGAGCTGCGCCCTCACATTAGTAGGGTGGCTCTAAGCTGGTCTGCTTAAGGCCACTGCTCCTGGATCACCCTTTCTGTGTTGGGCATGAACTCTATTGCATTCTGTGTCCTCTGTGAGGCTGCACGGGAAGGGAACTCCTGCTAAGTGGCCCCCAGACCCCTTCTTAGATGACATAGCCCGTGCTCCAGGCCTCAGACCTGCCTTATCTGTTCTCTGGGGTGGCTCCTGTGCCGGAGCCTTTTACCCTTGGGATGCTCTGCCTGCTTCAGCTGGTAAGGAATCTACTGGGTACCTTTTTGCCCTCTGGTTTCTGCCGTCTTCCTTACAGACGGTCTCTCTTTTCTTTTCTTCTTTCGAGAAACAGATGCCTCTCAGAACCTCAACTCCACGGCTCATTATCAGACACTCAGTGGGTCTCAAAGTGTGCTGAGTGGTCCCAGAACCTCAGCATCAGCCTCACTAAGGAGTCTGTTAGGAATGCTATGGTCAGACTCCACCCTGAGATCTGATTGAGAAGGTCTGTGGGGTGAGGCCAGGAACAAGCCCTCTAAACTTGTTGCTCATGGCCTCAAGCCCCTAAGATCATCCTCTCTTCCAAGAGATGTGAGAGTGTGTGTGAAGACCTGAGGGGTGTGAACCCCTGGATCAGAAGGAGGTTCTGGCATTCCTTGTCTGGGGGTTCTTCACCGCCTGGAAACAGGCTATGCTGAGTGTTGGGACACAAGACCTTGTGGTCTCAGAATAGTTCTTCTTGGGTCTGGCCTAAAAAGGGAGATGAGGTGAGATAAGCCCCAGAGATCAGCCAAGATGGACTCTCCACCTGGGACCATGAGGCTGATATTGAGAATAAAGTTACAGTTGCCAAGAACAATTGGTGAGGGAGCCAAGCTTTACCAAGGAGCGGTGCCAGATGCCAGCATCTGGCCAGAGAACTTGCCTCGGATCAACAAGATGGGGCTGGGCAATGTGGGCTGAGGCTGGCATTGGGTCTTCTAGGGGATTTCTGCCAAACGCATCATGGGAGGAACTAAGATATATAGATTGATCCAAAGTGAGAAGAGCTGGGGATGGACTTGTGTTGATATAAGAACCAGGGCATCAGGGAGTGTGTGGAAGAGAAGGAGAGAGAGAGACAGAGACAGAGAGAGAGAGAACGGGCATAGGACAGATGGGCAGGCAGGTTCTGGGAAGCATGAGTATTTCACAGGAGCAGACAGAAAGCCACCCCAAGACCTCTCAGAGCTAGGCGCGTAGGAGTGGGGCGAGGCTCTGTGTGCCCAGGAAAGCCTTTGAAAACAGTGACACAACTTTGAAATCTCCACGTGGCTTCTCATCTGGTTTTGTACTTTGGTATTTACTCTGCTTTCTTGGTTTGGGACCTTTTGAAATTTCCAGTCCCATTTGGCTGACTGGAGGTGTCCCTGCCACGGCCAGCATAGCTAGGCAGAACAGAGCGTCCTCAGCGGCTGTCCTAGCTGGGCAACCCCGCAAAATGCAGGACTGTTAGAGTGCTCACAGATGTCCAGCCTTCCCACCTCCACAGCGGCTGGCACTCTGGGAGACCCTGCTTGGAGTCTGCAGGGCCACCATGCATAATCTACAACCTTAAACACACATCTGCAGAAGGGCTTTTGTTGTTCTTGGGTGTTTTTCACGCACAGGGATTGGGAGCAGTGCCTACGTTTAGCTAGGTTAGACCCAACTTGAAGGCAGGGAGCATCTCCAGTGTCCCGTGCGATGCCATGTATAGACTCAGCTATTGGAAACTGTTCTGGTGGCACTCTGAGCAGGCAGACCTTGCTTTAATTCAAGCCTGTAGAGGAGACAAGAGTTCTAAAGGGACAGCCAAGTCACATACAAGCAGGCCACTGCCCACAGGCCATCTGAGCAGAGGCTGAAAGGAGGAAGGGAAGCCTGCAGGCATTCCTGGTCTGCTTCATTTGTTCTGAAAGGATGTGGTTGGGAAGCCACCTTGTGCTCAGGTGGCCAGGGTTGGCAGGAGAAAGGTAAGGGGAATCCTGGGCTGGGTCAGGTAGAATTTTGATGATGAATAAGGATTGCCCATGGGGGGGGGGCGGTCACAGGTGCCTGAGCTTAAGTCTCTGCTACTTTCTGGGGGGGGGCTCTCTGTGCCTCAGTTTCCTCATCTGTAGAACATGACTGATAGAATCTTTTTCAAGGTGGTTGTTACGTGACTTGGTAGGTATGAGTCTCAGAGGAGAGGTACTGGCCAGAGAGAGACTCTAGGAGTCTTTGCTTTTCCAGTCCATGCTTCCCTGCTTGCATAGGGCCGAGTCCTGGTGGGAATTGTTAAGAGACTGGGACTCTGAGCAGCGGGGACAAGAGTGCCAGCCCTGGTCTTCCCGGTTCTCTCTTGCAGACCGAGGGGACAAGCCCACCATTCACAGCACGGGTGCCCAGCTCCGCCTCAGCCTATGACCAGAGAGGACTGGCCCCTGGTCAGGACTACCAGGTCACTGTCCGTGCTCTTCGAGGGACCAGCTGGGGTCCTCCTGCCTCTAAGACCATCACCACTAGTGAGAGCTGGGGTGTGGGAGCAAGGCCCTGGGTAGAGACCCGGATTTGATGTGGTCACTGGGAATCTCCTTGAGGAGTGGGGCCTGCATGGGAGCAGAGCAAAACCCACTTGCTCCTGACCCCTCC
Organism: Eospalax fontanierii; assembly: GCA_035773235.1. Taxonomy (NCBI): domain Eukaryota; kingdom Metazoa; phylum Chordata; class Mammalia; order Rodentia; family Spalacidae; genus Eospalax; species Eospalax fontanierii. Next base: position 1,471,223 of record CM069549.1, on the reverse strand, counting down.
TCTCTCTAACCATGCTAGTGATCGATGGTCCCCAGGACCTCCGAGTGGTAGGTGTGACTCCCACCACACTGGATCTCAGCTGGCTGCGCCCCCAGGCTGAGGTGGACCGATTTGTGGTATCCTACGTGAGTGCTGGCAACCAAAGGGTACGACTGGAAGTTCCTCCTGAGGCAGACAGGACCCAGCTGACTGACCTGATGCCAGGCGTGGAGTATGTGGTGACTGTCACCGCAGAGAGGGGCCGCGCAGTCAGCCACCCTGCCTCTGTCAGGGCCAACACAGGTACGGCTGTCCAGGGGTTAAGGAAAGGCATGCTCTCCAAGGCCAGCACCCCTCAGGCTCAGGTTGGAGGGTCACAGGCTCCCCTGAACTTGGAAGAGCGTGGCAATCCCAACACACCTGCAGCCCACCTGTTCTCAGGGCACTGGGGAGACCCAGCCCTCAGGTACCAGGACCCTGTAGCAAGCCTGCAGGTTGGACCGTGTTAGTAACTGACCCAAGGAGAGACGCTGATGTACCCAGAGGAGCTGGTTCTTACCCTCACTTGGGTACAGTGACAGGGGGCAGTCTGATCTTGTGGAGCAGGGGTCCCTAGCAGTAATCTTCCACCAGCCCTCCAGGTTTTTAACAGATGCCCTGATCTTTCTTTCCTTTTCCTGCAACAGGAGGATGCCCTCTTCGAAGTAGCGCACATTTTCATCCCCATTCTCTCCTTAGATCCGCCGCCCGGGCCGGATGGTTTCTCTTCTTTCTAGGGCACCAACAGTGGCCCGCCTGGAGGGCCAGGGGACGGGTGGGGCTCTTGGGACACTGACGTCGTTGCCCTGGTTCTTTTCCTAGGTGGGGTGGGGCTCAGGGACGAGACCTCGGCGCAGGTGGGGAGGGTGAGGGAGCCACAGTGGAAGGCGCGCGCTGGCGGGGGGAGCTGACACTGACCTGCTTCCCTCCCCCTTTCTCACTCGGCAGCGCCAGGCCACCACAGTTACGCGGAGGTGCGCCCCTCCGTCCCGCCCCCCAGCCCCCGTCCCCGGCCTCCGCGGCCCCCCCGGCCCTCGCGGCCCCCGGAGGGGGAGGAGTGGCGGCCCCGGCCCAGCCTGCCCCAGCCTCCCCGTCGGCCGTGGGGCAACCTGACCTCCGAGCTGGGTCGCTTCCGCGGCACGGTGCAGGACCTGGAGCGGCACCTGCGAGCTCACGGCTACCCGCTGCGCGCCGACCAGACCTACGCGTCCGTGGCGCGCCACATCCACGACTTCCTGCGGCGCCATCGGACGGCGGGGCCCCCCGCGTCCCAGCCGCGCCGCCCCCACCCCTCCGCCAGTCCCGTCCCGGGCACCCGGAAGCGGGACTCGGACCAGGGCGGCGGCGTGCGCCCGGGGACCACGCCCCGCCACCCAAAGCCCGAGGTGCTGGGCAGTGCGGCCGACGGCGCGCTGCTTCTGTCCCTCGACGGGCTCCGGGGCCAATTCGAGCGTGTAGTGCTGCGCTGGCGGCCGCTGCCACCCACCGAGGGGCCCGGCGGGGAGCTGGCCGTGGATGGCACGGAGCGCACCGTCCGCTTGCCCAGCCTCAGGCCCGGCGCCACCTACCACGTGGAGGTCCACGGGGTGAGGGCAGGGCAGACTTCCAAGTCGTACGCCTTCATCACCACTACAGGTAGTGTGGGCTTGGGCTCGGGACCACCCAACCCCTGTCCGGCATCACCTGCCTTCGCGGTTGCAGCCGCCATCCCCTCACTGCCTCACGCTTAGACCTCCACGCCCATCACACCCTTCTTCCTTCAGGCCCTTCCTGGCCCAGGCTCCCTCACAAAGCATACCCTCCAGTGTCCCCAAAAGCTACTCTATCCCAGGGTCCTGGCATCCTCCTGTGGATACTCAAGAGCCAAGCCCACCCAGTCCTGGGGGTCCTCTGGTACCCACCTGGGTTCTGGAGGCTGTCTGGCAATGGCTGCTGCTGCCAGGTGTGTCCAACCATTTGACATTCTGACATGGCTTTATCTTCAAAGGGCACATTCAAAAACCTTGCAATCCAGTTACAGAAAAATAAAAAAAATCACACACACACACAGAGCTCATGTTTTCAGTAAGTTTACAGTTTTGTGTAGGACTGGGCTCACAGCTATTTTAGGACCAATAACCACATGAAAACCTGCAGGTTGGACACCCCTGATGCAGGCAGTAGAAGGCACTGAGATTGGCCAGCTGCGATGTCTGCAGAGATCCGCCCAGCAGTTTCAGTGGTGGGACTGAAACCAGTCATTCTCAGTCTGACTCACTGTGATGAGGGTGGCTGGGGCCTGTGGTCTGTGGCTATTTCCCACAATATAGCTTTGACCTTGAAGGGACATTCCAGAACTGCTTGAGGGCGGCCTTGCGGCCGTCAGGCAGCAAGTGGAAGTGGGGAATGAGACCACTGCTTCCTAAACTGCTTTTCCAGACTTGGCGCCCTCCAGCTGGTCTTTCCTACAGGACAGATGCCTGACCTGGGGACAGGGTGCTTTGTGACTGCAGGGTGGGGGTGGACCTCTTCTTCCTCCATAGGGCCCAGATGCCACCGGAGCTGGACGTCCACCCCCACACGCTCCGTGTCTCTCCTGCGGCCCCCTGCCCTCTTGCCCCCTTCCTCCCTAACTCCACAGCCCTTTCTTCCAGGCTTCTCACCGCAGCACTAATGGAAGGCGGAGCGCCACTAGTGGGGCGGGGCCGGGGGGAGGACCCGGACATGAAAGTTGGGGGGGCATGAGGTCATGGAGGCCTCAAGCCAGAGTGATGGCAGGCTTTATCTGCCATAATACAGGCCCGACCACTCTGTATTGGGCTGGATGGGGGGATCTGGAGGACCAAGCAGGTATGGGAGGAAGTGCTGGGACCACAGGCGCAGGGAGGGAAGCCCTCTAGTGGAGAGCTGGAGGGCACACCTGGGGGCTGGAGGTCCGTATCCGCTCTCATACTCAGCTCTCCTGTTTCTCTCGCTCTGCTCTGCCTCTTCCCAGGGTCCTTACCCTCTGGCCTCTTGGAGGCTACCAAGGAGCCTCCTCCCTCAGGCCCCTCCACGACTCAAGGGGCCCAGGCCCCTATCCTGATCCTGGAGCACCACCCGCAGGAGCTGGGAGAGTTGAAGGTGCTGGGCAGAGACAAGACAGGGCACCTCCGTGTGGCCTGGACTGCCCAGCCCGACACCTTTGCCCACTTCCAGCTGCGCCTGCAGGTGGCCGAGGGGCCGCAGACACACGGAGAAATGCTGCCAGGAGACGTCCGCCAGGCTTTGGTGCTCCCGCCCCCTCCCGGAGCCCCCTACACATTGTTTCTCCATGGGATCACTCCTGGGGGCAAGCCCTCTGTTCCCATCACCTACCGAGGCATTATGGGTATATCCTGGACTGTGCTCAGCCCAGTGTCCTGAGACCGGGGGAGGAGCTGGGGCCATCTCAGGACACCAGAGGTGGGACCAGATTTAAGAGGCCAGTGAGAGGCAGGCCCGATGGGAGGATAGGAAAAAAGTAGAAGGAAGATATTTGTGGGTTCCGAAGGAAGGCGGATGGAGCAGGGGCATCACAGCGATGATAATGCCGTTGAAGGGATTCGGGGTTGGGATAGGGACTCCGAAAGGTGGCCCTGCTCTGTCTGCCCCAATTCTTGGCTGCCCCCCTCTCTGCCCTGGGCTGTAGAGTTCAAGGGGGACTTGGAAAGGTCTCTGGCTCCAACCCTGGCCCTCAGTCCTCATACCGCCTCCCTGGGGATCTGGCATCTCTGGTCCCAGGAGCCAGATTGTGCTGGGGATGGAGTCTCCTTTGGCTGTGTGTGGGTTCTATTGCCAACTTTGGAGACTGGTGACATTTGTCAGTGCAGGAAAACAGGGCCTGGGGTTCCTGATTCTCACATCCATCTTGATATACTCTGTGGGAAGAGGGTGGCTGACTTTTTGACCAATTCTGGAAGACGCTGCCCACTGGGAGACGGTGGCAAGGGCGAGAGCAGCGAGGAGGCTGAGGAGCCTGTGGACTTCTCCAAGGCCACTGTGGGAATTATGGGAACTCTCAGGCAGAGCCACAGGGAACCCAAGACTCCCCACAAAAGAGGGAACAGAGATGCAAAGGAAATACCCCTTTCCTGAGAGGGCCAGGGGGCTGGGAGTGGAGGTGTCTAGGTGGACTGAGAGGAGAGGGGAGGGTAGGACGCAGGGAGAAAGGAAATGGTTGGTCCAGCATGCTTTGCTTTTGTCTCCCGGACCCCAGACAGGACTGAGGATCAGCTGTCGGTTCCACCACGCCTTGGTGAGCTGACAGTAACAGGCCAGACGTCTGACTCTCTGCTCCTGCACTGGACTGTCCCCGAGGGGGAGTTCGACTCCTTCGTGATCCAGTACAAGGACAAAGATGGACCCCAGGTGATGCCTGTGGAGGGGCCTCAGCGCACAGCATCCATCACATCCCTGGAGCCGGGGCGCAAATATAAATTTGTCCTTTATGGGCTTGTTGGCAAGAAGAGGCATGGCCCTTTGGTGGCTGAAGCCAAGATTGGTGAGTGACAGACAGCAGGCACCCCAGCCCTGCCCTCTGTACCGTCCTGAAGAAGGTCATCCTAGAGCTGTGGGGTTCGGGAAGGCTGTCTGTGATCCACAGCAGCTGTGCTGAATCCTGAAGGGGCAGCAGTGTGGGACAGCGGAGGGAGGACTGCGGAGGGAGGACTGCGGAGGGAGGACTGTGGAGGGAGGACTGTGGAGGGAGGACTGTGGAGGGAGGACTGCGGAGGGAGGTGCAGGTGTGGGTGGGGGCAGGGGTTGGGAGCACCGAGGAAAGAGGTGAAGGCAGAGGGGCTGGGGGGGGCGGAGGGGCGGGGGGCTGGGGGGTAAAGGGGTTGGGGGGAGGAGGGGCCGGAGGGGGTGAGGGAGGCAGCGGGGTTGGGGAGGCAGGTGCAGGCAGAAGTGGTGGCCTCCAGGATAATCCACATCACTCTTTCCTTTGGCTGGAAAGCAGGATGTGTGGGGAACTGAAGGGCTTGGTCCTGGGGCTCTGTATGCTGTGTAAGGTAGCTTCAGCTGCACTTGCAGGACGCTAAGGGGCCTGAGAAGCTTTGGGGGCAAGAGTGACATGATTAGTTATCTTTCAGACATCATGGTGCCTGCTACACTAGAGAAGGGAGCTGAGAGTCAGCGAGACCCGGTGGCTGATGGCAGCCTGGCGGGGCGGTGGTGGTGGGACTGGGCACGGGGTGGAGGAGAACCAGGAGGCCTAGGCAAGTCCCAGGTCTCTGGATCGGCCAGTTCTGTTCTCCAAGCAGGAACAGCAGGTGGGGAGCGGTGTAGCCTGGAACACCCAGAGACACTCCTGAGCATTCCAGATGAGCTCAGGGAGTTCTTGAACGGTGACAGGCACTCCTGAGATAAGTTGCCCAGCCGAGAGTGGGGGGTCGTCAGGGCTACACTGCAGTCCTCTAGCTGCAGTGAGCAGAGAGAAGGCCGGGAGGGGTGTGACAGGAGCAGAGGGGAGGCCCCGGATGCCCAGGGATGGCTGCCCAGCAGCACCAGGGGAGCGTCCAGGATGGCGCGGAGAAGGGTGTGGTCTAGTCAAGAGTCCGGAGGAGTGAGTCATGGGCTCTCAGGACTCAGCAAAGGCCAGGTCACTGCTGGCCCATGGGAGTTGCCTGGCAGAGAGCAGAGCTGGGTTGGGGTGATAGAGGTTCAGACACTGACTTCTGGAATCTTCTGGGAGCAAAGGGAAAAGGGAGATGGAGATACACGCAGAAAGTCAGCAGAGACAGAAAAGTGGCAAGAGGGAGAGGCACAGATCGTGACGGGTGAGGGCCGCAAGAGGACCCAGAGTGGGGTTCTCCTCGCTCAGGCACACCTCAGGGTCCTGTTCTCTCTCAGAGGAGAGATCAGCTGGATGCCAGAGGATGTGTGGAGGGCGCCTTGGGGCGGTTTTCCTCCCCCGGCTGAACCTCTTACCCTGGTTGTAAATGGTCAGCAGCACTGCAGGGCTTTAGGCTGCTTAGAAGACGCGGCCCTTTCCTGCAGGGGCAACCCTCCTCCCTAACACCCAACTGGGCGAGCGCTGGCTGGGTTTTGGCCTGGATTTCCCTCTGTCACGAAATCTTCCTCCAGTGGGCAGCGCTGCGCCTCACAGGATGTCCTTTCTCCTGTGACCCCCCTTCTCTCTACCACCTCTCCCTAGTGCCTCAGAGCAAACCCAGCCCAGGACCCCCACCTCGCCTGGGAGAGCTGTGGGTGACAGACCCTACCCCAGATTCATTGCACGTCTTCTGGACTGTCCCCGAGGGCCAGTTTGACTCCTTCATGGTCCAATATAGAGATAAGGAAGGACGGCCCATCGTGGTACCGGTGGAGGGGCCCGAGCGCTCGTTAGTCGTCTCCCCGCTAGACCCTAATCACAAGTACAGATTCACTCTATTTGGAATTGCCAACAAGAAGCGGTATGGCCCCCTCACAGCTGACGGCACTACTGGTGAGTGGCACCTGTGCCCCAAGACCTCTTCCCACTCTCTGTCCACTCACCCTCCGCCAAGAGCCAGCTGGGCCTCCCGGCAAGATGGCTGACTGCAGCGTCCTGGCCCCACTCCCGGGCTGAGGGGCAGCCAGCTTCCCCCACACTGCTGGGCCCCTTCCATCCCATTCGGCGTACTCCCCGAGGCCCAGAAGGTGTGTCATACTCTGGCTGTGTCAGACTTCCCAAGGTTTCAGCGCTCACACTAGCAGAGTGGTGGCCCCCCACCCCAGGTCAAACCTAAACCCTGTCCCAGGCTGCCGGCTCCACACCTGGGTCACTCTTTTTGTTCACAGCTCCAGAGAGGAAGGAACTCCCTCACCCAGAGCCCCCTGAGCAGCCCCTCCTGGGGGAACTGACTGTGACTGGCATGACCCCAGATTCCCTGCACCTCTCCTGGACTGTGGCCAAGGGCCCCTTTGACTCCTTTGTGGTCCAGTACAAGGATGCACAGGGACAGCCTCAGGCTGTGCCCATCACAGGGGATGAGAAGGAGGTCACTGTCCCCGGCCTGGAGTCCAACCGGAAGTATAAGATGAACCTCTATGGGCTTCGTGGCAGGCAGCGTGTGGGGCCCGTGTCTGTGGTGGCCAAGACGGGTGAGTCAGAGCCCCACACATCTCCGTCTCCCTCCCCTGCTGGCCCCGGGCCTCGAGCAGGACCAGGTCCCAGCACCACCTTCTTTCTCCCCTCCTGCGCAGGCCTCGGCCTTGTTCCTCCCCTTGTCTCTCCTGTCCCCACATCCCAGGACTCCTTGCCCAGCCTCCAGCTCTATAGCCTGTTTGCCAGCTCGGAAAACAGATCCTGTTTTCGCCATTCCAAGCAGCCGCACCTCTCCTCTACCCGTTGTCCTCCACAGATGCCCCCATTCAGCCATGGTGCTCTCTTCCCATTTATACTGGGCCTCTTCCTGGCCCCATTCGGGCCCTGGCCACCACTGCTGGGCTTCTGGTGGCCACTCCTGCAGCCTCATCACACGGCCGCTCTCTTCAGGGCAGCAGATCCAGGGGACCAGGGCTCCAGTGCCCAGCCTCTTCCTCTGTCTCCACTCCTGACTCCCCGCCAGGCCAACCCCGAATCCTAGCCTGCTCCTCCGTGTCTAGAGCCATGCCCTCTGCTGGCACATACCGCTAGGGAGCACAGACCCTGGAGTCAGCTGCCTGGCTCTCACTGCTGGCTTCCCAGCTCAGTACCTATGGGACCCGTGCCAGTCCCTTCACCAAGCTGATAGTGTGTGCCTGCGTTCAAGCCAGGTGTGGTGAATGCCCTTAAATTTCAGCACTCTGGAGGCTGAGGCAGGAGGATTATGAGTTCTAGGACAGCCTGAGCCACACTGTGACACCTTGTCTAAAAAGAATAAAAAATAAAAGATTAGCTGAGCCGGGCGTGGCGACACTCGCCTTTACGCCCAGCGTTTGGGCGGCAGAGGCAGGAAGATCTCTGTGAGGAAAGCCTGGTCAGTAACCTAATTTGCTCCTCCTCCCTACCTTCAGCCCACAGCTCTCCCTGTGTCTGCCCCCCAAACTTCCGTCCCTCCTGTAGGGCTGGCTTCCTATGCCATAGTCCCTCAACCCTGTGCGGCCCTACTGAGTGGTTGGGGGTCTCTGGGGCTGCAAGTCCAGAACCAGCCAGAAAGGAGCAGGGCTCTCCCAGTCCCCGTTGAACTTACTTTTCTTCCTCTCTAGGAAGTCGCCTCAGCAATGCATTCTTCAGATTGCTGGGGGCCTGTTGACGAACCATTAATACCTGTGTCCTCTGTCTCTTCTCTCAGCCCCACCAGACATTGTGGATGAGACCCCCAATCCCACAGAATCCAGCACAGAGGCCCCAGAGCCCCCAGAGAAGCCGCTCCTGGGAGAACTGACTGTGACGGACTCCACCCCCGACTCTCTGACTCTGTCCTGGACGGTTCCTGAGGGACGGTTTGACCACTTCCTGGTCCAGTACAAGAACGGGGATGGACAGCCGAAGGCGGTGCGGGTGCCGGGGCACGAGGACCAGGTGACCATCCCCGGCCTGGAGCCGGACCACAAGTACAAGATGAACCTGTACGGCTTCCACAGTGGCCAGCGCGTGGGCCCCGTGTCTGCCATTGGGGTGACAGGTGAGTGGACCGTGGGAGCCCAGGGTGGGACCTGCCAGGGGTTGGACCCTCTAGCACTGTGGTGACTGCTGAGTGGGATTTGGTGGCTGGGGATTGGTCACTACCCCAGGCCTGCTTTGGCTGAAGCTGTGGGCTGTGAGCCTTCCCCTGGGGTTGACCTGTCTTCCTGGGCAGGGTCCATAGAGGTCTTTGCTGTGCTGGTGGCTGTCCAGGTCCCCTCAGTTGACCTAAGTATGGGCATGCTTGTTATCTGTGAGCTGAGCAGGGCCACCAAGAGCCAAGGGGGGCTACTCTGAACCGACCAGGACCCCATAGTAGCCGTGTCCTCTCCCTCCTCCCAACACCCAAGGACGTCGCTGGGGCCCTGCCTCACCTCTCTGTGTTCCCTTCTCAGCTGCAGAGGAAGAGACCCCCAGCCCCACAGAGCCCAGCACAGAGGCCCCAGAGCCCCCCGAGGAGCCGCTCCTGGGAGAGCTGACGGTGACAGGATCCTCCCCAGACTCCCTGAGCCTCTCCTGGACCGTCCCCCAGGGCCACTTTGACTCCTTCACTGTCCAGTACAAGGACAGGGACGGGCAGCCCCAGGTGGTGCGAGCCGGGGGCCAGGAGAGGGAGGCCACGGTGAGGGACCTGGAGCCTGGGCGGAAGTACAAGATGAACCTGTACGGGCTCCACGAGGGCCAGCGCGTGGGCCCCGTGTCCACCGTGGGCGTGACCGGTGAGTGTGTCTCTTTCTGCTCCTACTTATTGCAGAGTTCAGTGTTCCTGTGGCCAGTGTCTGTCCAGCTGCTGTGCAGTCATGGTCCCTCACGACTGAGGGAAGGCTGAGGCAGAGCAATTCTCCCAGGCTGCCACCAGCTTCGTGACCTTGCAAGGGCTAAACCAGTTGACAGAAAGCAGTCATTAAGAATGGTGCGGCACAGAGCAAGCACCCTGCGGGGTGGGCGGCTCTAACACTCTATCCCTCTGTGTGCTGGAGTGTGGTGTCTACCTGTCCTCTTTTGCTGGTTGGCCTGCTCTGCTGGCCAGAACATGCATCAAACATTGGCCTCTCAGTGCGGCTCAGAGCTTCCTCAGGCTCACCGTGTGACTTGACAGTAGGAAACAGCCCTCCTGCCTCCTCCCCTGGGCCAATTACAGGGGTCAGCTGCCACTATGGGCCCAGCTTGTGCCAGGAAGCTGAGCGGACAGCAGTGTTACCAGGACCTTCTCTGACCTGCCCAGTCTGGTCTCCAGGGTCGTCTCTTTTCCCCTTTGATCACCTTTAGAGTGATTTTTTTAGCTTAGTTTCCAGAAACTTCCACTCCTGATGTCCTTTCTTTGCCTCAGTCAGTACCGAAAAGGGGGAAAGGGAAAACCTCTGAGTTACCCTCCGTGGGCTCTCTGGTGGCAGGGTGAAGGTTCATGCCAGGTCTAGAACATTCTGTCAACATCTGTCCCTCGGCGCCAGGGAACCACAGTGGTTGGGTCTTAACGGAAGTTAAGCTTTGGAGGAGCGGAGCAGCCTGCACTCCACTCCAGCAGTGTCCCCTGTTCTTTTCTGTGATCTTGAAAACCTTCTCTTTGTCCTGAGACTCCAGCTTCCTCCTCTTCAAGCACCACGCACTCTGCCGTGCGATGAGGTGGTGTGTTGGCGTGTTCTCAGCTCATTTGGTTCTCGGCTCGGCTCTCCCTGAGACCCTCATGTGGAGAGATCACCAACTGTGCTCTGAAGCTAGATATTTTGAAATGTGTGTTGTCCACGTCTTGGATAAAATGGAAGGAGCCTGTGAGGAAGGAACAAGCCTCCACGGCCATTACCAGGGCGACAGGCACTGGAGGGCTGGAGCCTACTGAGTGGGTGATCGCAGGGCCTGGCATGGCGCCTGCTGTTCCAGGGTCTGAGGGAATTCGTGCAGCCAGTTAGCAGTACTTTGAACTCAAAAGGACTGTCATCAGTCAACAGGGGGTTGTCGGCTCTTCATAGACACAGTCTCACATCTTCCCAGTAAGTCAAACCACTAACAATAGACTTGGAGGCGCCGGGCAGTTTCTGTCCCTTCTGTGAGGAAGCGCAGAGAGGCCCAGAACATCCAGAACGCCCAGGAAATGGGTGTGCAGGCTCTAACAAGGCCGGAAGGAAAAGAAGCCCGGAGCAAAAGAAAATGCTGGCCACTGCACGTGGCAGATGTTCGATACTGGTGGTCACTGTGCCCGTCCCTATTCCCTCTGCCTCCGTGCGTCCCGCCCACCCAGGCTTGGTCTGCATCCCTGTTTTAGGCTTCACCTCCTGGAGTCTAGTCTTATCTTCTCTGGAAGTCAGAGAAACAGATGCCCACCTGCCCAGCCCCTCCCTCTACAACCCCGCTTCCCAGGACCTCCTACAGCCACCAACAGACTCAGCAATCCAGGTAGCCAGGACCAGCAGAACACATTGGTTTAACAAGCATTGTGTGGGTACACTGTGTCCCAGACAGTGGGACCCTGTGGAAGATCTCAAGCTCTGCACGTGGAGCTCACACTCCAGCAGAAGGGGCAGGGAACAAGTTGCCCAAATAATATAGCTGGTGCCATGTGTGGTAGGTTGGAGCTGTGGAGGAAGGCAAAGCCCCATAGGGGAGCAGGTGGGGCCTGGCTCAGGACACAGTGAGTGCCTGAGGAGCCACTTCCCCTGGGGAGGGAGAGACGGTGGCCGGCAGTGGGGGATCCTCACCCTCCAGTGCTGAAACAACAGGCAGTGAAGCATGTTTTGGAGTGGAGCAGGCAGGCAGCTGAGGCAGCTGTTAATATACGGGACCTCAGAGGTCACGAAGAGCCTGACTTTTAGCTGGGAGATGGCACATCCCCACATAACCCTAGCCCTCAGGATCACGGAACAATTAGGAGTTCAAGGTCATCCTGGGCTACATAGTGGGTTCAAGACCAGCCTAAGGCTACACAGGCCCAAACAAACAAAATGAACATGAATTTTTTTTTCTGTCTGAGAAGAGTCACTCTGGGGAGAGGCCATTAAGTAATGTGGTAATGCGACCTCTCTAGTGGCAGACCAACAGACCAAAGGAGACAAGGGTGAAGGAAGGAGGTGACGGAGACTAGTGTGATGACCCAGTAAGGACTGTGGGGCTTGGAGATGGCTGTGGTGGGGGAGCAGAAGAGAGGCAAAGTCCAAATATGTGAGCACAAGACGCCCCTGGGGCCATTCGAGACAGAAGGACCCAGGACGACTTCCGCCTGCGCTGCTGGGAGAATGAGGTGGTCATTTCTTCAGGATCAGGACACCAGAGGGTCCAGGGGTCCAGGAAGCCTGGAAGCCCAATTTTGGACTTCGTGTTGAGATACCAGCAAGGTGTCCAAAGGAGATGCTGAGAAAGTCTAAGTCTAAGGCTTAGGGCAAGGTCTGACAGGACACAAATTTGGAATCGCTGACAGATGAATTTCAGACACTCTCTGGTGACTGCTGACTTACCTCCTCCTAGCACATCCAGACGACGCTATTAAGTATAATGATAAATTTTCATCTATTATTATTATAGTGTGTATGATGCGTGTGTGAGGGCATGTGTGCCATGGTGCATGTGTGGAGGTCAGAGGACAGCTATGTGAATTCTTACTTTTCTTTTCCCTCCACCTTTATACGGGCTCTAGGGATTGAACTCGGGTCCTTGGGCTTGTTTGAAAGCACCTTCATCGGCTGAGCCAGCTTGCTGGCCCCAGTATGGTGAATTTTGGTGGCTAGATATTGCTAGTTGACGCAGTTTTTTATCACGCCACTTGTGGAACCCTTTTCTAACAGTGCCCAGTCTTCTCTGTCCCAGCCTCTCAACCAGAAGAAGAGACCCCTCCAGCCTCTGAGCCCCCTCTAGAGCCACGCCTGGAGGAGCTGACTGTGACAGGTGTGACCCCCAACTCTGTGAGCCTCTCCTGGACAGTCCCTGAAGGACAGTTTGATTCCTTCATGGTCCAATACAAGGACAGGGATGGGCAACTCCAGGAGGTGCCTGTGGCTGCAGACCAGCGTGAGGTCACCGTCCCAGACCTGGAGCCTTCAAGAAAATACAAGCTGAACCTCTATGGGCTGCACGGCCGGCGACGTGCGGGTCCCGTCTCTGTGGTGGCTGTGACGGGTAGGTGAGGGCCCTGTCCCTGGTGACTCACAGCTCCTCCTCAAGAGCCTTGTCCCAGCTTTATCTGGACACCATCCTCCCTCACTCATCAGGCTCTGCAACTCTGCAGGTCCTTCCCAGGCTCACAGATAGCTTAGCTTGGCCTTTCCCCAGAGATGGAACCTTCCTCCCTCAGGGGCTTCCTCATCTGAACTCCACCCCTGACCCTGACAGAATGCTGTCCTTCCATTTGGCCTCCATCGTCTCCCTCCATCCTCCTACCCCACCAGCTGTTTCCTTCCGTCTCTTTACAACCCTGCTGTGACTTAGACACAGCTGCCGTCTCTGGCTTCTGTCCTTCTTCATTGGGGTTAAACAATCCCCATCTCCGAATCGCTTCTCAGACAGCCTGGCTGCCTGCTCTGAATCGTGTTTCCTTCTGGCCCAATACAACTTCACCCATCGAGGAGGCCAGCCCTCCCTCAGCTCCTGGCTCCCCTCTCATGACTTCTGAACACAGGCTTGTCATGACTTGTGTGCTAAGGCGTCTGGTGAAACCCCGATTCTTTCTCAGGGCAGTATTTTAACATCTAGAATTTAAAATGTGTATGATTACAAAGGACACTGATCATCAAGTCAGCGTTCCAAATCTTTGGGTTTCACAGGCAACTGCAGACCATATATATATATATATATATATATATATATATATATATATATATATTTGTATTTATATATATAATTTTTACATTTGTTTATTTGTGTGTATGCATGTGTGTGGAGTTCAGAAAGCAACTGCAGGAGTCCTCCCCTTCCATCAAATCCAGGTTGTCAGATTTGGCAGCAAGTGCCTTTACCTGCTGAGTCATCTCACCAGGCTGCATCACTGGCCCCAGAAAAAAATATATTTCTAAAGTCCCTTTTCAAGGTGAGGGGGGATGGCTCAGTTGATATAGTGCTTGATGTGCCAGCCTGAGGACTCAGATTCAATCCCAAGAACACATGTAAAAGCCCAGCACCGGGGAGGCAGAAATAGGAAGATTCTCGGGGCTTGTTAGTCAGCCATCCGAGTCAGTGAGCTCGAGGTCCCATGACAGACCAGTCTCAGGAAAAACAAGGAGGACAGCTCCTGAAGACAACACCCAAGACCGTCCCCTCATCACCATGTGCACACATGCACAAGCACGTACGCCCGCACTACATGAATATGTACATATATATGTGTCTGCACAGAACAGATGCAGACCTTTTTACTTGTCATAAATAACATGGATACTGCATGGTGGCGGACATCTTTAATCGCAGCATCCAGAGCCAGCAGCAAGCAGGTATCTGTTGAGTTTAAGGCAAGCTTGATCTACATAGTGAGTTCTAGAACAGCTAGAACAGCCAGGACTGCAGAATGAGATGCTGTCTCAGAACAAATACAGTTGTTGGACTATTTGCCTAACATTTGCATTGCAGTAGATGTAATCCGTAATCTAAGGATGGTTTAAAGTTTTTTAGGAGGATGTAAACACTGCCGTCTTACACAAAGGGAATCAGTCTGTGGACACTGAGACCAGTGTGCCATTATAAAAACGTTTAACCCTTTGAGTCAGGACTTGGTCACACCTGTACTCTTTGTTAGCTCAAACCCAAGCTGCAGGTTTAATAAAGTCCACTTAGAGGTAAAGGGTATAAACAAGGCTTTGATGTTTCTGAGATAACAGGTCCTTCTGTGGCGACAGGGTCACTAGTGTAGAAGACACGGCAGTGGTGGCTTCCCACGTTGATTATGGAAGACCAGGCCATTACAGACCCTTAAAGAAGAAACTCTTCCCTGCCTTAGTTCCGGCTCCCAAGACCTGCAGAGCCAGGTGTCCCCTCGGGGAACTCACCGTGCTGTCTTCTCGCCCTAGACCCCCTACCACCAGCACCAACCACCAAGCTCTCCCTGGAGCCACACCTAGGGGGACTGGCAGTGACAGACGTGACCCAGAACTCCGTGGACCTCTCATGGACTGTCCCTGAGGGCGAATTCGACTCCTTTGTGGTCCAGTACAAGGACAGGGATGGGCAGCCCCAGGTGGTGCCGGTGACAGCAGACCGGCGTGAGGTGACCGTCCCGGGCCTGGAGCCCAATAGGAGATATAAGTTCTTGCTCTTTGGGATCCAGGATGGGAAACGACGCAGCCCAGTCTCTGTGGAGGCAAAGACAGGTGAGGACCACACTGGGCCTTGCCTGAGACCCCTGCTTGAGGTCCTAGCCACCCCCAAGTTGTTTGAGCTCTCTGGCCTCCTCTTCTTCCCCGCCCCAGTCCACAGCAAGCTGAGAGGCATCTCACGGTGGGCTGAGAGGTGGGCAGGTCCTTGCGTCTCTTCACCTCTGCTGGCGCTTCCTCTCCTCTGCTGGTTCTCCTTTGAGGAGGGTAGAAGACGAATCTGGGCTGCTGGGGGAGACGAGTGGAGGTGGCCAGGCGTCCCTCCTGCCATCCTGAGCTCTGTTGCTGCCCAAGAGTTTGTCTCTGACTCTCGCCCGGGCTCCAAACTCTGGCCCCCCCATCTACCTCTGGAAGAGGCTCCTCTTTCTCTTCTGCCCTCCCCAAGCCTTGAAAACTGGGAGCCAGAGGAGTCCTACCCAGCTGGGCCCTTTCTTAGGTCCAGGCCCTTCTCCACCCCTAGAGGATCCCTGTTGCCAGAACCTCTTGCAATAACAATGCCGTCAGTGGCTTTGCTGTCCAGGAGGGCAGTGGGCCAGCTCCTTCCCAGGCCCTGATGGCTCCTTTGGCAGTCTGTCTGAGTTCCCCTGGGTCGCCCCCGCACACCAGTCCCCATAACACACATAGTGCAAGGCAGCCCCAGGCCTCCTCCAAGCTCTGTGGAGTCAGTGTACTGAGTCCAGCTGCTGCACAATGAGAAAGGGGCCAGCAGCAGAGCAAGACTGACCCCCATGGCATGCCCCCAGGGAGCCTGTGCCCCTAGCAGTTCCCCAGGGGCTTCTGGGTAGAAAGAACAGAGACCAAGGTTGCCTTAAGCTGTGCCCTGTGGAGGGAAAGCTTCTAAGAGATCAGAGGAGCCTGGTCAGCAAGGACAAACGGGAGAGAAGCTAGGAAGTCCTTTGGCGGGAGTGACTCAGGACAGAAGACCCATCCGGGGCCAAGTGGAGGTGGCTCTGGCCAGATGGAGATGGGCAGGGTGGGAGGGCGATGGGAATAACTGGGGAGTCACTGACCACTTGGGCCATTCTGGGATTTTCCAACCCTAATGGGAGGTGGTCAAAGAATCATTTAGGAAAAAAATAAACACAAGAACCTTTCCTCCATCAGCCACCCGAGATGATGCCAGCCCAGGGCCCTCTCCCCGCCTTGGGGAGCTGTGGGTGACAGACCCCACCACAGATTCCCTGCGCCTGACCTGGACGGTCCCCGAGGGCCACTTTGACTCTTTCGTGGTCCAGTTCAAAGACAAAGGTGGACCCCAACTGGTACCTGTGGAGGGCCATGAGCGCTCAGCAACTGTCACGCCACTAGATGCAGGCCGAAAATACAGATTCCTCCTCTATGGACTCCTGGGCAAGAAGCGTTTCGGCCCCCTCACTGCAGACGGCACCACGGGTGAGGACCTTCCCCTGCAGGGCCCTACCCTGCTGCTCCAAGATCCAGGGCAGCAGGCTGTGCCTGGGTGCACCCTCCCCCCGTGTTCACACAGGTCTGGCTCCAGGCCTCTGTCCTGCCCTTCAAGGTCACAAGACTTCCTTGTTGTTTAGTCATTTCTTGCCTGTGTCTCCGTCTCAGAGCCCGTGAATGAGGTAGACCACGTCGGAGTAAAGCGTCCTCCGAAACCACGACTGGGGGAGGAGCTACAAGTGACCAGTGTGACCCAAGACTCCGTGGGCCTCTCCTGGACGGTCCCCGAGGGCCAATTTGACTCCTTTGTGGTTCAGTACAAAGACAGAGATGGGCAGTCCCAGGCGGTGCCCGTGGAGGGCACCCTTAGGGAGGTCAGCGTCTCAGGCCTAGACCCCGCCCGCAGGTACAAGCTGCTGCTCTACGGCCTGTACAACAGCAAGCGCGTGGGTCCCCTCTCTGTCATCGCTGTGACTGGTGAGTGTGGAGGGGACCAGACACACTGCCTTCTTCCTGCCTGGTCTCCATCTGACAGTTTCCTGTTGCCCTTCTTTTGGGGAGGGGACATAACTCACGTAAAGTACCAGTGGGCTGTGGCAGATGTGGAAGTCGCAGAACCATGACCATAGGAGGTGCAGAGTAGCTCCTTCACCCTGAGTCATGTCCCCTGGGTTGTGTTAGGGCTCCAGCAGCCCTAACAAGCCACGCCAGCCACCTACCCTCAGTAAGCCAATTAAGCACACAAGTAATAGTAAGAAACAAGGAAGGAGATTTGTTCACTAAGGCCACACTGGGAAGACTAGCAGAGATGGCCATCTTTGGAATCCTAACATGAAGTTTAGATTTAAGTAGGGGCCAGAGGTACTGGGTAACTAAGTAGTCCGTCGAGGTGAGGTCCTGCCCATCACAGCCCATCACTGTCTCAGCTCCAGTCTCTCTTGCTGGTCTGACAAACTGTCAGAATTGTGAATTGTGTGAAATCTCTTTCTGGAAAACAAGTTCACTCCCCGCCCCGCCCCCGGCCCATCCCACCCTCACCAGCTGGCACCAGGTTTCACCCTTCACCCCTTCTCTGAGGAATTTCAATTTCTTGGTCTGCATTGTTCCAATAGTCTAATAGCCCAAACAAGGGCCCCAAGGTCTCTTGCTAGGAGGTCATGCGGTCCCCTTTGCACTAAGCTCCCCAGGCCCTGGAAGCCAGCGATCTGCATCTGTCCTTCTGTCCTGGCCTCTGCCTCATTTCAGTCATGTGACATGTAGTGTCTTCTGCTTCTGTCTTTGCGCTTCATGTGCTTTTGTCATGGCCCATTGCTGACCTCGTGCCTTCACCTTCCTCCCTCCCTCGCTCAGCCACAGACCAGTCGCTCATCTCTACCTGTCTCTCTGAACTAGCCCCTACAGAGCAACCTGAAGCTTGGACGGAGGCCCCCACTTCTCCTGCAGTTGTGCCCCACCTCGGGGAGCTGACAGTGGAGGAAGCCACGCCAAACAGCCTGCACCTCTCCTGGGTGGCGACCAAGGGAGACTTCGACTCCTTCGAGGTCCAGTATACAGACAGGGATGGACACCTCCAAATGGTCAGCACAGGGGGTGACCAGAACGACATCATGCTCGCTGACCTGGAGTCCGACCACAGATACCTAGTGACCCTGTATGGTTTCCATGATGGACAGCGCGTGGGCCCTGCTCAAACGGAGGCCCTGACATGTGAGTGAGAGGAACTCTGGCACTCTTAACCTTCCAAACAGCTGGCAGGGTTCAGGGACCAGCAATGTCCTGATGGTCACCGCCCCTCTCTCCATGTTCAGTGCCCCAGGAAGAGGAGGATGAGCCCTCGGAACCACCCACCACGACCCCAGAGCCTCCCCCCAAACCCCGCCTGGGAGAGCTGACTGTGACGGATACCACCTCTGACTCCCTGAGCCTGTCTTGGACAGTCCCTGAGGGACGGTTTGACCACTTCCTGGTCCAGTACAAGAACGGGGATGGACAGCCCAAGGCGGTGTGGGTGCCGGGGCACGAGGACCAGGTGACCATCTCCGGCCTGGAGCCCGACCACAAGTACAAGATGAACCTGTACGGCTTCCACAGTGGCCAGCGTGTAGGCCCCGTGTCTGCTGTCGGGGTGACAGGTCCGTGGATGTGGGAGCCCAGATGGGATTCACTGGGAGGTGATTTTCTGCTCCAGTGACTGAGTAGGGATTGGTGTCCAGGACTTGTCAGTACCTCAGATCTGCTGTGGCCAAGGCCTGTGAGCCTTCCCTTGTGGCTGACCTATCTCCTTGGGCAGGAGGTTCCGTAGAGACCTTTGCTAGGCTTGTGACTGCCCACATTCTATCAACTAAACCCAGGAGCTTGGGCATGATGGTCAGCTGACAGCCAAGTAGGTCACCAGGCCCCATGGGGGGATTCTCTGAACTGACCCAGGACCTCATAGTAGCCGTGTCCTCTCCCTCCTCCCCAACACCCAAGGACGTCGCTGGGGCCCTGCCTCACCTCTCTGTGTCCCCTTCTCAGCTGCAGAGGAAGAGACCCCCAGCCCCACAGAGCCCAGCACAGAGGCCCCAGAGCCCCCCGAGGAGCCGCTCCTGGGAGAGCTGACGGTGACAGGATCCTCCCCAGACTCCCTGAGCCTCTCCTGGACCGTCCCCCAGGGCCACTTTGACTCCTTCACTGTCCAGTACAAGGACAGGGACGGGCGGCCCCAGGTGGTGCGAGCCGGGGGCCAGGAGAGGGAGGCCACGGTGAGGGACCTGGAGCCTAGGCGGAAGTACAAGATGAACCTGTACGGGCTACACGAGGGCCAGCGCGTGGGCCCCGTGTCCACCGTGGGCGTGACCGGTGAGTGTGGATAGAGGGCCTCTGCTTCCCAGGGAAGTTGAACCTCCAGGGCTCCCTGTACCAGAGACTCGGGATGCCAAGCCCCCAGGCTCTAACCCATCCTCACCCTCCAATGCCTCAGGTCAGATGGAATCCAGATAAGGGCAGGCCTAGAGGGGGCCGGGGTGCTGAGGCCTCTGAAGTGTATTTTAGGCTCTCTGCTTTTTCCATGGCCTCTAGAAAGATCTCTGTTTGGGACTGGGACAAATTCCATAAAACATCAACTAACTCTTTCCACAAATATTTATTTAAGGAATTTGCAGGCCAAGTGTAGTGGTACGTGCCCTTAGTCCCAGCACTCGGGGCAGAGGCAAGGAGATCCCTGTGAGACTGAGGCCAGCTGGGGCTGCAGGGATGCCCTGTCTAAAAGCAAACAAACAAATGAGTAACAATGCTTGTGTGTGTTCATGCTGGCTCTAGCCCAGTGCCCACGGCTGGCCGTCTGTGCCCTCCCTCCTTCCAGCCTCCCCTGAAGGAAATTTTGTTAGTAGTAGTATTTTTTTTTAACATTTATTCATCTTATTTTATGCATATGAATATTTCACCTGCATATATGTAAGTGTATCACATTCGTACCTGTGTCTGTGGAGACCAGAAGAGGTCATCCAGTCCCCTGGAACCAGAGTTACAAATTTTTGTGAGCTGGGAACCAAACTGGCCCTCTGCAAGAGTCCCAAGTGCTCTTAACCCCTGACCCACGTCCCCAGCCCCTCTCGGCGTTATTTTGCTGTAATTCATGTGCTATCAGAATTCAGCTGTGTGAGGTGAATATTGCTTAGCAAGGAACGACCACCACAATGTAATTCCAGAACTTTTTGTCGTCTTCAAAAGAAGCCTTGGAGCAGGGGGTAGTGCCACGTACACACCTTTAATTCCAGAATTGGGAGACAGAGGCAGGCAGATCTCTGTGAGATCGAGGCCAGCCTGGTCTACATAATAATTCCAGGCCAGCTGTGGCTACAGGGAAACCCTGTCTCAAAAAAGAAAAAAAAAAGAAAAAAAAAACCTTGGATCTGGTGCACTCCTGTAACCCTAGCAGGAAGCAGGAAGATCACGAGCTCATCCTTGGCTATATATATCCAGCTCAAGGCCAACCTGTCAAGAAAAACAAAAACAAAAACAAAAAAAGACTTAAGTGTGGGTGTGCAACATACAGAGACTCTAAGATACAAGGTGTCCTAGCACATCTGAGGACCCCAAGGAGCCAACAAAAAGGCTTTGGTGATCATAAACAGAGCTTAGCTAGACCCAGATGCAGCCTGCCTTCTGACCCATACCCAAGAGAGCTGAACTTCAGAGCTCCTTCCAGAAGTAGGAAAGACTCTGTTTCCATTTCTCCCAGCCCCTGAAGAGGAGCCCACTGACGCCCCTCCTCTAAAGCCTCGACTTGGGGAGCTGACCGTGACAGACGCCACCCCTGACTCTCTGAGCCTGTCCTGGACTGTCCCTGAAGGACAGTTTGACCACTTCCTGGTCCAGTACAAGAACGGGGATGGACAGCCGAAGGCGGTGAGGGTGCCGGGGCACGAGGACCAGGTGACCATCCCCGGCCTGGAGCCAGACCACAAGTACAAGATGAACCTGTACGGCTTCCACAGTGGCCAGCGCGTGGGCCCCATGTCTGCGACTGGGGTGACGGGTGAGTGGATGGTAGAACCCTGGAGAAGGTGACCCTGTTGTTTGGTGACTTGAGTGAGGACTTGGGTCTTTGGATTGGTCACTGCCACAGACTTGTCATGGTCAAGCCTGTGTACTGCATGCCTTCCCGTAGAGCTAGCCCATCTCTCCGGGCAGCAGAACCGTAGCAGCTTTTGTTGTGCTGGTGGCTGTCCAGGTCCCCTCAACTGACCAGACCCCAAGGAGGGCTTCCAGAAACTGACATCAGGACCCCTTGGTAGCTATGGCTTCTTCTTAAAGACCCAAGGACGTCGCTGGGGCCCTGCCTCACCTCTCTGTGTCCCCTTCTCAGCTGCAGAGGAAGAGAACCCCAGCCCCACAGAGCCCAGCACAGAGGCCCCAGAGCCCCCCGAGGAGCCGCTCCTGGGAGAGCTGATGGTGACAGGATCCTTCCCAGACTCCCTGAGCCTCTCCTGGACCGTCCCCCAGGGCCACTTTGACTCCTTCACTGTCCAGTACAAGGACAGGGACGGGCGGCCCCAGGTGGTGCGAGCCGGGGGCCAGGAGAGGGAGGCCACTGTGAGGGACCTGGAGCCTGGGCGGAAGTACAAGATGAACCTGTACGGGCTCCACGAGGGCCAGCGCGTGGGCCCAGTGTCCACCGTGGGCGTGACCGGTGAGTGTAGTCGCTGTTCCTTCTCTGTTCCTTCCCAACCCCAAGAAGCTAAGCCTTGGGTCCCCTCCCACAGCCTCCCTGCGGAGCCCTCGGAGCCCTTTGTCCTCCTGCAGCCTCTTCCTCACTCTGTTGTAATCTTCCTCTGACAGTCAGCCACTATCCACTTCCAAAAGTGAAATATGTCACATGCAGAGCAAGCCAGCTTAGCAGAATGTTCTCATCTGTCCATCTTCTCTGCAGCATTCTGTGTCGTGAGCACATTCACACTCACACACAGGTGGAATAATACAGTGTCAAACTAGCTTGGGGTGACTGTTTGCTGTAAGTGATAGGCTGCAACTGAAAATGCTTTATCAAAACAACTTCCTAATGTTCTGCTGGAAAACACAGAGCCAAGCCAGGTATGGTTATGCCCTTGGGAGGCAAAGGCAGGCAGATTTCTGTGCTTTCAAGGCCAGTCAGGGCTACACAATGCAATCGGGTCTCAATAATCAAAGAAATAAACAGAGATGGGCACTGAGTAAAGTCCTTGCAACACAGGCAGGAGGACTTGAGTTTGATCCCCAGAACCCACATAAAAAACCTGGGCCTGATTGCACAAGCTTGTCACCCCAGTGCTGAGGAGGCTGTTGGGAGGGTCTCTGAGACTCACTGGCTGGTCAGCCTCGCCAAATTGATAGCCAGGGAGAGACCATGTTTCAAAAAAAGATGGTCTGTGCCTGAGAAGAAAACCTGAGATACTTCTCTGGCCTCCACACATGCGTACATATACATGCGTGCACACACACAAACCAAGGCACAAATTCCTGATGGACTCGCGGTGTGGTAGCATTGTTGAATAGTGGTAAGAGGTGGGACCTGAGGTTTGCTGGAGGAAGTTAGTCACCAAGGACATTTCCTTGAACCTATATCTTGCCCTGGCCCCTTTCTGGATTCTTTCTCTCTGTTTCCTGGCTGCCGTGATATGAGCTGTGCTATCCTACCACACCCTTCCCACCATGCTGACATGGCAGTTCTGAAATTATGAGCCCAAATAAGGTTTCCCTCCCCCAATAATAGATAGATAGATAGATAGATAGATAGATAGATAGATAGATAGATAGAATAGGAAGAGAAACAAGAAAAGGCACAGCCCAAAGATTTTTGTGAGGGTGCTAATCACAACCATTTGATGGCAGCTGGCACAGCAGGGGAGCAGGAAAAAGCATGCCTCACGGCGCCCACGGTCCCACGGCGCCCACAATGGTGTGGCTTATGAGACAGAATGCAGTGTTCTGCACATTGTTGGTTTTTTTTTAATTTAATTTTTTTTCAGTTTTAATCTGTTCTGCATTGTGCAAATGGCAAGCATTTCATTTTTTCCCTCCAAGCATTCCTTTTATAATCACAGAAAAACAGAAAAATGCATTGTCCTCTCCGTAACAGTCCATCTGCTTTCCCTGTCACTCCGGCAACTCGTTCATTTCTAAATAGAAGAGAGTTAAATTTGCTAGTCCCTAGAAGCGAGGGAACAAACCACAGGTGCGCCCCGGTCCCCAGGTGCCAGTCACACAGCCAGGCTTTCCCAGGACCCCTCAGAGGTGGACAGACTCGTCCTCTTAGTCACTGTGTGGAGGGCAGGGCCCGCTGCCAGGTCGGGGCTCCCGTGACCATCCAGGTGGAACCTGCTCGGCAGGCTTCCTACTCCTCAGGTCTTAGTTCTATACAGATGTTCACCTGGGGTGTGCGAACTGGGAAGGATGGAAACCACTAGAGAATCCGCAGCCTGGGTGAGGTGCTCGTTCTCACCCTGCTCAGTTTCCTGCTTCCTTACCTCCTCTCACCTCTCATCATGGCTGTTCTCAGCTCACACCGACAAGAGAGGAGAGTACATCCTCTGCCCCATGTCTCCTGCCCCCTTCCCTCAAATTCCATGTCCCCTGACCCCTGACCCCTGACCCCTGACCCCACCCTCCTGATCCATGGACCACTGTCATATTATCCATTTGTCACTCACTCTTTAGCCTTAAGAGTCTAGAATTTCTTTTTAGCCCATATTTTCAAGGGGAAAAGAGTGTTGCAGCCTATGGAAAGCTTGAACACTAGAAAATAAAATCTCAGTCCAGCTTTCAGCGCAGTCACCACCATTAGCAACAGAGCAAGCCCTGGCTAGCCAGGCTTCACTCCGCCGCGCCACCACAGCAGCAAACATACAAAGCAACGGCGTGGAGTGGCGCTCTCCCTGTTCTATCGCCGCAGCACGCCTGTGCAGCTTGCTCACACGTTTCTGAACCAGGCCGGTCGCATGGTTCATGGGCATGAGTCATCATTTTAATGGTTATTTGATGCTCTCCGTTGAAAGCCCTGTAGCAGAACTAATCGTCCGTTACAGGTCACTTGGGCTCCTGACACATTTTGCTGTCATGAATAACTGCACTATGAGTTCTTCCATGCTGTAACTTTTTCCTGCTTTTAATAATTTTCTTAGGATAGATGCCCAGAAATGGGATTGTTGGGTCAAACAAAATGAATGCTGTTTTGGCTCCTGACACACCTTCTGAAGGTGACTAACAGGGCAGTCCAACTGGCAGGCAGGACAGTGAGGCTGGTTCAGCCCTCTCCAGCCTCCAGGGATGGCATGGCCAGTTTCAGAGGCCATGCAAACCCCGCGGGAGCCTTCTGCTCCAGGAGCAAATCTACTGGCTGCCTTTATTATAGCTGTTGACAGCATCAGTAAAACCAGTCACTATTAACACCTGTGGCTCCCAGCTCAGCTCTCAGGACACTGTGGGGGACGCCTAGCCCCACAGAGCCCATACAGAGGCCCTGGAGCACCCAGAGGAGCCACTCTTGGGAAATCAGGTAGTCCCAGACTCCCAGAGCCTCTCCTGGACCATCCCCCAGAGCCACTTTGACTTCTATATCATCTGCAAAGACAGGGACAGACAGACCCAGGTGGTACATGTCGGGGGCCAGGAAAGGGCCCACGGGTGACTTGGAGCAGGGCCAAGTACAGAATGTGCCGGTATGGGCTCCATGTCTGTCATGGGTATGTGTGCTGAGTGGCTGTGAAGTGTGGCTGGGACCAGCACTTGTTTGTACGTCACCAGCTTCCTGAAGCCCCTGTCCTTAGCTATGGGTCTCACCACAGAGCAGTGCCTGACACTCCACACTCCCACCAGGGTCCTGTGTGAGCTTTTCACTATAACAAGCCCCTGAGACGATCAACTAGTAAAGAGAAAAGCTTTGTTTTGGCTCCGTCTTGGGTTGGCCCTGTTCCTTCATAGTGTGTTATGGGATAGCGCATCAAAGCAGAGCACATAGGGAAAACCACTAGGTTCACAGCCAGAAGCCAAAAAGAAGAGTCGAGTCCCATTGTCTCCTTCAAGGGCACACCCCGGTGACCCATGGAGGGCCCACCAAGCCACATCTCTTAAGAGCTCCCCTTCCTCCCACAGCCACCATCCTGGAACCAGGTGTTTATCACATAGGCCTGTGAGGGATACGAAATCCTGAGGCCCAGCCTTGAATGGCAGAGCTCCCCACAGCACAGGCGTTGGGTGCTCTCTGGGACCATGTGGTCTAGCATTCTGCAGCCTCCTGGGCCCTCAGAGAGACTGTTGCTATGGAAACGACAAAGGAGGTACTGGGTGTGGAGTCTTAACTCTACATCCCTACCTCATGGTTAGGGTATTATCTGACCTATTACTCCAATATATCAACAGAGATAGGTGCCAGGATCCAGGCACAGGCTGGATCCAATGAGAGGGAAGGCTTGAGCTTGGAAGACTGACAGACTCCTAGGGAATGGGGTTCACAGTTCTAGCAACCAGGATGAGCTTGCCGTAGGGAGGACTGGGCAAAGCAGGACCTGGCAGACACGTCAGCCGGCCTGCCTACAGGTACCCAGGGGACCTCTGAGACCTGAGGCCGATAGGCCTGAGCTAGGCGACAGCTGTACAAAGAGTGCGGCAAGCCGTTTCCCCAGCTGGAACAGGGAGCAGCAGGCTAGAAAGACCATGGCCGGCAAGGAACCCAGATGGTCTGTGTGATATCCTCTGTGGTACACGATGGTCTTGGGACGTGGAGGCAGCTCAGGAAGCCTGCACTACCCACACTAGTGGTGGGCATATGACAGAGGTGGTTACTCAGCTCTGGGCTGAATGTTGACATTTGCATCAGAGGACATGCATGCGCAAAGCTTGGGCTTCCACAAGAAGCCAGAGAGGGAAGAAGCAGGAAGAACCAAGTAGGAGATGGTGGTCCACACGGGGTCACGGGTGCATGCGTGTGGCAGCCAGAAAGAACTCCACAAGAGGCTATGATCTGATGACAGCAGAGACAGGCCAGGTCCGTTTTCTGGCATGGGAGAGAGGAATCGTGTCGGGACAAAGACCTAAGGCCAGGGAGGAAGGAGACGACGGTGCGGCGGGGTGGGGGTGGGGATCGCAGGCATGCCAAGAGCCTTGGCCATGTAGGGCCTGCTTGAGCAGGCTGATGCTGGAGGAAGGGGAGAAGTCACATGACCGCCAAGATGCAGAGAGAGGAGGCCAGGGTCTGGGTCGGGAGCTAGGAATGGCCCTGTAGAAGGAACAGAGAGGAGGTGTGGTGGAGCTGTGACCAGTGTCGCTCTGCATCTCGGGCCTTTGTTTGTGTAAAGGCTGCTTTATATGTGAGCTGGGGACAGAGGAGGCCTCACCCGTCCCTGTGTCTGTGTGTCCAGCTCCAGAGGAAGAGGCTGTGACCACACAGGTGATGCCCACCACTTCCCCCGAGCCGCCCCCAGAGAAGCCGCGCCTGGGAGAACTGACTGTGACGGACTCCACCCCCGACTCTCTGACTCTGTCCTGGACGGTTCCTGAGGGACGGTTTGACCACTTCCTGGTCCAGTACAAGAACGGGGATGGACAGCCGAAGGCGGTGCGGGTGCCGGGGCACGAGGACCAGGTGACCATCCCCGGCCTGGAGCCGGACCACAAGTACAAGATGAACCTGTACGGCTTCCACAGTGGCCAGCGCGTGGGCCCCGTGTCTGCCATTGGGGTGACGGGTGAGTGGACCGTGGGAGCCCAGGGTGGGACCTGCCAGGGGTTGGACCCTCTAGCACTGTGGTGACTGCTGAGTGGGATTTGGTGGCTGGGGATTGGTCACTACCCCAGGCCTGCTTTGGCTGAAGCTGTGGGCTGTGAGCCTTCCCCTGGGGTTGACCTGTCTTCCTGGGCAGGGTCCATAGAGGTCTTTGCTGTGCTGGTGGCTGTCCAGGTCCCCTCAGTTGACCTAAGTGTGGGCCTGCTTGTTATCTGTGAGCTGAGCAGGGCCACCAAGAGCCAAGGGGGGCTACTCTGAACCAACGCAGGACCCCATAGTAGCCGTGTCCTCTCCCTCCTCCCCAGCACCCAAGGACGTCGCTGGGGCCCTGCCTCACCTCTCTGTGTTCCCTTCTCAGCTGCAGAGGAAGAGACCCCCAGCCCCACAGAGCCCAGCACAGAGGCCCCAGAGCCCCCCGAGGAGCCGCTCCTGGGAGAGCTGATGGTGACAGGATCCTCCCCAGACTCCCTGAGCCTCTCCTGGACCGTCCCCCAGGGCCACTTTGACTCCTTCACTGTCCAGTACAAGGACAGGGACGGGCGGCCCCAGGTGGTGCGAGCCGGGGGCCAGGAGAGGGAGGCCACGGTGGGGGACCTGGAGCCTGGGCGGAAGTACAAGATGAACCTGTATGGGCTCCACGAGGGCCAGCGCGTGGGCCCCGTGTCCACCGTGGGCGTGACCGGTGAGTGAATGTCAGATGGGTCTGAGTGAGGAGGCCCATCCTTCTTCCTTTGCTGCCATGTCTGATAAGGTTTGTTCCTGCAGCAGGGCCATGTGAATTTTCTGTTGAGTCACTTTTCCTGGGGAGACATGAGCTACGTTCTACATACTCTGGAGAGGGCACTCAGAACCCAAGAAACCATTCCACAAGTCTAGCTTGCCCAACCACTAGTTTATTGGGCTTACCTAGGAGATGGCGTGCATGAAGTTTCTGAGTGACCATTGTTGACAGCAGCAGTAATGCACAGACATAGATGTAAACACAAATGTTCCAAAGGCAATTTGATAGGCTTATCATATCCTTTTACTACAACAGTAACAGTTGTCTCTCCATTGCCTCCCCCACCCCATCTTCTCTGGCCACAGGCTTTTGTCATGGCTTACAGTACCAAAAGTGAGTTTCCTCCTTCATAATAGGCTTCAAGTCTGACAGAAAGCAGTTGGCTGGACCAATTGTGCCACTATTGAACCAGTGGGCTGATCAGGGTCCATAGCCAAGCAGGGTTGTTGTTGATAATTCTCCCCAGTCACCTTCATGGTGCCTGTCAGTGAGATAAAACCAGCCAGCTAGGAGGCCCTTCCACTTCAGTCCCCCTGTTCTGCAGCAAGCATGTAGTGTCGGCAATAGGGAATTTCCCATTCGTTTTTGCAACCAACAGCAATCCCCTAGAACTGGAATTACAGACAGTTGTGAAGTGCCATGTGGATGTGCTGGGATACGAACTAGGATCCTCTGCAACAGCAGCCAGTGCTCTGAACCACTGAGCCATCTCTCCAGCCTCCCCTCCCCCTTTATTTTTAACCTAGGAATTGTCTAGACACAAACCTTGCCACGCTTGCCCTTTACCGGCTCTGCCGTTCTCTCATGGCCTCTCGATTGCTTTTGCATTATACAAAGCTAATTTGCATGCAGTTCAAAGTCGTCAGATCTTTCAGAGCTTCTTCTGCTGCACAGAGGCCACATCTCACCATGGGCCTCAGCACAGCCACCCCGAGATCCTCGCTAAGTCAATCTCTCGGCTTTCCTGTGAACAGTTTTGTCTGGCCCAATGAACGGGCCTCAGACGTGGCCTCTCATGCACCTATTTCTCTCAGGAATGCCCTTTTCGCTCTGTTGGCTTCATTTATGGGAACCAAGTGTCCCTGATGGCACAGATGAGCCAGTCCATCGGGGACTAATTTTGGTTCTGCCTTAGGTTATGCATGCAGCCTTTGTCCCAAGGAGGGACAGGCAATTATAATACTCAGTTTCTCCATTTCCATCACACTCAGATGAATCCCATCTGCCCCTCTATTTTATAGCCCCACAAGCCAGGCTTTCAGAGGCTCTTTCATTGCTTTAAGTTGAAAGTCTTTCCCAATTCAAGCAGTTGACATGCTGAGCGTTCCCTAGTTATCATGCCCCTGCCTGAGCCTCCTTCCCGGAGGGAGCGTGTCTGTGTGGAAGAAACAGCTACGCAACAGCTTCCACAAATCAGACCCAGCAGGGTGTGCAGACCCTGACTTTCTGCGGTCCTAGCAGGATCCCAGGGAGCCGAGCTGCTGCCACCAGGGTCAGTGCTCGAGCAGCAAAGCCCCATAGCACAGGGGTCCCCTAGAACTGGTTCCTGATCCAGTGCCGGCCGATTCCACACAGAGACTCCATCTCTGTAGAGTGTCTCCAGATCATGAGGGACAGGGAAGGGCTAGAATTTTCACCTGACGCTCCCTACCCCTTTCCAGCTTCAGAAGTCTGCTCTAGTGCATTCATTTGTTTCTTCCACAGAGAATCCCATGACCTGTGTGAAGTGGGGGCTGAGTGTTCCTTGTCCCCGCCAGAGCCCTTCAACAGCTCACTTGGAATGATGGTGGTGGGGATGGGAAGCATCGAGTTTCTGGTGTAGGGAGGGGCTCTGAGTCTGTTTGGAGAAAAGCCATGAGCCCAGTGAAGAAGGAAATGAAACAGGGAATGGGGCCAGCACAGACAGGCCCAGGACACTGGGGGCTGCCCGAGCAGGCTGGTGCTGGAGGAAGGGGAGAAGTCACATGACCGCCAAGATGCAGAGAGAGGAGGCCAGGGTCTGGGTGGGGAGCTAGGAACGGCCCTGTAAAGGAACAGAGAGGAGGTGTGGTGGAGCTGTGACCAGTGTCACTCTGCTCCTCGAGCCTTTGTTTGTGTAAAGGCTGCTTTATATGTGAGCTGGGGACAGAGGAGGCCTCATGCGTCCCTGTGTCTGTGTGTCCAGCTCCAGAGGAAGAGGCTGTGACCACACAGGTGATGCCCACCACTTCCCCCGAGCCGCCCCCAGAGAAGCCGCGCCTGGGAGAACTGACTGTGACGGACTCCACCCCCGACTCTCTGACTCTGTCCTGGACGGTTCCTGAGGGACGGTTTGACCACTTCCTGGTCCAGTACAAGAACGGGGATGGACAGCCGAAGGCGGTGCGGGTGCCGGGGCACGAGGACCAGGTGACCATCCCCGGCCTGGAGCCGGACCACAAGTACAAGATGAACCTGTACGGCTTCCACAGTGGCCAGCGCGTGGGCCCCGTGTCTGCCATTGGGGTGACGGGTGAGTGGACCGTGGGAGCCCAGGGTGGGACCTGCCAGGGGTTGGACCCTCTAGCACTGTGGTGACTGCTGAGTGGGATTTGGTGGCTGGGGATTGGTCACTACCCCAGGCCTGCTTTGGCTGAAGCTGTGGGCTGTGAGCCTTCCCCTGGGGTTGACCTGTCTTCCTGGGCAGGGTCCATAGAGGTCTTTGCTGTGCTGGTGGCTGTCCAGGTCCCCTCAGTTGACCTAAGTGTGGGCCTGCTTGTTATCTGTGAGCTGAGCAGGGCCACCAAGAGCCAAGGGGGGCTACTCTGAACCAACGCAGGACCCCATAGTAGCCGTGTCCTCTCCCTCCTCCCCAGCACCCAAGGACGTCGCTGGGGCCCTGCCTCACCTCTCTGTGTTCCCTTCTCAGCTGCAGAGGAAGAGACCCCCAGCCCCACAGAGCCCAGCACAGAGGCCCCAGAGCCCCCCGAGGAGCCGCTCCTGGGAGAGCTGATGGTGACAGGATCCTCCCCAGACTCCCTGAGCCTCTCCTGGACCGTCCCCCAGGGCCACTTTGACTCCTTCACTGTCCAGTACAAGGACAGGGACGGGCGGCCCCAGGTGGTGCGAGCCGGGGGCCAGGAGAGGGAGGCCACGGTGAGGGACCTGGAGCCTGGGCGGAAGTACAAGATGAACCTGTATGGGCTCCACGAGGGCCAGCGCGTGGGCCCCGTGTCCACCGTGGGCGTGACCGGTGAGTGAATGTCAGATGGATCTGGGTGGGGACACCTAGAAATTATTCCTTTTTCTACCATCTTCATGGCAATAACCACAAATCGCTCTCAGTCCAGAGCAATTCTGCAGTCCTAACAGGATCCTAGGAAGCCAAGATGTGCCACCTGGATCAGCCTTTGAGCAGCAAAGCCCCACAGCACAGGGGTCAGGGCTTCTTTGAGAACTGGTTCCTGGCTGGCGCTGGCCTCCAATCCCTCACAGAGTCTCCATCTTTGTAGTGTCTCTGGCTCCTAAGGGAACGGACAAAGGGCTGGGTGTGGACAGAGGAGGCCTCACCTGTCCCTGTGTCTGTGTGTCCAGCTCCAGAGCATGAAGCTGTGACCACACCGGTGGTCCCCCCACTTCCCCGAGCCATCCCCAGAGAAGCCTCAATGTAAACTCACTTTTTCCCCCCGATTTTAGACCTTTATTCTAGCAAACCAATTTGTTCATTCCACAAAGAATCCTGATCTGGGCCCTGTGGACCTTAGTGTCGCTTGTCCCTAGCAAGCCCCCTCCAGCAATTCACCTAGAACGACTTATGGATTGATCCTCCTGGGAGTACAAGGTTGTGGGTGACTTGGGAGGTTTGGAGATAAACTATTCAGGATCTGAGCTTCAGTTATTATCTGCTTACAGGAGGGTTAGCAGGTGGGGTTCAACTCCAAGTGACCCTGACAGAAAACACCCCTTCACTTGGTGTTGTGACTGAGTTCCATTGAGGGAAGGTGTCTATAGGGAGAACAAAGCCATAATTTTAACAATCTTTAAAATTTTTACTATTTTATTTATATGAGTGTTTTGCCTGTGTGTATGTAAGCATACCATGTGCATGCAGGGCCCCAAGAGGCCAGAAGAGGGCATCAGATGTCCTGGAACTGGAGTTACGGACAGTTAGTGGCTGTGTGGGTGCTGTGAACTGAACCTAATCCTCTGCAAGAGCAGCCAGTGCTTTTAACTGCTGAGCCATCTCTCCAGCCCCGAAGCAATAATTTCTTAAAGATTCAGTCTTCACTCCAATGATCTAGATGAGGTCATTTTGTAGCAAGTGTTCAGGTGGGTCTATATGGGAATAGGATTCTAGGCTGGCCCTTGTGGTATCAGATGGCCTCATCTGATGTCAGTGTTCTGTGACACGGTCTATGTTCAACGTAACTACCCAAGACTGAGCTGGGCCGGGTCAGCTCTGAGCTGAATCAACCAGCCGGCAGGAACTGCTCAACCAGCCTGCAGGGGCTACTGGCCTCTGTCAGGGTGAAGCTTTGACAGGACACACACGAGTTCACCTTTGCACTCGGCTACAGCCCAAGTGCAGCAAGGGGGTCACCACAGGAAGCCAGGGGGCCCAAAAGGGAGCACAGGAACACCTCAACCAGCCTGCTCCCGGGAACCCAGACTGCTGAGACCTGGGGTTCCGCAAGCATTGGCTTGGTGACAGGTTTAGAAGAGAGTCCGGCCAGTGTGCAAGAGTAGGAAGCTAGAAACAGCCGGACCACAGGAATTCTTTCTTCTTCTGGACAGGGTCTCCCCGTAGCCCCAGCTAGCCCGGAACTCCCTATGGAGACCAGGCTGGCCTCGATCTCAGAGATGCACCTGACTGCCTCTGCCTCCCAAGTGCGTCTGAGAGGATTTTGTGTAATGTCCTCTGAGGTGCAGGATGGGCTTGATGCAGGTGCGGCGGGTGAGCAGCTCAGAAAGTCTGGATTCCACCCACCGGGTGTTCTGTGCTGAACACGGGCATCGGCATGGCACGGTGTGCTCCTGCCGAGCTTCCGCTGCCCAATGAAGCATGGCTGAGTGGGACAGAGAGGCGGAGTAAACGTGAAGGCAGGGAGGCCAGAGGGGGTTAAAACCTGGGTGAGAGATGGCGGCCCACTCCCCAAGGCCCAGGGATGTCAGAAATGAGTGAGGTACTCAAGAGGAACATAAGAGTCTGGTAGATGCCCAGACGATGGCAGCTGGGACTCGGTGAGTCCAGTTTCTGCCTTGGAGAGGGGGGATCCAGGTCCGTCTGGATCAAAGACCTGAGCCCAGCGAGCAAGGACACAGCAAGGGGAGCTGTGCAGAGAAGCCCAGGGCAGTAGCCCTGTGGAGCCTGCTCAGAAGAGGCAGGTGCTGGACCGAGGGGTGAAGCCACAAGGTCTTGGTGGGTGGAGGAAGAGAGCAGAGTCTTGGTGGGAACTAGAACTGGTCGTGGAGACGGAGCAGAAAGGGGCTGTGGTGGGGCTGCTGTGGCTGGTGACTTTGCTTTTGTAAATGCTTCAGTATGTGTAGAACTAAGGACAGAGAAAACCTAACCTGTGTGTGTCTGTGTGTCCAGCTCCAGAGGAAGAGGCTGTGACCACACAGGTGATGCCCACCACTTCCCCCGAGCCGCCCCCAGAGAAGCCGCGCCTGGGAGAACTGACTGTGACGGACTCCACCCCCGACTCTCTGACTCTGTCCTGGACGGTTCCTGAGGGACGGTTTGACCACTTCCTGGTCCAGTACAAGAACGGGGATGGACAGCCGAAGGCGGTGCGGGTGCCGGGGCACGAGGACCAGGTGACCATCCCCGGCCTGGAGCCGGACCACAAGTACAAGATGAACCTGTACGGCTTCCACAGTGGCCAGCGCGTGGGCCCCGTGTCTGCCATTGGGGTGACGGGTGAGTGGACCGTGGGAGCCCAGGGTGGGACCTGCCAGGGGTTGGACCCTCTAGCACTGTGGTGACTGCTGAGTGGGATTTGGTGGCTGGGGATTGGTCACTACCCCAGGCCTGCTTTGGCTGAAGCTGTGGGCTGTGAGCCTTCCCCTGGGGTTGACCTGTCTTCCTGGGCAGGGTCCATAGAGGTCTTTGCTGTGCTGGTAGCTGTCCAGGTCCCCTCAGTTGACCTAAGTGTGGGCATGCTTGTTATCTGTGAGCTGAGCAGGGCCACCAAGAGCCGTGGGGGGCTACTCTGAACCGACCAGGACCCCATAGTAGCTGTGTCCTCTCCCTCCTCCCCAACACCCAAGGACATCGCTGGGGCCCTGCCTCACCTCTCTGTGTCCCCTTCTCAGCTGCAGAGGAAGAGACTCCCAGCCCCACAGAGCCCAGCACAGAGGCCCCAGAGCCCCCCGAGGAGCCGCTCCTGGGAGAGCTGACGGTGACAGGATCCTCCCCAGACTCCCTGAGCCTCTCCTGGACCGTCCCCCAGGGCCACTTTGACTCCTTCACTGTCCAGTACAAGGACAGGGAGGGGCGGCCCCAGGTGGTGCGAGTCGGGGGCCAGGAGAGGGAGGCCACGGTGAGGGACCTGGAGCCTGGGCGGAAATACAAGATGAACCTGTACGGGCTCCACGAGGGCCAGCGTGTGGGCCCCGTGTCCACCGTGGGCGTGACCGGTGAGTGAGAGCCAGGTTCTGTTTCTCTCCATTCTCGTCCATTCTTCTCCCCTCCCCCCTTTAAAAAACTATTTATTTTTTATGTGTAATGTGTGTGTGCCCATGGAGGCCATAAGAGGGCATCAGATACCCTGGAGCTAGAGAGTTACAGGCAGTTTTGACCCTCCTGACATGGGCACTGGGAATGGACCCCAGTCCTCTGCAAAGCAGCCAGTGCTTCTGCTGAGCCATCTCTCTAGCCCCTCTCCTCCTCTTTGCCTTCTCCCATCAGAAGCTCCAGCTTCACACCCTAGGCTCCTGCTTCCTAACACTTCCTTGAACAGAGGCAAGGAGGCTGCTGCAGCTCTCCTCACAGCTGGGCTACACCCTGGCCAAGACCCCTTCCTCAACTCCAGACTCTCGCAGTCCCTCGTTTATCCCTCCCCTGTCACCCTCCCTGGACAGTCACTCAGAACATGCTCCAGACCCGGGCTGCCTGGGTCTAAATCTGCCTCCAACAGGATCCTGTGCCTTTTCAAGCAGAGGACACTGACGACAGCACCTGCTAAACATGGAGGCTGGGGTGGGGTTGGGGGTGGGCTCAAGGGTGTAAAGTGCCTGCAGCAGTTGCCTGCAGTAAGAAAACCTGTGAGAAGCTGTTTTGCAACTCAGGGTAGCCTGGGCCTCTCAGCAGGTCCTGCCTGCACTCCTCAGCCTCATCTGCTCTGTTGCAGCCTCTCTGCCCACACAGCCTCCTGTGGAGCCCCGCCTGGGGGACCTGGCTGTGGCAGAGGTGACTTCCAACATGGTGCGCCTGTCCTGGACGGTGGCCCAGGGCCCCTTTGACTCCTTCCTGGTGCAGTACAAGGATGCTCAGGGGCAGCCTCAGGCTGTTCCTGTGAGCAGAGACCTGGGCGAAGTCACCATCTCAGGTTTGGACCCCGCACGCAAGTACAAGTTCCTACTCTTCGGACTAATGGATGGGAAGCGCCACGGCCCTGTCTGGGTGGATGCAAAGACTCGTGAGTGAGGGCCGAGCCGCCCTTTGCCCTGCAGCTCCCGGCCAGCTTTCTCCCCCTTGTGGTGACCTTTGGAATTGCATGTTTCTGTGCCCCACATGCCAGTCATGGGCTTTGCGACCCATGTGTTTATTAGTTCTCCCAAATTCGGACCTTCGCTCCTGTCCTTCGCCCTACCTGACTTGACTCAGGCCGTCCTTGTTTTCTTGGCTAGAGCCTCTCTGCTCCCTACTCCCAACCCAGTCTCTCCCTTCTGGCCCCAGAGCCCCCCAGCACCCCTAAGTTGTCTCTGCTTCTGCAAGCACCTCCTCTCCTTTCCAGTCCCAGATACCAAGCCCTCTCCCCGTCTTGGGGAACTAGCAATGACAGACGTGACCCAGAACTCCGTGGACCTCTCATGGACTGTCCCTGAGGGCGAATTCGACTCCTTTGTGGTCCAGTACAAGGACAGGGATGGGCAGCCCCAGGTGGTGCCGGTGACAGCAGACCGGCGTGAGGTGACCATCCCAGGCCTGGAGCCCAATAGGAGATACAAGTTCCTACTCTATGGCCTGACAGGCAAAAAGCGGCTGGGACCAATCTCTGCTGAAGGCACCACAGGTGAGCTGGGGCCCTGCTTCCTGCCTTCCCTGAGCTTTGACAGTTGTCCCCAGAACTTTCCAGACATACGGCCTGGGCATAAAGGTCCTAACAGCAAAAGTAAGTCCTGCTCTGGGCCAGCACCACCCTGAGAGCTTTACAGCCGTCCTTCACCGGCTGCTGCCAGAGGAAAGAGAGCTGGGCTTTGGACTGAGCTGACCTGGGTTCAAACCTGAGCTTAGGCCTCACTAGCCATGTGGTGTAGATAGACCACTCATCCCTGCATAGGGCCCTCCTCACCTACGTGGTGGCCATCAGCTGTCCCCACTGGCACTCCATGTGCCCATCCCTCTCCTCCCAACCCTGAGCCAGGAGGCGGAAAGTCAGGGAGGGTTTGGCTGCAGGAAGGTTATGGAAAAAATTCAGTGTCCTTGTGCCCATGACTCAGCCCCCCAAGGAAGGGTGGGGTGGGTCACTGGCCTCTACCCCACTCCCAGGTCCATGAGTCACCCAGCCGGACATCGGGACCGAGGGCCCTCATTCGTAACTCCTCCCCCTAAACCCTCATTTGGGGACTTCATACAGGCTTTTCCGACCCTCGTCTGGCACTCACCACCCTCGAGTGTTACCCGTCTCGGCCCGGCCTGCCTCCTGCCTCACTGAAGCTGCTCTGGTCAGGGATGTTAATTCCAGACCGAGGGAGGAGATGGAGGTGGGCCAGGCTAATGACAAGTGGCGGGGGAGCCCATGGCCAGCCGCGCAGCCCAGCCGGGTGTCTCTCTGACACTCCAGATGCCCCCTAGGAGTCTCTCAGCTCTGGCCACAGCCTTGCCCAAAGGAAACTGAGGCCCTCTCTGTGCCCCAGCGAGCCCTCTCTGTGCCCCAGCTAGCCCTCTCTGTGCCCCAGCTAGCCCTCTCTGTGCCCCAGCGAGCCCTCTCTGTGCCTCAGCTAGCCCTCTCTGTGCCCCAGCTAGCCCTCTCTGTGCCCCAGCGAGCCCTCTCTGTGCCCCAGCGAGCCCTCTCTGTGCCCCAGCGAGCCCTCTCTGTGCCTCAGCGAGCCCTCTCTGTGCCTCAGCGAGCCCTCTCTGTGCCCCAGCTAGCCCTCTCTGTGCCTCAGCTAGCCCTCTCTGTGCCCCAGCTAGCCCTCTCTGTGTCTCAGCGAGCCCTCTCTGTGCCTCAGCGAGCCCTCTCTGTGCCTCAGCTAGCCCTCTCTGTGCCTCAGCGAGTCCTCCATTGTGCTGGCCTCCCCTGTCTTTGATTCAGCTGGTGGCACAGGGACAGGAGGAGCTAGGCATCACCTTCAGAGAACAGCCAGGACAGTTCTCCTCACCCTTGCAGGGCAGGGCTGTAGCAGGTCGCTCTGGCTCCTTGGGTGTCTGTCCCTGAGGCCACACTCAGACCCTTTCCCAGGCCTTCACATTCCCAGGAGTCTCCAGGGCCGGAGACTCTGGACTTAGTCCTCCCCACTCCACAGCTCCCCAGCCCCGCCTCGGCGGACTGATAGTGACCGAAGAGACCTCCGATGCTGTGCACCTCTCCTGGACCGTCGCCCAGGGCCCCTTTGATTCCTTCCTGGTCCAGTACAAAGACAGGGATGGGCAGCCCCAGACAGTGCCCGTGTCCTCAGACCAGCACGAGGTCACCATAGAGGGTCTGGAGCCAAGCAGGAAATACAAGTTTCTGCTCTACGGGCTCTTTGGAGGAAAGCACCTGGGACCCGTCTCTGCTGTGGGAATCACAGGTAAGGATGCCCTGCTTAACGCTAGCAGCAAGCCTGAGTGAGGGGTCTTCGTGACTCCTGCCTAAAGACAAAGGGACTGACCGGAGTAGACAGGTGGTGGCGGCTGCGCAGAGGCCTGTTCAGGACCAGAGAAGGGGGAGTGCGTGCCCATTCCAGCTGTCCACCAGCCATTTGAAAAGACAGGAAGGAAGCCTGGCAGGGCCCCCGCGTTCCTGACCCACTCTGTTCCCCGCTGCCCCTCTTGCGGCAGCTTTGATCTCTCAGAAGAGGGGCAACCCTCCTGCTTGGGGGAGTCAGGGATCTTTTTCTCAAATGGAAAATCGCTGGGAAGCGATGGTCAGAGGACACAGGAGCCAGGGGGAAAAAAGGAGGCTCCTCTCCCAGAGGCCACTGCTGCCCAGTTCAGATCAGACAGGCCCAGGGGAACGTGGCTGGTGTCACTTGCTCGGGCGCGTACATCAGCCACCAGCCAGCGCCACCTTCAACTGTGCGTGAAAGCCTGAGCACGGGCATTGAGGGCGGGTGAGGGTAGGGCCTGAGGGACAATGCTGGGCACGAGGAGAAGGGGACACCTGGTCCAGGCACAGCAAGGAATTCAGGAGGGCACAGCAGCTTCCTGGGCAGGGGGCAGGCCTGGGGGTTGGGCTCAGAGGGGCCCCAGGGTGGCAAGACACACTGCCAGGGCCCGATGTTGCCGAGGCAGGAACTGGAAAGAAACACCCCGGTCCCTCCCTTCTCTCCTGGGCTGCCATGCCAGGAACTGAAGCGTCACCAGCCCCGAGCCGGCCTCGCAGCTCTTCCTCTGAGGGCCCACGACAGCCGCACTCACGTTTTCCCCCACGCAGCCCCAGAAGAGGACACAGCAGCCCCGGAGACCCCTGAGCCCGCTGAACTACCCAGCCTGGGGACGCTGGCAGTGACCGAGGCCACCCCAGACTCTCTGCGCCTCTCTTGGGGTGTGGTCCGAGGCCCGTTTGACTCGTTTGTGGTCCAGTATCAGGACACCGAGGGGCAACCCCAGGCTTTGCTTGTGGATGGCGACCAGGACAAAGTCCTCATCTCGGGCCTGGAGCCCCATACCTCCTACAAATTCTTCCTCTACGGCCTCCATGAAGGGACGCGCCACGGACCTGTCTCTGCTGAGGGCAGCACAGGTAGTGCCAGGCATGACCTGTCCTAGTCTGGGCTGGCAAGGGCGGAAGGCAGGGTCCAGAAGAGGCTGTACAGGGAGACCCGAGGCGGAGGAAGCGTGGTCTGCCCCCGGCGCCCTGACCCTGCCTCATGTCGGCGCACGCTCATCTCACCTGTGCTCCCTCTCTAGCCCCACTTTATTGACAGAAATAGGACCAGGGTGGGGTGACAGAAGGGACAGGCCTCAAGCCTCTGGGCTCATGTGCATCTGTCTCCAAATCCTTCTCTTCCACCCACTTCGCACAGGTCCGGCTCCTGCTGGTCAGACCCCAGGGGACTCAGGGCCTCGCCTGTCCCAGCTCTCGGTGACCGATGTGACTACCAATTCTCTGTGGCTCAACTGGGAGGCCCCACTTGGAGCCTTCGACTCCTTCCTCCTCCGCTTTGGGGTCCCCTCAACAAGTACCCTGGAGCCATATCCTCGTCCTCTGCTCCAGCGAGAGTTGATGGTGCCGGGGACCAGGCGCTCAGCTGTGCTTCGGGACCTGCGTCCTGGGACCCTGTACGGCCTTACTCTGTATGGGCTGCGGGGGCCACACAAGGCCGACAGTATCCAGGGCACTGCCCGCACCCTCAGCCCAGGTGAGGCCCGGCACTGAGCACCCGCGTAAGGGCTTTGTGCTTTGCAGGGTAGGAGCCCGCTCGTAAAGTGGGTTTGGTGAGTTGGCAGAGGGCCTGAAGGAAGCTGAAGAGAGACTTCTGTCCTGAGGGCCTGTCAGAGATGGATGGTGTGGTGGACCCCTCTGGAGTCAGAGCACCCACGGAGAAAGGCAGCAGCCTACCTGTCCTTATCCTCACTAGTGCATTGCCCTCACTGTCCCCAGTTCTGGAGAGCCCCCGTGACCTACAATTCAGCGAAATCGGGGAGACATCAGCCACAGTCAACTGGGTACCGCCAGCATCCCGGGTGGACAGCTTCAAAGTTTCCTACCAGCTGGCAGACGGAGGTGACCCCTTGTCCTCATTAGCTCTTATTTCCCCTGCCCACCTGACTCCCGAACACCCCTGAGCACCCCGAACACCCCTGAGCACTCCAAACACCCCTGAGCACCCCGAACACCCCGAACACCCCTGAGCACCCCGAACACCCCGAACACCCCTGAGCACTCCGAACACCCCCATCCTCTAGCTGCTCCCAGGTCTCCAGGAACCATCCAAGCCCCTCCATTTTCAGGAGAACCTCACAGTGTGCAGGTGGACAGCCGGACTCAGACCCAGGTCCTCCAGGGACTGAGCCCAGACACACGCTATGAGGTGACTGTGGTCTCTGTTCGTGGCTTTGAGGAGAGCGAGCCCCTCACAGGCTTCTTCACCACAGGTGAGACAGCCTGCCCCCACCCCACAAGAGGTGGGGGAGGAGAAAGCAAGGGTGTGGGTGGGAGCTGAGAGTGTGAAGGGGGCGAGGGAGGCCTGGGGCTCCAGCCTCCAGCCACCAAGGGGCCAGCGGAGTTTGGGAAAATGACCGGATCCCTCTGGACCCCACTCTTCGTCCCAGTTCCCGATGGCCCCACGCAGCTGCGTGCACTGAACTTGACTGAGGGATCCACCCTGCTGCACTGGAAGCCCCCCCACAACCCTGTGGACAAGTACAACGTGCGGGTGGCAGCCCCTGGCGGTGAGCAGGGCGGAGCGACCCTCCGGGTGGGACAGCGGGCCGGGCAGACGGGCAGACGGGACGGGCGGGCGGACAGCGGGACGGGGCGGGCGGACGGGACGGGCAGGCGGACAGCGGGCCGGGCGGACGGGACGGGCGGACAGCGGGACGGGCGGGCGGGCCGGGCGGGCGGACGGGACGGGCGGGCGGGCCGGGCGGGCGGACAGCGGGCCGGGCGGACGGGACGGGCGGGCGGACAGCGGGACGGGGCGGGTGGGACGGGCGGACAGCGGGACGGGCGGGCGGGACGGGCGGACAGCGGGACGGGCGGGCGGGACAGGCGGGCGGACAGCGGGACGGGACGGGCGGACAGCGGGACGGGGCGGGTGGGACGGGCGGGACGGGCGGGCGGACAGCGGGCCGGGCGGACGGGACGGGCGGGCGGACAGCGGGACGGGCGGGCGGGCCGGGCGGGCGGACGGGCGGCGGCTCACGGGCGCCCCACGCGCAGCCCCGCCGCTGCAGGCCTCCGCGCCGGGCAGTGCTGTGGACTACCCGCTGCAGGACCTGGCGCTCCACACCAACTACACGGCCACCGTGCGAGGCCAGCGGGGCCCCAACTTCACCTCCCCGGCCAGCATCACCTTCACCACAGGTACAGCCCGCCGTGCGGGGGCTCGGGCGGCTGCGCGCGGCAGGACGGACCCCATCCCGTCTCTCCCCCCCCAGGACTGAAGGCCCCCCAGGACTTGGAGGCCAAGGACGTGACTCCTCGCACGGCCTTGCTCACCTGGACCGAGCCCCGGGTCCCGCCCACGGGCTACCTGCTGAGCTTCGGCGCGCCCGGAGGCCCGACCCAGGTGCCGCCCACCCCGCCCCGCCCCGCCCCGCCCCCCCCGCCCCCGCCCCCGCCCCCGCCCCGCCCCCGCCCCCGCCCGCCCCGCCGCGCCCCGCCCCCGCCCCGCCCCGCCCCGCCCCCGCCCGCCCCGCCCGCCCCGCCCCGCCCCGCCTCCCTCTCCCTCGGCGACCGTTCCCTCGTCTGTTCCCAGGAGGTTCTGCTCCCGGCGGGGACCACCTCGCACCGCCTTCTCCGCCTCTTCCCCTCCACCCTCTACCGCGCCCGGCTCCTGGCGGTGTGGGGCGAGAGCCTGTCGCCCCCCGTGTCCGCCGCCTTCACCACGGGTACCGACGCTGGGCGTGCGCCCGGGAGGACGGCGGGGTCTGGGGTCTGGCATGAAGGGTAGGCAGCGCCTCCTCTCCTCAGGTGGGCTGCGTGTCCCCTTCCCCCGGGACTGTGGCGAGGAGATGCAGAACGGGGCCGGCGCCTCAAGGACCGCCACCATCTTCCTCGACGGCGACCGAGAGCGGCCTTTGGACGTGTTCTGTGACTTGGAGACGGACGGGGGCGGCTGGCTGGTGAGGCAGCTGGAGCCTGGACACCCGTGGTGGGCGGCGGGCTGGAGCCCGGGGCGGGGCTGATGCCCCCGGCTACTTTCCAGGTGTTCCAGCGCCGCATGGATGGACAGACAGACTTCTGGAGGGACTGGGAGGACTATGCCCATGGCTTTGGGAACATCTCCAGGGAGTTTTGGCTGGGTCTGTGCCGCAGAGGCTGGGGAGCCAGGGAAGGGGTGGCCGGCCTGTGGACCTCGGGCCCCTGACGAGGCGTGCTCCCCGCAGGCAACGAGGCCCTGCACCGCCTGACCCGGGCTGGAGACTACTCCCTGCGCGTGGACCTGCGGGCCGGAGACGAGGCTGTGTTCGCTCAGTATGACTCCTTCCGGGTGGACTCCGCGGCCGAGAACTACCGCCTCCACCTGGAGGGTTATCGCGGCACCGCCGGTGAGGGCGGGTGGCGGGGATGGAGGTGGCCGGGCTGGGGCCGGACGGCACGAGGCCGGTCCTCACCGCTCCTTCCCACACCGTGCCAGGGGACTCGATGAGCTACCACAGCGGCAGCGTCTTTTCCGCCCGTGATCGAGACCCCAACAACTTGCTCATCTCCTGTGCCGTCTCGTACCGTGGGGCCTGGTGGTACAGGAACTGCCACTATGCCAACCTCAACGGGCTCTACGGGAGCACGGTGGACCACCAGGTGGGGGCTGCGGGGGCAGCAGGCCTATGGGGCTGGGCCTCCCGGTTTAGAACCCTGTCCACATGCGTGACCAAGCCTATCAGTGCCTCAGAGTCAAGTCTGTGAAGTGGGACAGTAATGCCACCCTCACTGAGTAGGCTTGAGAAGATGGTTTATTACTGGGATGATTAAACACCAGCTCAGGATTAAGCGCCCCAGCTGAGGGTTAGGGGGGCAGCAGTGGAGAGACGGGTGGACTCCTGGGAGTCACCTATAGGTGCGGGTGGGAGCCGGAGAGGTGCTGGCCGTGACGCACTAGTTCTGATGCTCCCCCTTGGCAACCCTCTCCCCAGGGAGTGAGCTGGTACCACTGGAAGGGCTTCGAGTTCTCTGTGCCCTTCACGGAAATGAAGCTGAGACCCAGACACTTCCGGGCCCCGGCTGGGGGCGGCTGAGCCGCTGCCCACCTCTCTCGCCCCAGTATGACTGCCGAGCACTGAGGGGTCGTGCTCAGGGAAGAGCCAGCTCGCTTCCGCCGCCTAGCAAGCTGAGGAGCCTTCTCTGCTACGATCTCACAGCAACATGTTTACAGGGGGAGGGGACGGGTTGGTATGGGAGCAATAAAGGAGAAACTGAGGCACAGACTGGTGCTGGTCGTACCCCATCAAGGGCACTGGCCCGGATTTGGGGCCCCCGGGTTCCGGGGCTGCAGCCGCACCTGGAAGGGCTGTATCAGGAGGTTGACACCGGCATAGCTCTGGGGCTGCAGGGACGGCAGGGTACCGTCAGGGGGCGGCAGCAGCGTGAAGGACTGGAGCAGGCGCCCCAGCACCACGAACAGCTCCAGGCGCGCCAGGGGCTCTCCCAGGCACACTCGTGCACCGCAGCCGAAAGTCGGTGTTCTCGGGATCTTGCCCGGCTCCAGGAAGCGGTCTGCGGGTAGTGGGCGGATAGGTGGGGATGTTTGTCTCAGCCAAGGGCTGGCCTCCTCCGCTTCCACGCCTGCCCCCTCATACCGGGCCAGAACTCGTGGGGCAGCACCCAGACCGACTCGTCGAGGTTGGCACCTTGCAGGTTGGGGATGATGACCGTGTCCTCAGGGATGTCATAGCCAAAGATGCTGAGGGGAAGTAGAGTCAGATGCTGGCTAGGACTCTGACCAGACCTTCCTCGCGCAACCCTAACCCCAGGGGATCACCTGCTGGCCCGAGTGGT
This sequence comes from Eospalax fontanierii, assembly GCA_035773235.1. NCBI lineage: Eukaryota > Metazoa > Chordata > Mammalia > Rodentia > Spalacidae > Eospalax > Eospalax fontanierii. The sequence goes on along the minus strand of CM069549.1, from coordinate 1,427,917 downwards.
GCGATGCGGCAAGGCCAAGGGCACCACGGGCCGCAGGCGCAGGACCTCGGCAATGGTGGCCATGAGCAGCGGCAGCCGCGTGCGGTTCTTGTACAGGATCTGGGAGCTGGGAGCATCGGGGCCCAACTTGCAGTCTAGCTCTTCTTGCACTCGCTTCTGGATCTGGAAGGCAGGGGCAAGCCTGGAGTCCAGGCACCTCACAGCTGCTTAGCCTGCAGCCCCTCCCTCCAGCCACCCAGTCCAGCCCCCCGCCCCCCGCCGGTGGCCCAGCCCAGGCTGAGTCGTCAGAGAGAGCAAGCTGCGCCAAGATGCCAGAAAGAGCCTCTCGCTCCCGCCAGAGCACACCTCAGGGTGGTGAAGCAAGAAAGCCACAGCCCAGGAGAGGGTGGTCGCTGTGGTCTCGGTGCCGCCGATGAAGAGGTCCACCACCGACATGCACACGTGCCCCTCGTGGAGCTGCCCCGCGTCCCTGCCCCCTCTCTGCTGCTCGATCCCCTGCAGCATGTAGTCTATTACGTCCCGCCACTGGCCTGCCACCTGGGTATCCTGCAAGAGCAAGGGACTCGAGCTGAGTGCCCGGCTGGGGAGGGAAAACGCAGAACTGGAAGCTTCCGGAAAGCCTGCCTAGGCGAGACGGGGACAGGAGCACCCCTGGCTGCCGTCCATGCGCAGGTCCCACCTTGTGCTGCCTCAGCTGCTGATTGACGACGCGGTCCCTGCTCTCCTGGAGCCGCTTCAGCTTCCAGAGGCCTGGGTTGGGGAAGAACTGGGGGTGGAAACGGAGTCAGCTGTGGGCTGGCGTCCTGTTCCTCCGCCCCAGGACCCAGGGATCCTGGGTACCACTGCCTCACCCTGAGAAAGGGAATTATATCCAAAATTTGGATGGACCAGTGGTTCCAGGTTTTCAGCAAGTCATCCACAAAGCTGTGAATGCTATGTACCAAGGCGTCACCCTGCCAGGAAGGAAGAGCATGCGTTCAGTCCAAGACCAGCAGGGAGCCAAGGAGGGGCTGAGGGATGGGCCTGAGGGGACGAGATAGCCCGGACCTTGTCTCCAAAGGTGAGGAAGCAGATGATGCTGCATGTGAGGAAAGAGAATTCCTTATGGATGGCCACTGGGGCCCCGGCCTGGGCTCGCATGCGCTGTGGAGAGAAACAAGCTACACAGGCTGTGGAGACAGAGGCGTGCTGTGGGAGAGGGAAGCTGATTCCCCCAGGAAGGCCAGGCTGCAAGAGCCCAGCCTTACCTCGCAGAACTCCTGGGTCAGCTGTTCCACCAGGGGCTCCATGGAGTCTCGCATGCCCAGCGTCAGGGCTAAACGGGAGAGTTTCTTGTGGGCCTTCCAGGTCAGGGAGTAGTCCCCTAGTGACAGGTCCAGGTGTTGCTGAGGGTCCATCTTTTCTACAGGGAGGACGATGGGGAGGGAAGATGGGAACTAGCCACAGAAGCCAAAGGCCTTACCTTCTGCCTCTCCCACCCCCTCTATCCTCGAGAAGTGCGCCGAGTCCTTACGGCATAGAATCTGGGGTCGGCCGGCAAAGTCTGCCCACTTTTGGATCATGGCCTCTTCGATGGCCTTATTAGAGTTCAGCACCACCACTTCTAGGGGAGGAGAACAGGGTCAGCAGAGAAGGACCTCCTGTGCAGGGTCACAGAGGGAGAAGGTACACTCACCCTGCAGCCCAAAGCGGATCCTGTAGATGGGCCCGAGCTTCCGCGTAAGTCCAAGTAGGTAGATGGGGAGGTGAGGCTGGAGAAAATGCAGGAAGCCTGGGGCAAGAGGCGGGAGGTGCAGGCTCCAGAGCTTCCACCGGCCCCACAGCCAGCGAGTACCAGCCAGCAGCAGCAGGAACAGCAGCAACAGCCCGAGGAGCACCATGGCGGGCACCTGTGCGAGGGCCCTGGCACTGCCACTTATAGCTCTCGAGCCTCATTCTGCCATCGGGGCTGCTGATCCCCACCCTCAAGTCCATTCCCAGCGAGGGGGGCGTTTCCAGCTTGGCACCAGTCGCACTGGCCTTGGAGAGTCCCAGCATCAAAGAGCATACCATCCATCAAGAACAGACGGAAAACGAAGCCCTGACCTTCCTTCTGCATCAGAATCAGCTTTCCACATCCATGTGAGGCCGTGGGCTGCGTGCTCACCCTCAGCCCCGCCCTCTCCCCTACCCCCATCTTGGACCAACTTAGTGGTTTGAATTTGTCTCAGAGGGGAAAAAAATGGGTGTCTCTGCTTAATATACATTTCGGGGTTGCATGAGGAACAGAAAGAGCCAGAGACAGTTTGTGTGCATTTTTCTTTGCTTAAACTTATGACTAGGTGACACATGGCCTGCTTTGTGCACACCTGTAGTCCCACTACAAGTATCACTTTATTTTAGTGGTCCCGGGGATTGGTCCCAGGGCGTTCCACATTCTAGGTGAGCACTCAATCATAGAGCTGCTCTACTCCAGTTTTAGATTAATTTTGAGGCTCATAAGTTGCTCATATCGTCTTGAACTTGCTATGCAGCCCAGACAGGCCTCAGATTTTTGATCTTCCCTCGGCCACTCAGGTAGCTGGGGTTATAGGCACGAGTCACCATGCCTGGACCTCTGTGCAATTTTTTGTTGTTGATGGTTTGGGTCTTGGGGATTTGGGATGTGTGCACACATATGTGTGCATGTGTGTGTGGAGGTCAGAGGTCAATCTTAGGCATCATTCCTCTAGTGCCACCCCCTGAATCGGCTAGGCAGGCTGGCCTCTGAACACCAGGCTGCTCCTGTCTTGACCTCCCCGTCCTGGAGATTCCAAGCTTGGGACACCATAGCTGGCTTCTTACACGGGCTGGGGATCACACTCAGATCCTCCTCATCGTGGGCTTTTCCGACTGAGCAGTCTTCTCAGCCTCTCCCTCCACAATGCCTGGCCCCATGCAAATATTAATATTCCTCTTTCACTGTCAAAAATGTCTGGAGCTACATGTGGTGGTGCATGCTTGTAACCTCAGCACTTGGGAGGCAGAAGCAGGAGGATCATGAGCCTGAGGCCAGCTTGGGCTACATAGTAAGACCTTATCTCAGCAAAGTGTGGTGGTGTACACCTTTAATCCCAGTACTCAGGAGGCAGAGGCAGGTGGATCTCTGTGAGTTCAAGGCCAGGCTGGTCTACATAGTAAGTTCCAGGCCAGCTGGGGCTACAAGGAGATCCTGTCTCAAAAAAATAAGGGCTGAAATAAAGCTCAGTGGTAGGGTGTTTGCCTAGCATGCACGAGGCCATGGGTTCTAGTCCTAGCACCACACACACAAAGAAATTTCCAGAAGACAAAGAATCACAGTCCCCCGTTTTGGAACACACAGTGTGTACCAAACTCTGTCCTAACTGTTGTCATGTTAGCATATTGTTGACCCCGTTCTATAATGAAGATGCTCAGCAGACAGCTGATCGGCTTCTGGAGGAGTGCTGCAGAGACAAGCTTGGCTCCGGCTGCCGCCAGGCATCAGAACCTGTGCATCTAGCCTCGAAGAGGAGCTCTCTTTAGCTACAAGGAAAAAGAGCAACATGAGCTGACTTAACAAAACAAAGAAAGGAGGAGGAGGACGAGGAGGAGGAGGAGGAGGAGGAGGGGGAGGAGGGGGAGGGGGGGGGGGGGGGGGGGGGAGGAGGAGGAGGAGGAGGGTTACATAGCAATGCGGGGCATCTCAGAGAGCCGGGAACAGGAAAGCAGCAGAGGGGACCACGGGGCTTCGTAGGCCAGGGATGAAAAGCAGAAAAGTCCTGGCACATGCTCTTCCTCTCTCGCTGCAGCTGAGTTTCTGCCTGGAGGGTTGGGGTCCACAGGTTACAGGACCACCCTGGGTGAGAATGGATTCCAGCATGATGAAGTACACTGCCAACCCCAAAGTCCCCAGGAAGGAGCTGGCAGCCACAGCTGGTCCGTGGGTCCAGCTTCATTCTAGAGTTGCAGTCATAAAGAATGTGGTCTCCTTGGGACTATATCAGGGCCACTTTGTGGGCATGGAGGCAACTGGGAGCCAGAAGAGCATTGGGGAGAAGCCATGCTATAAAGGGGTGGTCGAGCTCAAGGAGGTGTGTGAGAACTCAAGGTGTCCCCCACTTCCCCATCCCCAGCTTTGTAGACAGACTCAGGGGTCAGGAAGTCCCTCTTCCTTCTTTGTAAAAATATTTTGCTTATTATTTTTAAATACACTCATGTGTATGAGTGTATGGCCTGCATGTGTCTAAGTACACCGACATTGTGCCATGGCCTCGGAGGTTAGAAGAGGGTGTTGGATCTCCTGGAACCGGAATTACAGACGGTTGTTAACTGCCATGTGGGTCCTGGGAATCGAACTTGGGTCTCCTGCGAGAGTGGTCAGTGCTCTTAACCACTGAGCCATCTTTCCAATCACGCTGCCTCCCTTCTGGGCTCACCCAGAGCACAGATTGTGCCACTGGAGACCCAGGTGGGTAAGCTGACAGCTGGGGTGAGGAGGGGAGGTTCCTCGTGGCAGAGGCTCAGGCTCAGCCTGAATCTGCAGCAGCCCCAGGAGGAAGAAAAGAAGAATGAGATCTCTGGGCTTGTGCAGTGACAGCAGCTATCCTCACCGTGGGTGACCTCCCAGACCCCAGCCATACCTGCAGCTGAGCTTTGGGTGGGAGTGGAGTAGGATCCAGAGTGCTGTCTTGAGGTCGTGAAACCAAGAGACCCAAAGCTCAGAAATACCCAGAAAAGTCAGAATTTCTTAAAAGTTCATGGAAAAAGAGCTGGGATTGACAGGATGAGCTGGAAGAAGTTGGTGGGTTTGTACACATCCCTCATAAGTGCCTCTTCGTATCTCACCATCCCATCCCTCCCAACTGGCTACAATCATGCAAGGTCCCAAATACGCTGTCCCATCCTGGCCTTTATGTTAATTTCCCTGTGTCTGTCTCAAACACTCTCATTTCCTGATCTTTTTACCTGACCCCTTTTCAACCTTCTGAAGACAGCCCAGATGCCCGGCGTACCAAGGCACTCCTGTAATCCCAGTACTTGGGAAGCTGAGGCAGGAGGATTAGAAATTCAAGGCCAGCCCTGCCCAGGTGAGATCCTGTCTCAAGAACAGGGCTCAGCAGTTAAGAGAACTGGCTGCTCTTACAGAGGACCCAGGTTAGGTTCCCAGCACCTACATGGTGGCTAACAACTGCCTGTAACTCCAGTTATAGGAGAGCTAATGTCTTTTTCTGCCCCCAAGGGCACATGGTCCACTTACATACTTGCAGGCAAAACACTCAAACACATAAAAATAAATAATTTTTAAAAGCCAAAAAAAATGGCTGGAGATATCGGTGAGTTGCCTAGTCTGCACGACACCTAGGTGCTGCTCCTGGTGCCACAGCATAGTGATCCATGCCTATAATCTCAGCAACAGAATGGAGAGGCAAGACGATCAGGAGCTCAAGGTTATCCTTGGCTATATATTGGGTTTGAGGCCAGCTTGGAATATGCCTCAAAAACAAAACCAGTAGGTAGTCTTCTGTGCCCCTCTGTCATTCTCCTTACTAAGTTGGATGCCCTGACACCACATCTCTCCCAGGATATAGGGACTACCTAGCCTCATTTCTGTCACCCCACCCCCATGCCCCAAGCAGTGAGCCTCTGGAGTAAGGAGCTGTGTCCCCGGTCCCTAGTACTGAGCAGATCCATGGGTTCCTACTGAATGACAGAATGGCAGACCACCTTGGTTTCCATCAAAACTCATCTGATTCCTCTGATCTCGGAAAATGTCCTTAGGTGGAATTTTAGTCACCCCTGAGAATTAGGCATGCAAAGTGGGGAGGGTTGGCCCCCGTGAGATACACTTTCCAGAAAGTATTCAAAATGCCACAGTGAGCGTTTGCTTATTAGAAATCAGTGCTTAGATGAAGACATCATCAGATGTGAAGGCTGCACAGTTCCGGAAAAGTTGCTCAATACCATTGATAAAAAGGTCAATAGACTTGCAACAGACCAGGACTCAGTTCAACAGACCTCAGAACTCCAACTACACGAGACAGAGTGAGGCATGTGGCTGCCGCCACTCATGCACCTAAAGAGGTGAGGGACCTCCCAGGCCACCGACTGTGACATCCTGAAGGGGGACTTGGGACACAGCTACTGGACCCCAAGCTGGACTGGGTCCTAAGGAGGCATCAAGGAGGGTTCAGGCAGAGCTGTGCAACCCCAGACTCTGAGTTCAAGATTATGCAGACCTGGCCAGGGCCCCCAGATCTGGGGTAGTCAGTGGCTGCTCCACACTTAGAGACACAAGCTGACACTTTGCTATCAAAGGCCTTTATTATGTCTGGGGCTGTGCTCTGGGGCTCAGAGTGCTGTCTTCACACCTGGCACCCTTGGGTGCTATATTCCTGGATGAAGTCACTGAGCTGAGCACAGGCTGCCCGCTGGCGGGTGCTCCGGCACAAGCGTTCAGAGGGCATCTCCTCAACCCAGCTATTTGAGTCCAGCAGATACTGGGGACTGCGGGGGCACAGGACCACAGTCAGAGTCAGGACAGGTACACAAGTCTGAGCTTCTGAGGGCGGTGCTGGTGCCCCAGATCCTTTCAGGAAGGAAAGTCACAGGCAGAGGAAAGCAAGGGACAGAAGGGATCACATGACTTACTCTCCCTTGAGGTCGTAGGTGGCTCCATCCAGACCCATGATCAAATATTCTTTGTTAGGCTCCAGGCGAAGGCGGCAAGAGGCCCGGACCAGGAAGTTGCGGGTCTGACCAGCAGTGGCCTTGGAATCCTTGGCTGAGAGAATAAAGAGAAAGAAGCCATCAGAGAAGGAAGAGCAGGCGAGGCCTGGGTCAGGGGACCTGTGCAGGTCCTGCCGTTGAACCCTGCCACTCCTGATGAAGGGAGCTGTTGCTCCCTGTTCATGGGCCCGGGCTCCCCCCCCCCCCCAGGCCAGGAGGTGGGAGGCTTGGGGGTTAGGGTGTGATTTGTACTCAGACTTAGAGTTTTCCTGATTCCAAGTCACCAAGCCCCGCATGCAAACCGGCTCCATGCCTCCCCGGCCTCCCGTCTCTCTAGCTCCCTTCCTACTGAAATGCAGGACTTGGGTGATCTCGGACTCAAAAAGGCGGAAGGCAGCTCTGCCATCTTCTCGGAGAACCTTAACCTGGAAGCCTGGGAGGAGACAGGAAGGGGAGGCAGGGTTGAGAGTTCTGGAAGTCAGGGTGACAGAAGAGGCTGCAGGTGTGGCAGGGGAAGGGCAGGTAACCAGAGTCCCTGGGCAGTCAGACGACCAGGGAGACTGACCGTACTCTACTCGGGGGTAGTAGCAGGCAAACTTCATCCTGTAGCCATCCTCATCCTGGATTCCTCGCTCTAGGGCACGCCGCTGTCGAGGGCACTTCCCTGAGATCAAGGGTCAGATGAGACCAGTTTGGCCTCCACTGGTCACCTTCCTAGCCGCACCCGAGGCCTTATCTCACCCTCAGCACACTGGCAGACGTCCGCAGAGCACAAGGTCGACAGCAGCTTGCTCTTGCTTGGTGCCGAGTAAAACACAGAACACTTATGATCTGGAGAAAAGAGGAGAGGCGTGAGGACCACGGCTCCTCTTCTCTGCCTCTGCGGCCCACAAAGACCCCTGCAGCCCACGAAGACCCCTGCGGCCCACGAAGACCCCTGCGGTCCACGAAGACCCCTGCAGGCTGCCAGCCCTCACTATGAGGGCTCGTCATGTCCCGAACGAGGGGGCAGCCCCCACCTCCTCTGCATGCCAGAGTCCCAAGTGCTCACCAGGGCTATAGTAGTCATACAGGACTGCACTGGCCGGCTGCACCAGACCCACCGCCACCTCCTGCACGGCTCCAAAGCCCACACACTCCCGGGTGGTTGGGACCTGAGGGGTGGGTAAGGCTGCTCAGGGCCAGGTCAATGGTGGGGGCTTGGGGTGAGGGGCTAGTAAGGCTGCTCAAGGCCAGGTCATTGGCCAGGAAGTGTGGTGAAGCTGCTCAGGGCCAGGTCGATGGCTGCCTTTCCTGTCCTGTTTCTGTTCAGTTGCCCTGATCTTATCTTTGGCATCCTTCATATTCTGTGACATTCCTCCCAGACTCTAAAAACTGGTCCCCAAGGTCTCTGATGACCTCACTGCCAACAATGGTAGCCTTGTCCCTGTCTTCAGTGCCGAGCCCTTGCAGATTCCCCAAGGTCCTCTGCCTGTTCGAAAACCGCCGTCCTGACCTTCCGTGCTTAACACCCATACGACAACCTGAGATCTGTCCTATAACCAATTCAGTAACGCCAGGGCCCCAGGGCCCCTTCCTGTGACACTTCTCCCCGCTCACCGAGTCAAAGTACAGAAGGACGTGGGGCCCATCGGTCTCAAAATGACTCACGTAGCGGTCAGAGAGGGAGGCCAGCTGCGGGGAAGGGGAGACAGCCACAGGTCAGGGGACCTGGGGATTGCACCTGACTGGTTTCAACACCTGGTGCTATCGAGATCCAGCAGGGCCTAAGGACAGAGGGGCGGCAGTGGGTGGCACCTTCTCCAGGTCGGCCCTCAGGGCGTGGAATCCGCTCAGGAGGGTGATGTCTGCGATGGCCATGCCAGACAGTCCCACCTTGCCATTGCGCCTGCAGGGAGAGGGGACCAGCCATACAGGTTCCACGTGTGCCACACAGGGGGCCTGGCCCAGTGCGAGACCCGGCCCAGCATGGCCCCGCCCCTCCAGGCCCCCCAGGCGGCGACTGCAGCCCACCAGATGCACACGGTGTACTGTACTCTGGGCTCCTGCTCCTCTGCCACCTTGGGGGCCTCCCTCCTGCGGCGGTTCCTGCGTCCCTCAAATAGCTGCAGGGGTGTGATGGGTGGTGAGTGGGCGCCGGGGTCATCTGCAGCTGGCATGTCCTCATAGTCATAGTCCTCGTAGTCCTCATTGGCCTCGCCTGTGCGGGGTGGTGTGTGAGGAGGCTCTCGGCCCAGTTGGCCCGAGGGCTCAGGGCTTCCCGGCCTGAGAGCTTACTTGTGTATTCCACGTGGCCTACAACTGTCACATCAATCTGAAGGTCCTGGCAGGTTGTGTTCTTCATGCTCAGGACATTGTAGGTACGAAGAACCTGGCTCGGCAGGAGACAGGAAGAGAGCACAGAGCATGGGGGCCACAGTCTTGAGGGCATCTCCCTGGGCTGAGGACCTGAGGCCCCCAACCCTTCCCACCCCCTCATATCAGGGCACCAGATGGGGGCAGGAGATGCTGGTGAGACACAGAGCAGTGAGGAGGCAGGGCAAAGAGGCCCGCCGGCCAGAAGGACCACGGAGGAGCCAGAAGAGAAAGTTCTAGAACGCCTCCTGGTGGAGGCTTGGAGGAGGTAAATGACAAGGCAGGAATTATGGGGAGGGACTCAGGCAGGGACATCTGTGAAGATGAGAGGGCTAGCCACAGATGAGGGTGGACAGGACCAAGTTGTGCAAGCCACAGGGTGGTAGGTAAGTTTGCCTTTTTTTGTTTTGTTTTTGAGACAGGGTCTCTGGTAGGTGGCTTTGAACTCACTGGGTAGATCAGGCTGGCCACAAACTCATCTTCCTGCTTCAGCTTCCTAAATGCTAGGGTTACAGGCCATACCTGGGAGGCTTGAGTTTTACATTTTCTGTTTGTTTGTTTGTTTGAGAAAGGGTCTCATAGCCCAGGCTAGCCTCAAACTTGCTAAATAGCAAGGATGACCTTGAACTCCTGATCCTCCTGACTACCTCTCAAGCCTCAGGATTCCAGGTGTGTGTCACTGGGTGGGAAGTCTCACTCTTTTCCTGCAGGTCAGGCTTGCTGCCATGTAGACAGAGGATCAGAGGGGTCACCTGAGAGCACAGCCAAAACTATCTTAGCAGTAACCTAGGACACAAGTGTCAAGGGCCCTGGGCAGCAGGGGACAGAACAGGAGTTCCCTGGGCCAAAGGACAGAGGCCACTGAGACCGTCTCCAGGGTGACAGCCAGTCTCCTAGATGGAAGGGGCTCCCTCAGTCAGAGAGCACAAAGGAAGAGAAAGGACCTGGGACCTACCACGTCTGAGATACTGTGACGTATGCGGGGCTTATGGACTGGGGACAGGCCTGGGTAGATGACCAGCATGTGGAGGTAAAGAAAATAGCAGGTGGGCAGAGATGGGGAGACCAGAGACAAAGGCCCAGAGACACTAAGCCAGAAGGGCCTCCTCCTCCCCCAGCCACACAAGCTCTGCCCATAAGGCCTCCATTCATCCCCAGCAGCCCAGCCGAGCTGCCCGCCCCTCCCCTCTGGCCTCACCTTCAAGGTCCCTTTGCTGTTCCCTCCCACCGTCACACTGATCTTGTTGCTCAGGGAGAACTTTCAGGAGGAAAAGGAGAGCAGTGTCAGAGGGCACAGTGAAACCAGCTTGCTGCCCCTCAAACAACCCCATCCCCCTATCTTTGCTGAGGTAGCCCTCTCCAGACTCCTAACACTGGGCTGAATCTGCAGACCCTTGGTTTACGGGTGAGGAGAGAAGAGCCCAGTGGTTTGATCACACAGCCAGAAAGCCAGTCTTCCCACACACCCTCAGACAGAACACTGTGGTAGTGGGAGGGTGGAGAGGCATCTGGCCTGGCCCAGGCTTTCTGACAACCCCTGAGGGAGGGAGGGTCACCTTCAGCTCCTCTTCCAGCCCCTTGACTTGGTGGTTGTTCAGCTGCAGCACATAGGACTTGAACCCGCCTCGGCCCACAGAGCTGAGAGTCACATTGAGGGCCTTCTCCTCAGTGCTGTGGGAAGCAATCCAGTATGCAGCCAGAGCATCCAGGGCAACCACTGTGTCCTGAGGAGGTTGGACTGGGAGTCAGGCATGCAAGCTCAGAACACTCTACCCCAGAGCCCTGCGGCTGCCCAGTACCTGGGTGCTGCGGAATCCCCCTTGGAAGCTGCCCTGGTGGGTGAGCCACGCCGCAGCCTTGTCCGCCTGATTTCTCTCGCCCTCCCGCAGCAGCAGGTGCAGCAGACCGTAGCCTGTGGTTTCAATCCACAGGGCTGGGGCCTGGGGCACGGGATCTGATGGTTTGGGAGGGGCCAGGGTGGGTGACACGGCATTGTTCTGAGAACCAATGACCAAGCCCCAGTACAGGTTTTCTAGAAGACAAGGGAAGGGAGAGGCACAGCTGACCGGGAAGGCAGAAGGAGCGGCTCTCTGGTGGCCGTCAGGCTCTCCTGGTTCCACTCTGTAGCCATGAAAGGCATTTTTATTTCATTCCTCCTGCAGTCCCCAATCTGTCTCTCCCATTCAGGAATCCCAAGAACCCCTCAAACCCCAGGCTCCCTGCCAGAATACCCTTGTCCCTCACCACCCATCTCCTGGGCCATGGCCATGAGGTTGTTGTGGGCGACATTCTGCAGATCCGCAGAGGCCTTGGTCAGAGTCAGGGCGTAGGCTGTGATGGCAGCTGCGTGGGCCCCCAAAAGCCCCTCACTTGCTTTACTCCCTAAGAACGAGTTTGCCTTTGAGATGGAGGTTTCCTAGAAGAGAGGCAGGAGGAAGTCCTGAGGCCCAGACACCTGGGCTCCTAGAACACGGAAGGCTGAGGCCAGGGAAGGACAGAGGTGTGGGCCTCCTTACCACTCTGCCCTTCAACTGCTCTGCACTCCCATCCTGGAAGACAGCTAGCCCGTGATGAAGGGCAATGACCACGAAGGCAGTGAGCGCCACGGTCTCATCATTTCCCACCAAGCCCCCCTAGTGAGGGAGAAGAAGATGTCAGCCAGGAGTGGCCAGGCAGAGCCTTGTTTCTGACACTCCTCAACAGGTCTCCTGCATGTCCTGCTGTACCTGCATGTCTCTGTGGATGACTGGACAGGGGTCATGGAATGAACCGTCCTCCAGCTGCTGTGACAGTAGCCAACTGGCGGTCTCCTGCAGCTTTTCAGGGGAGCCGCCCACCTGCTCCTGGGCCAAACTCAGGATCTTCAGCACGAAGGCCGTGAGCCTGGAGGGGAGGAGGAATGGCTGGAGACAAGGTTGGTTCCCCTAGGGACCAGCCCCGCTCCCTTAGTCTCCTGGTCTATTACCCTCCGATTGCCCTGAGTCACTGTCTGTCCTCACCAGGTGCTGCTGTCTCTGTGTAACCAAGCCCCAAAGGAGCCATCATTCTTCCGAAACTGCAGAATCCGAATGTAGCCTGAGAAAGAAGAGGCTGCCGTGGAGAAGGCGCCCACTTCCTGCTTCCCGATCCCTGCTTCCCTCTCTAGCTTCCAGGGCTGCCCGTTTTCCACTTCTTGCCACCCCTGGTCCTCCCATCCCTCCTCCCCCTGCATCTGGAACCTTTCTGGACCAGATCCACTGCATGGTCCTTGGTCTCGGGGGGCAGTTTGCTCCACTGCTCAGTCTTGTCCAGGTAGCGAGAAGCAGTCAGGGTCGGGGCCAAGTAGACCATGGTTTGTTCCGCACAGCCCCGGGGAAGCCTCAGGAGGGAGGCTATGCCTCCTGGGGACAACGCGCCCTCCGAGCCCAGGGTCTCCAGAGGGTCAGAAGCTATGACCGGAAAAGTCAAAGGTGAGACTGAGTCTGAGGCTCCAGTGTCAGAAGGCAAAAAAGAGGAGAGGGCTGCACACGAGCCAAGGGGCCCCCGACAGAGAGAGGGGGCCGCACACCAGCCAGGGGCCCCACCGGCAGAGAGGGCTGCACACAAGCCAGGAAGCCCCTGGGAAAGGTCTGGATGGCACACCCACCTGTGACCCTGACAAAGCTGCTGAAATCTCCATCAGGGATAATATTGGGATCAGAGTTGCCAGGAATTTCCAAGGCCCGGCGTCCGTGCTCTAGGGAGATGGGAGGGGCTGGCAGTCTATCCTGCCGTTCACATTCCCTTGTACCCCCACAACTTTCCTAGGGAACTGGCAGCTAGGGCTCACCCATGGGGTTGAGATCATAGACCATCTCTTCTCTGTGGAGGGCTCCTTCCTTCTGTCTCAGCGGAAACACAGACATGAGGTCTAAGCCTACCCATCCCAATGCAAAGCTTCTGGGACTTGGAGTTTAAACTTCAAGGCCAGAGACAGGGACACAGCTCACATGCCTGGCATGTACAAGGCCCTGGGTTTAATTTCCAGTACCACAAAAATAAAATAAAATTTAAGAACTTGAGGGACCGCCAAGAAGCGTGGTGGCACACATCTGTAACCCCAGCAGCTCAGGAGGCAGAGGCAGGAGGACAACTGAGAGTCCAAGCTACACATCTGAGCTACACATCTCCACTTACTCAAAAGATAAATATATAAGTAAAATAAATAACTTCAGGGGCAGAGTGGAGTCACAATCGCAGCTGTGTGGTGGCCAATACACCGACTCTGAGTGTGGGGCCCTAGCTTAGACACAGAGTGCTATGGGACAGATGACTGGGTTCAGGGAGGTCACGCACCTCAATTTGCAGAATCTTAGACACTGCATCCCCCACAGGGAAGTCATTGGACCCTCGAGCCACCACCTTTATGGGCACGGCAGCAGCAGTTGTAGGCACCACAGAGAAGGCGACAGGCCGGGCAGAGCCTGCAGGCACCAACACCTGCTGGGCTAGTCCTCCACCGCCGGCCAGGCACAGCCCCTCCACTGGAGACACGTGCACACTCACCTGGGGGCAGGAACACAGGGATGGCCTGTGTCGGGCTCCCCACCCGACCTGACCCGCGTCGGGCTCCCCACCCGACCCATCCGACCCGCGTCGGGCTCCCCACCTGACCTGACCCGCGTCGGGCTCCCCACCCGACTCACCCGACCGGCGTTGGACTCCCCACCCGACCCACGTCACGCTCCCCACCTGACCTGTTCCCAGCTGTACCCATCCCCTGTGCTCAGAGTCCCACCAGGTCTTACAGTGAGGTCTGTATCCAGATAGTTGTAAAGAACGGGCCGTAGTTCAAACTGCTCAAAGCGGTGGACAGAGATGGGCAGGCGCAGGTGTATGTGGAACTCTCGGAACACTCGGATACGGGTAGGTGTAGCCACACACAGGCCTGTGGATGGGGTGGGGACAGGATGGACAGATGTGAAGACCACAGGCCATAGGGAGGAAGGGTCAGAAAATAATCTGGCTTTGCCCTCAGCCTGACCCTCCTCTTGGTCTGGACCAGGAACATGCTGGTACAGACCTCCCCAGATCCATCCCATCCCCCAAGGCTGGGAGCAAAGGGCTGAGTAGGGAGCCCGGGTTAAGGGGAAGCGGGAGCAGGGAAGCCAGAGGCCAGGCAGGGCCACTTCACCTTTGCTTCTGGACAGGCTCACAGCATGTATCTCCCATGTGGTCAGAGAGTCGGGGAGAGGGTGTGACAACCTGTGATGGGAAAAAGGGACAGCCCTGTCACATCCGGGGCTGTCCCCAGACCTAGTCCAGGGACAAGGCCAGGCACTCCAGCCCTCACATCTTGGAGTGATCCACAGTCTCCACTCTCCAGAGCCAGTTCTCTGGGAAGAAGCTTCGCACATGAATGTCGTCCTCATTCATCGGGTCCTCCTCCTGCAGGACCTCCAGGGCTGGGACCGAGAGGACAGGGAGTGAAGGGAGGGTTCTACCCTGGCAGGTGCCACCGCCTCCCCCGCTTCCCCTGGCTACTCACCTCGGGCGAGGCTGTCCCGGCCCCTGGTGCGGTTCTTTTTGCGCAGGTCCTCCGCAAACTGGCAGCAGGACAGGAAGGGCTCCCGGCAGCCCGGCGGCACACGGGCTGCCCGCTGCTCACAGGAACGTGCCATGGGCAGCCGCGTGAGCCCATCCTGGCAGCAGCGCTTGGCGGCTGGGGAAGTGTACTGGCCCACTACACGGTACACATTAAGGAGCACAATCTCAGTCCCTATCTGACCCACAGAACCACCAGGGGAGGCCATGAGGGCGCCACCCAGACAGCTACCTTCAGCCCCAGAACTTGGCTCCCTGGCCCTCAGCCATGATTGACTCAAGGAGGAGCAGAGGGCAGAGAGAGAGATCTCTAGCCTGACCCCAGACACAGCTCATGGTCTCTGACGTGTCTCAGGCACCCACAACTCACGCTTCTCACTGAGGGCCTTTTGGAAGTTCACGTTTCTCTTTTGTCGGCTTTTCTTCTCTTTGGGGCAGCTGAGGCCTGGTAGAAAGCAGGAGAGCAGCCAAGCCCCCACGCTCAGCCTCTCGCCTTCTCTGCCTTCCCTCCGCCAGCCTTCTCAGTCCTCTAACCCTGCCCCCACCAGCCCTTCTTCCTTCTTATCTGCCGCCGCCCGCGCCCTTTCCGCCTCTGTTCTCACTCTCTCTGGTCATGGTTAGCCGATCTCCATCGGAGAAGGCCAGCCCGGCTGCCTGGAACACCTGAAGGGCACTGTCACCTCCTCCAGGACCGCAGCCAAGGTTGTAGCCATTCATGACTTCAAAGACCTAGTACACAAAGCAGAGATGCTAGGAGGCAGGATCCATCAGTCAGTGTGGGGTAAGAAGGCAGAGCTCAAAGATCAGAGATGTGGAGTGGGGGCCTGGATACCACAGGCAAGAGAGGGGTGGGCAGCATCAAGCCCGGGCTCAGAGCACTGGAAGGGGAGCACTGAGGGGCAGGGAGAGGACTCGACACACCTTGCCCATGTCGAGGGGTTTATGGGACTTGCCGCCCACAGCATACAGCGCCGTGTCCACAGCTCCCAGTGCCACCAGGGCTAGTGAGTCAGTCTGTAGGTGGAGCTTCATCATGTCTCCATTACGGTACTCCTTGGCACCATCCACATTCATCTCCAACTGGGAGAGATGGGAGGGGAAGGAGTCAGAGCAGGCTGAGTGGGACCGGGGAGATGGCTCTGATTAAAGAGCTTACCCAGAAAGCGTGAGGACTGGAATTTGAACGCCCCGAGGGTGTGGGGCCCCTCTGTAATTCCAGCCTCAGAAGGCAGAGACGGGTCCCCAGAGCAAGCTGGCCAGTGAGACCAGGCAAACGGTAAGCTCTGGGTCTGACTGAGAGACCCTGCCTCAGTAAGGATGAAGAGCGATAAAGGATGACTCCCAACATCAGCCTCAGACTGCCACATGCACACACACCACACACACACACACACACACACACACACACACACACACACACACACACACACCTCTCCTTTCCAGCCCAGTCACCTTGCCCTCGCAGGTCCCAGGCTGGACATCTACACGCAGCGAGTTGGCCACTGGGTGTCCTTGATGGTAATAGAAGGCTACAACATAGAAGGAAGGCGCCAGGTGATGGTCCACCAACACCGAGACAGAGGTCACCGTCCTCCTGGGCTCCCGACTCACAGCCATGATCTGGCCTCGGGACAGGATCTGAGCCAAAGCAGAAGAGTAGGTTCCTATTTGTTGTCTCCACGGCCCTGCGGGGGCTCGTCCCTGTGGCCAGCCCTCCTTGACCCCCAGCCCCACAGACCATGTAGTAGTAATGAGAGAAGGTGGCACCGTGGACGCCCACAGTTTGCAGGTTCAGTCTCAACGTGTCGCCAACACGAGGGGGTCGAAAGTCCAGCCGCTCAATGGACAGAAAGCCAGAGCCTCCAGATGGTGGGCCTTGTACGGTGAGCCTGCCTACAGCTGGGTAGAGGGAGCCCGCAGACACCTGGAGAGAGGCAGGGTCTATGCTGCTGATTAGTATACATCACCCCTCCTCCCAAATGAGGCCAGGAACACCCAGGAACCAACTCACTCTCCCTGCCTGCCTGCCTGCCCCAGGAGTCAATCAGAGCAGCTTACCAAGAGCTGCAGTTCTGTGGTGGCCGGCGGGATGAAGATGGGAATGCTGACTTGACCCATCCCATTTGTGTTCTGCAGAAAGTCTTCAACTTTTGAGGCAGACCCAGAGAACAACGTGGCAGAAACTTTGACAGGAACGTCAGAGACTATGGATCCTGACAGTTCTCGGACCAAGGCCTAGGGTCAGTTGGGGGGAACCGATAGAAAAAGAAACAGCAAGACTGTGTACTGGCTCTGCTCTATGCACCACCCCCTTTTGTCCTGCCCCTCCCCCAGGAGAAACCTGCAGCAGGAAGTGGGCCCCAGGCACGAGATGGCGTTTGGTGTTACTGAGATCCACGGAGTAGGAAGACGACACAAAGCGCCAGGATGTGAGTTCCGCCTCCTCCATCTCTCCCCCTGCAAGATGGTGGTCAAGGACGTGGACAACAGAACGCAAGAGGAGAGAAACAAGAGGGCGGGGACCACCTGAGCATTGCTTTATCTCCACATTTGCTGCGTCCCGACACAGGACCCTACACATCTGTATGTCGCATGTCTACTGGATGAGAGGGTGGATGGATGAGTGATTGAAGTCTGAACAAGCTGAAATGGGGAGGGGCAGAGCCACACTGCAGAGGGCCGTCTCCTTCCCGCTGTTTCCTGGCTGTCAGCCAGACGTGAAGTGGAAGTTGGGTGGTGCTGGTGCCGGAGCGCAGAGCTGCTGGCGTGATTTGGATTTTAGATGTATTCGTTGTTTGTTTGCTTTTTTAAAATATGTATCATGTTTTGCTTGCATGTATGTAAGTACACACATGTGTGCAATGCCAGTGGAGGCCAGAATAGGGCATCAATTGGATGCCCTGGAACTGGAGCTATAGGCGGTTGTTAGCTGCCATGCAGGTGCCAGGAACTGAACCCAGGTCCTCTGCCAGAGCAGTCGGCGCTCTTGACTACTGAGTCTTCTCTTCAGCCCGTAGTTTGGATTTTAAATGCCCTCAAGTGTTCCTACAGTGGCCTGACTGAGAGGCAGTGGTAGAACATTTTTGAGGTGGAGTCAAGTAGGAGGTCTCTGCATCATCGGCAGTGCAGGGGCACGGGGACCCGCCCCTTCCTTTTCCTCTCGTTTTCTTCCTGGAGCAAGGTGAGTGGTTTTGCTCCATCATGAGCTCCCCGTCATAATGCACCGCCTCCCTATGGGCCTCAAAGTGAAAGGGCCAACAGATCCAAGGCTAAAGCCTCCAAAACCATGAGCCAAAATAGCCTTTGCCCCTTTATAAGCCATTTTTTTTCTAGTATTTGTTACAGACATCAGAGCAAAGGGCAAAGATGACAGCAAAGGAAAGACACCCACCTGGAGATTCGATGACGGCTACAGCGGCATACAGACGCAGCCCCAGCAAGTCACTGATTCCCATATTGAGCTTCTCCAGAGCAACCTGGAGATCGTCCTTCAAGAGGGCAATGTGGCTCTGGCCTTTCACCAACTGGGACAGAGGAAACAGAACGCGAGTGAGGCCGGAGTCCCCACCTCCACTCCTATATCTCCCTAACCACTTTCCTACCTTGGTCTGGGTCTCTAGGCCCCGAAGGAAAGTCCTCTTCCCATCCTCATCCATGAGTGCAAAGCGCACGTATGCCACGCCCTGCACAGGCTTCCCATAGATGTACCTGTTGCCACAGGGAGAGAGATGGGAAGAGTGAGGGCTCAGGGCTTAGGAGATGGCTCAGTTGACAAAGTGTTTGCCACGCAAGCATGAGGACCTGAGTTCAATCCCCAGAGCCCACATAAAAATCTCAGGTCTGGTAGCATACACTGGTAATTCCAGCACTGCAGAGGTACAGACAGGAGCTGGCTGGCTCCAAATTAGTAAGCTTCAGGGCAGTGAGAGATCCTGTCTCAAAGGAGGTAGATGGTGTTCCTGAGAATATCTGAGGTTGTCCTCTGACCTCCACACATGCACACACACACAGAGTACTGAAAACAAAGTAGGTCAGTAAGACGGCTCAGCAGTTAAGAGTACCAGCTGCTCTTGCACTTCCCAGCACCCACATAGAAACTACCAACCACCTGGAACTCCAGTTCCAGGGGATCCGACACCCTCTTCTGGCCTCTGTGAGCACTGTACGCATGTGGTGCACTTATATGTATGCAGGCAAAACACACATACACATAAAATAAAACTAAACAAATAAAAAAGACAGCAAAGAACTAGGCGGAGGAACCTGGGGCCATGCAGTCTCTTGTGGACTGGCGGGGAGCTGTGCAGTGGGCTGGCAGGGTGGCAATTACCTGGCCTGGATGTCTAACTGGATTTCATCAAGGTAGCCAGGAGCAGTCAGGATATACGGCTTCCCAGGGGTGATCTTCACATCAAAGTTGGGAAGGACTGACCCAGGATGAAGGGATGGGCAAGTCAGAGACCAGTGAAAGAGCCCCGAGGACTACCGCCCCCCCACCTCCTTCCTGGTCCAGCACTGACCGTATTTCTTCACTTCAAACTGCGTGCTGCTGTTGGACTGCAGGCCGTCTGAGAACCGAGCTGAGATCGTCCAGGTCCCTGGCCTACGAATAGAAGGGAGTTAACCTACACACAGAAAGCCCATGGCCTGGGTCCTCGGGAGGGGATGGACTATGGGAGAGTCCTGAGGTCTACAAGACCTAGAGTCAGAGGGTCTGGGATATGAGCCTGTATGTCAGCCTACGTACACAGTGCCAAGGGAAACAGGGCTTGTGGGGGGTAGATGGGGCACCCCAGGCTGGGGAGCTTACTCTGAGATGTCTGGAATCACAAAGTAATCCTGGTAGATGGATGTGGGAGCAAATACCTCCTTCTTCCACACACGGAGGCCATGAGAGTTCTGTGAGGGCAGTAGATATGGTGTCAGATGGACGATCACATCAGTGAGCAGGGTCAGAAGGTCAGAGGTCAGGAACTCACCTCTACCATGACAGTGAGGGTGTCCGTGGATGGGCGCATCTTTTGATCCAGTGCAAAGATGCGGTACTGAACTGGGAATGGAGGGTTGGAGGTGAGCAAAGGGGTTGGTTGATCAGGGGTCAACTCCAGGGAGAATGGGGACTAAGTGGCTGGGCAACCCCAGGGTGGTACTGTCTGTGGAGTCTCCTGACATAAAGGGCTCACCCCGCTGGCCAGGGTTATAAATGGGCTGATCCGTCTGCAGGAAGAGGTGTCCCCGGCGAGTAGCGAAAAGCAGATTGACGCCCTGAATGTCTGTCTGTCTAGACAGAGCGGTCTTCAGCCATGAAGACTGAGCCACTAATTGGACCTCAGGGGCTCTACACAGTTCGAAGAGGCCACAGCTCTTCACATCTTTCAGTGGGACCTATTAGGAGAGGAGAGGAAGCTAATCAGACAGAGAGCCCAAGACAGACCCCAAGGAGACCCCAGGGTTGGAGAGAGGACAATGAGGAAGAAAAAGACTTGAAAAGGCAACCAAGGGGCCGGACAAGATGGTCCACAGCTGTAATCATTCGGGAAGCTGAAGCGGAATTGCTGTGAGTTCAAGGCCAGCTTAGGCTACAGAGCAAGCCCCCATCCACCAGTGAGTAAGTAGGGGAATAGGCACAGTGGGGACCTGAGGAGCGGCAGGGGCGTGCCGCGGGGGCGTGGTCAGGGGCGTGGGCACTTACCTCGATGCTGAGGAGCATGATGTCATTTTCTGAGCTGAGAGTGAAGTCCTTCTTTGGGGAGCAGGAGCGAGTGATAGCATTTGGGTTCCTCAGGAATACTGATCCCTTCACTACCTGTCCTGGAGGGACATCCTGAACCTGCACCCCCACTGAGAGGGGAACCCCCAGATGAACCACAGAAGGGGAGAACAGGAGCAACCTGGGAGAACAGTGCAGTCCACCTTCAGACCCAGCCACCCCTGCCTCCCACCCCTCCTCACTCCTGAGCTGAGTGCTGTGGTACACCCTGCCCCACCCAAGCACCCATGCTTTGCCCCAGGACCTGGGCTTCTGCAGAGACAAGGTAAAGAAGCTGGACAGCCAGATCAGCCCCCAAAGGAGCCTCATGGCTGGATGATCCAGGAGGGGTCAGAGCTGTCTGCCTGTCTGCTTCCCTCTGGTCAGCCTAGGGTTTGGGAAAGAGTTGACTCTGGACCTTGCCCCTCCCCTTGCCCAGCTGAGCTGGGAAACCACGTGATGGCCAAGAAATGCAACTGGCCCCAGGCCCAGTGTTGGGGAAGCCGCCGGGATACCAGGGTCTCTGAAGACATCTTGGCCACAGACGTATCTCAGCCTTCCCTGTTAACACCCTCACCCCAGAACCGGGTGCCTCCCATAACTGGATATGTGTGTGTACATGCACGTGTGCTTACCCGTTTGTAAGTGTGCAAGGTTCCATGTGGTCTACACAGATGGGGCAGGTGAAGTTCCTAACAAAATGAGAATGGGTTTTTAAGACCCATGTCTCTTACTTTCAACCCAAACTGAAGCACAGTCTTGGGCTTCGTGTGGGTCCCAACAGAAGTCCTGTAGTTCAGAAGATGGGGAGCACTCTCACCACCCACAGGGAGAATGGCCAGAGTGTCAGCTAACCCTTGTCCTCTCTGAACTATGACACAATGCCCAGGCCTAAGCAGGGCTCCACTTCCATCCCCAAATGAGACACCTGAACATGCTTGTCACATTAAACAAAGGACACCCAGAAGACAGTGCAGACAGAAAGCATTTTATTTGGCAATTTCAATCCAACATGTAAGGCAGAGAAGCCTGCTGCCTCCCAGTCTCCCCTGCAATCCTGCCTTCCTACCCACAAACAGAGCAATGACAACCTCTGCAGCAGGCAGAAGCCAGGGCCTTGCACAGCTCCTGGGCCCCCATCTGTGGAAGGCAGAGAGGCCACGCCCACAGCCCACCTCAGACCATCAGCTTGCAGCATCAGTCCCGTCTGGCCCTCTGTACCCACAGAGCCCAGCACTCATCCTGGTGCCCGGGCTTTCCCATGGTGACCCTGGCTCAGCCACCAAGGCAGCACTCCCAGGAGCCCCAGTCCAAACTGAGCTTCCTCATGTATCTGGCAGGCGAAGGAGGGTTCCAGAGGTGGTAGAGACACTGTAAGAGAACACAAAGACTCGAGCCGGCTGTCTAGGCCAAGGTGTGAGAACTCAGGACTTCATCAGGTGTCTTCCTGAGCCCCAGAAAAGATGAGAGAAGCCGGGCTTGCTGGCAATGAAGCAAGGGGGGTCAGCGCCCCCTTCCAGGAGGAAACCCAGATGTGTCAGTGCCCCCTCTAGAGACTGAGGACAAGACTCACCAGTCTACCAGCTGGGCTCCAATGAGGTCGTGCATATGGTAGGCCACTCCAAGTCGCACTGCAGCAGGGGGCCGCCGGCCCAGGAGCTCTGACAGGAGGAGTTCCCGGTACTTGGCCTTCCGGACCATGCCAAGTACAGCCTGGCGCCCTGGAGGAGAGGTGGCCCAGGTAAGGGGAAAGGTGAGTCAGACCTGGAGTCCTACAGAGCCGCCAAAGGGTGCTCTTGAGCAGAGAGCTCAGGCCACAGACAGGGTACCTTTAACAAAGCACTTGATGAATCTCCCAGCTCCAGGCACAGCCAGCCACCAGCTCCCAGCATCGCGGACAGTGAGGACTCCAGCATTCACCAGGTGCCTGTGGGCAATGGAAGTTCAGAATGATGCAGTCTGGGCTCTGAGAATCACCCCCACCGGCTGATATGTGGACAATGAGTGCCCAGAACCACAGGCAACCAGGTCAGAGAGCGCAACCTGGGGCAGGGATCTGCTCGCCATGCTGGTTACTGCCTCTGTGCCCTTACCAGCTCCACAGTCCCCGGCTGGCGGTCCTCCTCTTGCATGCTCTAAAACTTTGTCTCTGTGTATGCTGGTGGGTGGTAAGCGTACTTGTGTGTGAACACATGTGCAGGAGGGTGCCCATGCACATGAGAGCCTGTAGACACCACAGGTTTACGTCGGGTGTGTTTTGCAATCACTCCCAACCTTAGTTTTTGAGACAGGTTCTCTCACTGAACCCGGAGCTCATTGTGCTAGGCTGCCTGGCCTACGAGCAACAGGGACCCTCTTGTCTCTGCCCACTTCGTGGACGCTGGGGACTGGCACTTGGTCCTTATGCTTGCACAGCAGACACTTTACCAACTAAGTTACTCCCCAGGCCTCCTTGACACCAGGGAGCTGTCAATAAAACAGCTTCTCTAGGGGGCCTCCCTGACTGCAGGCCTGGAGATGTATTTAAGGAGTGAGGGTCCTCTCCGAGCCCACCACAGCACCAACTCTCCCCACATGGCTCCTGCCACTCTCCTAAGGGAGATTAGCACTTTTTAAGAGGCTTTTACATATAACTGGGTTACAAAGTGAAAGGCCTGACAGACATGGCAGCCTGTGATCATCCTTCTACTGAGACCTTGCCTAGTACTCTTCTTTACAGGAGCTCCTTTTAAAAAATGTTTATTTTTATTTTATATGAGTGCTTTGCCTGCATATATGTAAGTATACCATGTGTGTACAGTATCTGTGGAGACCAGAAGAAGGCATCGAGTCCTCACATGGAACCACCATATGGGTGCTGGTAACCAAACCCAGGTCTTTGGAAAAGAGCCATCTCTCCAGCCCCTCTAGGGTTCCTTTCAACATGGGTGCTTAGGGGCACAGCTCCTACAATCCTCCATCCCCTTATCCTAACATGGGCACTCTCAGGCCCAGTTTCTGCCAGGCCCCACATGTCCTTGACAACCCTCTAGCTCTCCTGATTTCTAGTCCAAGGCTCTTTCCAAGGATCCATGAAACATAGGCCTCCCCTCTTGAAAGGTGGAGCAAAACTTCAGTCACTATTAACAGAAGAGGCACCGTTCACTCAGAAGGAAAAGGCTGGACAGGGTCAGAGGAAGGAGGGGATGACAGAGGCTCATCTCTATTAACCCCACAAGTCTCACGTGATCTCTGGATCCCTGAAGCCAAAAGTCTGTGTCATCTGGTCTTGTTGGAAACTAAGATCCCCACAGGCTGGAAGCACAGAGGCCAGGAACTTCTGCACTGCTCCAGCACAGGGTTGGCCATCACAGGCCTTAAGGACCTGGAACCAGAGAGGATATCTGTGATTCAGCCCCATGGTGGCTCTCCACCCACTTCCATCCGCAGGATGGCACGCTTCCCAACATATATAGAGTCACACATACTCTGGTCCTGTAGTCTTCAGTGAAAACAATTCCATGGGCATCCAAGTCAAAGCCCAGCTGGATAATTCTAATCTCTCCCCGTTCTTGAAGCTCCTTCTGTGTCATAGAGATAAGAATGAAGAAGATGAGAGTGAGCAGAGAGCTGTGTTCTGGGCACTGCAGTAGGGACATTGACCACCTGTGTGTGTCTGTGTACACACTCACTGTGAAGGTAAAGGCTGACCATCAAGCAGCCTTTTCCAATCAGTCATGTGCACCCTCCCATGCCTACCTTGTTAGTTGTCAATCAATATACACATTTTCTAAGATCAGACCCAACCATGCTAAGCACTACAATTAAATATCGATAAAGACAGAGGCTTTGCCCCTAAGGACTGAGAAGTCTATATTTGGGGTCATGAGGTATGAGGAGAAATACTGGATAAAAAAACATTTAAAATAAATAAAAAGGGTACTGATCATGGTGCTGCACCCGCAATCCCAGCACTGGGTAGAAGGAGGCAGGAGAGTTTGAGTTTGAGGCCAGCCTGGGCTACAAGAGAAAAACAAATGAACAAACCAACCAACGAGGACTTCTGTTAGCCGGAACAAAAGAATCAAATCAGGTAAAAACACTTGGCACAAAACATGATGACCTGAGTTCCACACAAGTGACGTGGCACGTCCATGTACACATACTTGTGGACACCCACACACACAAAAATAAATGGATGTAAAATATTTTTTAAAGTTGTTTAAACATTAAAGAGCTCACAGGATCATAGGAATTACTAGACAAATATATAGGTAAAAACAAGAACTCACACAGAGAAATGAAAAGCAGAAGGCATTTGTTCATCTGAGTCCCTGGCCAAAAATAACTTGGCATGTGGAAGCAAAACTCAGAAGACAGCAGAAAAGTCCTCAGAGGACGGGAAACAGAATTATCAAAAAGGCAGGCTTTAAACAACACTGAAAGTTATGTAACACTGCACTGTCTAAAGCATGTGGAGTGACTGTATTTCATAATAGCTGGGGCTGTTTGTTTTGTTTTTGGAGGCAGGGCCTCACTCTGCAGCCCAGACTGGTGTGGAACTTATTATGCAGCCAGACTGGTCTCAAACTTGCAGCCATTCTCCTGCCTCAGCCTTCTGAGTGCCAGGGTTACAGACCTGAGCCACAGTAACAGGCTAATTCACAATTTGTTACACATTTTATAAAGAACTAGAAGAGAGAGGCTTGATGGTTCCTGACACATACCTACGGAGATGGAAACGCTAATGACTCTAACCTGGTCATTACACATTGTAGGCACGCACACCATAGCCTGTCAACATGTATAACTAAGTCCAAAAGACTCTTAATAAAACACTTTAAAAAAAAACCACACACAACTATGTTCCTAGCCAGGTGTGGTGGCAAACACCTTTAGTTCCAGCACTGGGGAGGCAAAGGCAGGCATCTCTCTGTGAGTTAGCAGCCAGCCTGGTCTACAGTGAGTACCAAGCCAGCCAGGGCTACATAGTGAGACACTATCTCAAAACAAAACAAAAAACAGCACTATGTTTCTGATGCTGAAATTTAAAAAGCCAAGATAGGAACTAACAGTAGGAAATTATAAAAAGACAGCAGGTTGAAGGCTGACAGGATGGCTCAGTGGGGTAAGGGTGCCTGCCACCAAGCCTGAGTGCCTAAGTCAGTTACCCAAGATCCATACGGTGGAGAGGGAGTACCCAATCCTGACTTCCCTATGTACTCTATGGCCTGTGTGTGCACACAGCATGTAAACACACAGACACACACACACACACACACACACACACACACACACTGCAATTATAACCGCAGCAACTAAGGAGTTAGTAACTAAATGGTACATATTGACTTAAATACAGACATAGAACATTCAGTAAAACTGGCCATATAATACAAAGCAAACCTTCATAAATTTCAAGTGCATGAAATGTGTTCTCTAGACACAATGGCACTTATGCCAGATCAATAACAGCACAGTAATAAGAAAGTGTGGGTGTCGGGTGTGGTGGCCCACACTTTGATCCCAGGAGGCAGAGACAGGTGGATCTCTTTGAGTTCCAGGCCAGCCTGGTCTACAGAGCAAGTTCCAGGCAGCCAAGGTTACATAGTGAGACCCTGTCTCAACCCTTCCACAAAAAAAGAAAATGTTTGGAAACCATAATATACATTTCTTTCCAACACAATGAGTCCAAGAAAAAGATCTTAAAGGAGGTTACCAGTCACTTGATTAATGCAAATATTTGAAAGTTTAGATGAAATTTGTAATTCATTAAAAAATACAATTTCTTTCACTAAAATGAACAAATCAGAACAGAGTCCACAAAATGGAAATCTAGAAAAACGGATTCACTATGGTCATACCCAGCTTGGAAGAATCTCAAAAATATCCACTAATACAATGACATAGCAGTGTTTTAGCCTGTTCTTCCCACTCTAATCAAATACCTGAAACTGGGTAATTAACAGCAGAAATTTCTGACAGATCTGGAAGCAAAAATCGTGGTTCAGGGTAGCAGCAGCTGGTCACCTCTTAAGGGCTCAGTCTCGGCTTCTACGATGATGTTCTTCGGAAGTGAGGAGCACTATATCCTCATACAGCAGAAGGCTGAAGACCAGACAGCTCCCAGAGCTTCTCTTTACAAGGGAGTGTCAATGAAGTGTCCCTTCTCCAGCCTCACTGCTTAATGTTACTACACTGGATATTTGGTTCTGAATAGTAATTTGGGAAAGAAACATTCAAACCATAGCATTCCACCCTGGCCTCCTAAAATGTGTCCTTCTCACACACAAAACACAGTCACGCCACTACAATATCCAGCTTGATTATGAATCTGTGAGGGAAATTTAATAGGCTAGTCAGAGTAGAACTAAAGAGAGCCTCAAATATTAAAAACACAGAAGAGTCTGAAAAGATTCAGAGAAGACTCAATGTCGGTGCAGAGCCCCAGAAGGAAAGAAATGACAAAGTAGAGAACTATTTGAAGAGCTGGGCTTAACCTGTTCCAGCATAAATTCAGAAGTCCTGAATTTCACCTAAATACCTAATTCATGAGATTCAGAGATTTCATACTCAAGCAAACTGTTCTCCAGTATGAAAATGTGAAATCAAATAAAGTATGTGCTTTCAAAGCCCATGTTAGGGCTGAGGGTTTAGGTCGCATGAGGCCCTGAGTTCAATCCCTAGCGCTACCAACAACCACCACAAAATTTCCATGTTGAAACTTAAACCCCAAGGTGAGAATAACAGGAAAATTTGGGGCCTTGGAGCTGGAGAGACGCTCAGAGGTTAAGAGCACTGGCTGCTCTCCCAGAGGACCCACCGTCAGTTTCCAGCATCCACATTGCAGTTAACAACCATTTGTAACTCCAGTTCCAGAATTTCAGATGTCCTCTACTGGCCTCCATGGGTACTGCATAAACAGGTGTGCTTATATGTACAGGCAGAACACTCATGTATAAAATAAAAATACTTTTTAATTCCTAAAAAAAGTAAAGCCTCTGGGAGGCCACTGGCTTGAGGACTCCAGTCTCATGAATGGAACTAATGTCCTCACAATAGAAAGAGGCTCCAGAGAGTTGGCCAGTCCTTTCTCTCTGGCAGGTACAGATACAGCAACAAGTCTAGAAAGCAGAGTGAGCCAGTCCTACTCAGACACAGAGTAGGCTGAGGCCTATATCTTGGATTTCCAGCCTCTACATCTTTAAGAAACAAATCCTGCTGTTTATAACACAGACTAAACGGTCTCTGGTACTTTCTTAAGGCAGCATGAAGAGACTGTAAGACTACAACAGTGTCTCACTTTCAAATTTAAAAATGGGTAAAAGTAAGCTGTTACTTAGGAAAATACACACAGAGAGAATAAAGAAATGCACAAAAACCAAGCAGTGAAGGGTAGATAATCTGCCAGACAGAAGGAATTTGAATCAGAAAAAAAGCTACATAGGGTGTGGACCATGTTCTATAAACTGGCCTATGTGGTGACAAAAGAGGGTATTTTCTTTGTAAATGTTTTAAAAGTGGGTGAAAGTCTAACATGGCAGTGGACACCTGTAACCCTAGCACTTCGGAGGTAAGGACAGAAGATCAGAGCTCAACATCACTCTCTGCTACACAATAAGTTTGAGACTCTGACTCCAAAAAGCAAACAAACCAAAGGTAGGTGCCATGGTCACTCCTGTGATCCAGCACAAAAGGCTGAAGAATGCAGATGTCAAGACTGAGGCCAGCCTGGGATACACATGAAGACCTTGTCCCAAAAATAAAACTTTATATTGTATGTGCACACTTATATTTTCTCTTGTGCAATTTTTAAAGGTGTGTGTGTTTAGCCTTTTTGAGACGGGGTCTCCCTGTAGCCCTGGCTAGTCTGGAACTCACTATGTAGACCAGGCTGGTCTCAGTCTCACAGAGATTCCCCTGCCTCTGCTTCCCCAGTGCTGGGATTGAAGGTGTGTGCCACCGCATCCAGATGCTTTCTGTTCTTTAAAACATTCATTTATTCTGTGAGGAGGGTCACATGAGCCATAGCCAGCACGAGGAAGTCAGGGGAGGGGGACAACATGTGGGAATCAGTTTTCTTCCACCATGTGGATCAAACTCGGGTTGTCGGGCTTGGCAGCAAGGGTCTTTTCCTTCTGAGCCATCTCACTGGGCCTAAACAAGTTTGAGACTGACTAACTTCAGTAAGAACAGAGCTAAGAGGAAACTAAAAGGAATTCCTCAAGTTAGAGGAACTACTGTGTGAGTAAAGACAGTGAAAGACATTCACAGGGTTAAAACCTATGATCAAGGGAGTGGCCAGTGAAGAGTTCAAATAAAAGGAAAACATATCTGTCTCCTAGATTTACAAGTGCCCATGAAAGAGAGCAGGTTGAAGGATGGAATCTTCCTCTAGGGGGAAACATGCCTTTGTCTCCTCCCCTAAGGGCTAATCCAGTGGGGCAGGGCTGGGACCCGCTTAGGGAACCACCCCTGGGAAGGAGGGTGCACCTAAAGACCATGTGCTTTTCCTTCCCAGAATTCCTGCCCTGGGGCAGTTCCTACCAGCTGAGTCACCCGGAGGCTGGCAAGGTCTGCCTCCCTCCTTTCTTTGCTTTCTGTTTTTTTCTTAGGATGCTGGCAGAGCCTATGTATGCTTTTAAACTCCCTAACTAGCACGTTGGGCTTACTTTTTCTGAAGCCCCCTCCTACCATGTAGCTGTCTGCCTAGGTGGCTGACCTCCTCTCGCCTTAGCACAAGCATCGTGGCCTTGTTCCTTTTATTCTCTTCTCTTCCAGGCAGTTGCAAGATTTACAGCTCTCCTGCCTTGATTTTCCTTTTAATCTCTAATAAATGGTCAGGTTCCCATTGAGTCTGTTCTCCATCCTTGACCTTCCATGTATGCCCATAGATTCTTTCATTAATGAGACTAAGAACCCAAGGAGGGAAACCCCAATTTCCCAGGTATCGTATGATGGCTCTGCCAGGACTTCCCAAGACTGCCAATCACACTTCTCTCTTGCCTTTTAATTCTTTAATTGGCATCTCTTAAGCCTAATTTTCTCCAAGGATCTTTTGAAGCACTCCTCTTAAATACTTCACATATCTAGGTTTTTCTGGGAAAACAGCCCTGGCCTTCTCCACCCTCCAGGTTCATATCACTCCTGCTGTTCCTGTGGACTCACACCCACGCCATTCCAGGACTTTGGGTATCACAGGCCAGGACGATCTGCAGCAGCCTTCCCCAACTGTCTGCACCTGCCTTTGGAAGCCCAAAGCGCCTCCAATCTAGCTGGTGCCCTACAGCCACTCTGCCAGTTCCTCCGCTATTCAGTGCCTCAGCCACTAATCTGTCACTAGAAGGTCTGGGAGTTACCCTTCCTCACCCTCATCTTCTACGTAGGCCTTCACCAGTGACCTCCCAACGCCTATCTGTCTTCTCTAACCTTGTCATAGCATGTCAGGGAGAAACAGCACAGACCAAAAGACCCACTGTGACCTGACATCTGTCGCATTCCTGAAGCTCCATGAATACTTCCCCTAGAGGTTTCAAAATATATTTCATATTTATTATTTTTATTTTATGTGTATGTATGTATTGTATGCAGGTATATAAGTACACCGATGTCGTGCAATGTCCACAGAGGTCAGAAGAGAAGAACTGGAGTTATAGACGGTTGTTAGCTGCCTTGCGGGTGCAGGAATTTGAACCCAGGTCCTCTGCAACAAGAGTTAGTGCTCTAAGGAGCCATCTCTTCAGCCCCTTCCCCTAGAGTTTTGCTCTTCCATCTGACTTGACCTAACACCTGCTGAGTGGCTGGCAGACTGACTCAGGTCTGCATGATGCAGAACGTGGTGAGTGCCAGCCAGACCCCGGGGGCCGCCCCGGCGTTCCTCACCAACTGCAGGTCAGCCACCGTCCGGTCCGACACGAGGCTGTACACTTGGCTCCTTAGCACGATGGGCGGCAGCGCGTCCTCGAACAGACCTCGCGGAAACAGCTGCACCAGCTCGGCGACCGCAGCACGCGCCGATCCTGAGGGGAAGGCGGGTCAGGGTCCGATGGGGGCCGCGTGACGCCGCTAAGGGCTGGGGTCCGCACCCGACCTATCCTCCGCATCCTGTTACCATGGTTACCTGCCCGGACCTCGGAGGGTCGGCTCCCCACCGGCCTTCCGCATCCTGTTACCATGGTTACGTGCCCCATCCTCGGAGGGTCTGCTCCCACCGGCCCTCCGCACCCTGTTACTATGATCACTAGCCCGGGTCCTCGGAGGGTCAGCGCCCACCGACCTCCGCGCTCCGGTTGCCATGGTTACCTGCCTTTGTCCTCAAAGGGTCTAGTCCCACCGGCTCCTGCGCCCGCCGCCGCTTCGCGCCAAAGGCCTCCGACGCCAGGAGCTGCCTCTTGCGGCTCATAGCCCGGGAGTTTAGGGTCCCGGGGAAGGGCTCCTCAGAAGTCTTCCGGCGCAGAGCAGTGACGTCTAAGTGTGATGGGGAAGCATCCACGCCTCACCTCTGGTGCCCAGGCCGAGATGGGCGGTGCCAGCCGCACTTCCGTCTCCCGCGCCGCCGCCGATTGGCTGCTGCCTGCGCAGAGGCTGGCTCGCGGCGGAGCCCGTGGCCACCTGCGACCCCGGCCCGCGGGGCTGGCCCGCTAGTGGATGAGTGCGTCATCAGAAGCTCCCCTTCTCCCTCCCGCTCTGGCGTGACTGCCCTGACGTCATAGCCTTCCGGAGGTGGATGTCAGAGCTGGAGGCTTTGAGGTAACCGGACCCTGGCGCCCAGCACGCTTCCCTCCTCAGCTCGCCGCGTCCCGAGGGCCGGGGTGGGGGAAGGACCTGGGAGCCCGTCGGGAGGCTCGCCGCGCGGCCCACTCGGAAATGGAAGCGTCTTCCCCTGTCAGGACCTCATGGAGTCCCGAGAGACCAAGAGGAAGGCTGAGAGCTCCGAGGCGGCCGGGCCCCCGGGCAAGCTCGCGCACCCTGCGTCCTGCCTGCGCACGGAGCCCGCCCTGTACTCCGGACCCTTTCCCTTCTACCGGCGCCCTTCGGAGCTGGGCTGCTTCTCCCTGGACGCACAGCGCCGGTACCACGGAGACGCCCGAGCCCGCCGCTACTACAGCCCACCCCCCACCCACGGCCCCGGCCCGGACTTTGACCTCAGGGACGGCTACCCTGATCGGTACCGGCCCCGCGACGAGGAGGTCCGAGAGGGCCTGGACCACCTGCTACGCTGGGTTCTGGAGCACCGAGGCGAGCTGGCGGGGTGAGCCGCTCGCGGCACCCGGGCAGGGCCGGCACCCGGGCAGGGCCGCTCTTGCCTTCGGAAGCCCTGGCGGGGGACGCCAGCAGAGCTGACTCGAGTCGGACCCTAGCCCCTAACTCTCCCTCCCAGGGGTCCAGGCTGGCTGGCAGGGGCCGTAGTGACCTGGCGAGGCCACCTGACGAAGGTGCTGACCACTCCATACGAGCGGCAGGAGGGCTGGCAGCTGGCAGCCTCGCGGTTCCGGGGGACGCTCTACCTGAGCGAGGTGGAGACGCCCGCAGCCCGCGCGCAGAGGCTCTCCCGGCCACCGCTCCTCCGGGAGCTCATGTACATGGGCTACAAGTTTGAGCAGTACATGTGTGCAGGTGAGAGTCGTTCCCGCTGTGTGGCCCCCAGGCCCTCCCCGGAGAGCGAGAGCCCCTCCCCGGCTGCTTCTCTCTTTGTGCAGACAAACCCGGAGGCTCCCCAGACCCTTCTGGGGAGGTTAACACCAACGTGGCCTTCTGCTCCGTGCTCCGAGGCCGCCTGGGGAAGCACCCCCTTCTCTTCTCGGGGGAGGTAGACTGCACAGACCCCCAGGCCCCATCCACACAGCCCCCTGCCTGCTATGTGGAGCTCAAGACCTCCAAGGAGATGCACAGCCCCGGCCAGTGGAGGGGCTTCTACAGGTTTCAGGACTGGGGTGGACAGGAGAGCCTAGAATAGAGAAGAAAGCCCGGGAGGTCGGTGCAGGGGTCCCACTGATCCTTTGCCTCTCCTGTCATAGACACAAGCTCCTGAAATGGTGGGCCCAGTCGTTCCTCCCAGGGGTCCCAAATGTTGTCGCCGGCTTCCGTAACCCAGAAGGTTTCGTGTGTTCTTTAAAGACCTTTCCTACCATGGAGATGTTTGAACACGTCAGGGTAAGGCAAGGTGTCACAGCTTCCACCTGTCTACCCCCACTCCCTGCTCCAAGACCTCCTGTCCAGCATCCCTCAGGGAGGCCTGCCTTCCCTTCCTCCCATGCCTCACAGTCTTCTGCCTCTTCTGTCCCCTAGAATGACCGTGACGGCTGGAATCCCTCTGTGTGCATGAACTTCTGTGCTGCCTTCCTCAGTTTTGCCCAGAATACAGTTGTCCAGGACGACCCCAGGTGAGGCATTTGGGTTTGTGCACCCCCTCTGGATCACAGCGCACTCTCTGGTCTCAACCCACACCTCCATCTACCCCTAGGCTCGTCCACCTCTTCTCCTGGGAGCCTGGTGGCCCAGTCACGGTATCTGTACATCATGATGCACCCTATGCCTTCCTGCCCATGTGGTATGTGGAAGCTATAACCCAGGACCTCCCATCACCCCCAAAGACACCCTCTCCCAAAGACTGTACTTCAGAGGAACTTCCAGACCAGTCTCTGTGCAGATAATAAAGGCGACTTTCTAAGTGGGTATCCTGCTGTATCTTTGTGGACTCATCCCTGCCACACACACCAAGCAGTCTGATTGACTGTTTTATTGTTACACTTCTCCAGCCCTCCTTTACTGAGTATACAGGCTGGCTGCGAAGACGATGTCCCGTCGTAGCAAGGTGGCTGCTGTCTCCATCTTGGCGCCCAGCACAGGCTCTCCTACCAGGCGGGCTGCCCCTCGCAGCGAGCGACACATCTCAGCCAGGCGCTGAATGCAGCGGACCACCAGGCCTTCAGGGGTCCCCGAGAGCCCTGCTAGCTCAGAGAAGGGCTGTGGGGAAAGCAAAGACTTGGTGTGCCAGGCCTGGGCACCCACCCCCGCCAGCCACCTGCCAAGCTGAGGTACTTACCATGCCCCGAGCCCACTCGTAGACAACCTCAACCAGCCCAAAATTCAGCTCTCCCACAAATTCCTCCACTGTCTGGTTTAGGCCGCAGGCCACCTGGACCTCACCAATTCGCTTGGCCACAGCCCGGACACGTTCCACCCCCTGAAGAAGGGGAAGCGGTTATCCAGGTGGGCCTCTGTGCTCCAGAACCAGGGAGACCCCCAATTAAAGAAAAGGCCATGCTCACTTTGGGAAGCATTTACCAAGACTGAAGGGGGTCCTCAGAGGTGGGGGTGGGAATGCCACAACCCAGGAAAGGACGGGCAGTGGCCCTTACCTGCTTGAGGGTGCTTGGAAGTTGGTCCCCGGGATCCCCAGGGCTCTGGCATACTAGGCCGGAGAGCAGGGCCGCAATCTCTTCAGGCCGCAGGGTACTCAGTGCATTGTCAAACATGAGCTCTGTGAGGAGCAGCTCATGGCTGCTCATAGCACAAGCCACACGTCCTGCCAGCTTCACAGTGCCTGCTTCATCCACATATCCCAGGGTACGGAGCACCTATGAGAAACGGTGCAGGTTGAGGACGAGCCTGCCTTCTTCCCACATCAGCCTAACCCACACCCCATCCCCGCTCCTCCCACCTCTACACGCTGGTGGTACTCGGGGAGCAACAACAGCGACTGATCCGACAGCAGGAAGCGCAGCCGCTCCATCTCCTTCTGAATCTGCATTCGCTCCTGCAGCCTCAGGTACTGCAGAAAGCCACAGCAGGGGCCGTCAAGCTCTCCTCACCCTCAGCAGGCACGCCCTGTGGCCAGGCTGAGGGAGGGGCGGCAAGGAAAGCCTGTCTCGGCTTGGGAGCTACCTGGGCAGGAAATCGGGGGCTGTGTACACACTGAGCCCCCCGGATCAGCTCCTCCAGCTTCCGGGCCCGGAGCCCACCTTCTACCACTGACACATCCTTGAGCTGCAAGTCATTGACAGGGTCAAGGGTCGGGGGTCCTGCTGGGTAGGCCTGAGCCAGGCGCAGCAGCTCCTGAACAGTGGTGGTCACGGCTGCAAGGGGAGGGTCCTTCCTGAAGAGGGAGCAGGTTGAGGATCTGGGCCAAGAGGCTTTACTATAGCAGCCTCACTCAGGCTGAGGAAGGCTCTCAGCACCCCATTTCCTGGTCCTGTCAGTGTTGAGTACTCTCGCTTATGTACACTCCCACTGGTACTGCAGGAGCCCCTCCCAGGGAAAGGGCTTCCCTGGCATCTCTGACCTGAATTTCGGTTGCTGCCTCTTGCCAAAGTCCTCCAAGATCTTCTCCCCGTTCACCCGGAGCACCTTGGTGGAGATGGCAGCGACATCTCCTGGCTGGAGCTTGGCCACAGTATGCTCACAGGGGCCTGGGAAAGGGAGTAGGTCGGACCACAGCATGCCCCATCCCACAGGCATCCTGCTCCCCCCACTGTGGAGGAGCCGGACATCGCCTCTCACCTTCAGGCAGGAACAGTTTGAAGCCCACAAGGTCATCTGGGTGGGGCACATATGGAGTGGCTGGCACCTTGTTCTGTGGGCTCTCGGACACAACAGGCTTCTCACACAAGACCAAGGTTGTGAAGACTCTGCTAGTGGAGGTCGAGGAGACCTGGGGGAGGCAAAAAGGCCAGGACATGGGTGGGGGAATGCACACCAAAGGTGGACATGAGATGCCTACCCTGGACAAGGGATCAGGGGCCTCCGCATGCACCCTGCCACTGCAGAGGGGCCGGGCCGAGCAGACTGAGCGGCTTCCTGGGGCCAGGCAGGGAGGCAGTCATGACATGGTGGCAACAAGAAACGAGTCACAACCTGCCCTTGGTCAAAGGGGGAAGATGGGACTAGGCCTGGCTCTCTCCCACGCTCTGGGGCCAAGCCCCCCAGACCTCACCTGCAGAATGACACCCAGTGCGTTGTGATGCTCCTGGTTCTTCACAACCACCACCCTCCCGGCCGAGAGAGATTTCAGTCCATTCACAGATTCCACAATGCGTTGCTAGAGAGCAGGATGGGCATGGTGACATGGGAGGAAGTGTAGCCAGGACACTGAGACTAAGCTCAGGAGTGCCAGCATGACCCACTGTCCCTTCTCCCACTGCCTCCCCAACACCCTCCCAAATACACACACCTGGATCATGTTCCGAGTGTCCATCAGCTCCTCCCCCCAGCTGTAATACTCAGGCAGGTCAGCCAATTGGCCAGTCACATCAGGCTCCTCTAAAGCCCCCAGCCTCTTGGTGAGCTCAGCCAGAGCCTGCTCGTGGGCCTGAAGAGGAGGGGTGGTTGTAATGAGTCTCCAGGCCCAGCCTGCCACCCTCACACTCACTGGCTTCTACGTGCCCACCTCTTCCCGGCCTGGCTGTCTGACCTCCTGCCTAGTACACTGGCCACCTCAACCTCCTCACCTTACTGTCCTTGCGAGATGGAAACTCCGAGAAACTTCTCTTCATCATGTCCTCCACTCTGAGGGCATCCACCCGCAGCAGGTTAAGGATCATGGTGTATGTGAGGCGAAACTGGGACTGAAGCTGGGACGGCTTCCCCTGGAGCCAGGCCAGGAAGTCAGTGAGACCAGGTGGGACCTACACTGGACGAGTTCTGCAGCCTTGAGGCCTTAGGCCAACCCCTATTCACCTCCTCTCAATTAAGGGAGGAAAATGAAATAGACTCCAAGGCCCCAGTGCCACGCCCACAGTGGCAGTAAAGCAAGCGACCAATCCAGGGTCCCCTCTGGATTTACTGACTCACAGCCTGACTTCTCCCAAAGTGAAAATGCCAGCAGAGAAGACAGGCTAGGTTCGCTCACCATCATCATGCGGTGCAGATCTGCCATCTCGGGCACACGGCCCTTGCAGAGCAGGATTACTGTGCCTGTGGGGTCCAGACCCCTCCGGCCCGCCCGGCCCGCCATCTGCACATACTCCCCTGGGAGCAGGTCCCGGAAGGTGGAGCCATCATGCTTGCGCATGGAGTCAAACACCACTGTCCTCGCTGGCATGTTTACACCCATGGCGAAGGTCTCGGTGGCAAACAAGACCTGAGATAGAGCAGAAGGGAGGATCAGCGAAAGCCCTCTGTCCAGATGCAGCCTCCACCTGGGGCCCAGTCCCAGGTCACTCCTGCAGGATCTTGCTCCAGAATACCACAGCGTTCCCTTCTGGTCACTGTTGCTTCCCTCCTGCCTCCATGCCCACTTCCTCCACGCCCACTTCCACCCAGTGTTTGCCAAGCATCTTTCTGTGTGAACAGCACTGCGGAATGTGTTTTGTCTTGTGCATACATAACGTACCGCTCATGAAGGGCAGTTCTAAGTCTGACTGCTCTTTCCCTCCACACAGCCTGTCCACATTCATCCCTGCTCCTGTGGTTCTACCAATCCTTGCTTCTGACTGAGAGTAAGCAGCCCTGGGGGGAGGATACCCCACATTCACCTAGCCACTGTCCCAGTGAAGGGCACCCCAGAACCACCAACATCCTGCCACCATAAACAAGACCCCAGAAAGCAAAGGAACTGCACACATGGATGCGGTGGGGAGTTCTCTGTAGTGAAACCCAGGAATGATGTTAGGGTCAAAGAGTATATCACAGTTCATTTGTTTAAACAATTCCAAGGTGGAAAAAAATAGTGCCATGATGGAGATGGTGCCAAACTGGCTCAAACTGGCTCCATCTAGCTAGGCACCCTAGTGGCCTATAGTCTCTTATGTCTCTGGTCACACTTGCAATTAGCCAGCTTCCTCAGTGTGGCCAGTCCAACGTCCAGGCAGCTGTGTATGCTGAAAGCCTTCCAGTGTGCATCTGTCTAGTGATTAGTGACTTCCTGTGCCTGCTAGTTTGGGGGTTTCTCCTCTGAGGACTACCAAGATGTACCATATGCACCCCTAAAACAGTGGGGTTAAGTAGCATGCCCTAGGTCATGAAGTGTGGACCTGGTAAAACGAGGATTCCAACCTAGGCAGTCTTGAATCCAGAGCTAACTGTCCTGCCTATATCTCTGCCCCTCGGCCCTCTGGCCACCCCATGGGCCCGCCGTGTTCACCTTGACCAGCCCTCGGCTGAACAGCATCTCCACAATCTCCTTGAGGATGGGCAGGATGCCGCTATGGTGCACACCCAGGCCCCGGCGCAGAAGCTCAGACATGTGAAGGACCTGCAGGGGTGAGGGGCAACCCTCCGCTGGGGACAAGTCTCAGAGCACCACGTCCCCACCCATGTCGACAGGGACGCACCTGGGGAAGCTGGCGGTCAGAGCCTCGGAGGCGAGCGAGGCAGCGCTGCAGGAACAGGTGGATCTCGCTCTTCTCTGAGCTTGTGGTGAGGTCAAGTGAGGTGAGGCCCGAAGCCTGCTCGTCGCAGCGGCCTCGGGAGAAAGTGAACACTACCACGGGCAGCTGGGCCCGGGTGCGGAGGGAAGCCAGCAAGGACAGGTACACTCCACGGTCCTGGGGGCGGGGGACAGGACAGAGGGTGAGGGAAGCCAGCAAGGACAGGTACACTGCACGGTCCTGGGGGCGGGGGACAGGACAGAGGGTGAGGGAAGCCAGCAAGGACAGGCACACTCCACGGTCCTGGGGGCGGGGGACAGGACAGAGGGTGAGTCCTCGAACCAGTGGGAGTTACGTGGCAGTGGTGAAGTTCTGACGGAGCAGACCTCAAGACCCACACCCCTGGGGGACCAGGGACAAAAGCGTGGCCGAGAAGCAGGCTCCAGCAGAGACCAAAGGCTCCGGCCCTCACCTGCGCAGGCCCCCCCTGGTGCGTGGGCTGCTTAGCCCCGAATGTCTGGGCGTGCTTGCTCATCCTCTCTTTCTTGGCCTCCAAAGCGGCATAGTACCTGGGCACGGGGAAGGGCGGCGTTAGGCCTGCTGAGTCTCAGCCCCCGCTCCCAGCCCTGACTTACCCCTTGGTGTGGAAGGCCCCCCGGGAGTCCAGCAGCAGAAAGAGTTCCCCCTGAGTCTTAGGGCTGTTCCCGGTGAAGAGGAAATGCTCCAGGGGAACGGGACGGGCGACCGTGCTGATCACATAGATCTGCCGGCGCTTCAGCCGCCTGAAGGAGAGAGACGGCAGCAGGTCAGAGAAGAGCTGTGGGAGGGGTCCTGTCTCCCAGTCTTGTCTGAAGCTCAGAACCAAAGACTACTCGTTCATCCCTGGTCTCCTGGGAGCGTGGACTGGAGGAGCATGACTTCATCTCCACTTCCGCTCCCACTGGTTCAAGGACTCGGTCTCTTCCGTGTTCCCTCCTCACTCAGGACGTTGGCATGTATTTGTCCCTGTCCAAACTGAAGCCCCCCGACCATCACTATCCCATCTCAGCAAAAATTTATTGGACCCCAGCAGGGCACTGCTGTCACCAGGTCGTCCATTTCCCAGCCCCAGCCCCTGACCCTTCTCCTGGCTATAGTGGCCTCAGCTCTCCAACCCCAACCGAGGAACAGCCCAGCCCTCTTCTCTCAAACACCTAGGCCACACTTCAGTCTCACCCAATCCAGTCGGCAAACTCCAGGGCGTTGGGGACAGTGGCACTCAGAAGGATGATGGAGACGTGGTCAGGGAGCATGATCAGCACCTCCTCCCACACGACCCCACGCTGGGCACACACATGAGGATGGAGAAAACGGGTCAAACAGGGAGCAGAGGGGCTGCCCTGCTTTGCCCAGGGGCAAAGAAGGCAGAAAGGTCCTCAGGGTGCAGGGGACAGGTCTGCCCATGAGGCCGACAGGAGACCCCGTGCCTCTTTACCTCAGCATCATTGATATAGTGGACCTCATCAAAGATGACCCACTCCAGGTCCCGGATAACATCAGAGCCACTGTACAACATGGAGCTGTGGAGGAGAAGCAGGGCTGACTCCCCAGCAGCCCTCTCCACCCTGCCTCTGCAGGGATGCTCACAGCCTACCCTCCTGGAAGGGCCCCTCCTCACCGAAGAATCTCTGTGGTCATGATGAGGCAGGAGGCCTCCGGGTGCAGCTGCACGTCCCCCGTGAGCAGGCCCACATCCCCAAACGTGTTTCGGAAGTCCCGGAACTTCTGGTTGCTCAGGGCTTTGATAGGAGAAGTGTAGATGGTGCTGGGAACAAGGGCGACGTCAGCCTGCCTCTCCACTGATTCACAGCCAGCGCCCCGCTCCCAATTTGACCCCTCCCAGGCTCAAGACCTTTCCTTCATACAAACAACCTTTGAATCCTTCATGATATGCCCCCTTTCTCAGCTCGACTGGTTATCTTTCAGCCCTTCCATCCCTCTTCCCCTGGGTCTTCTGATTTCCTCCCTGGACCCCATCTCAACCTCACTCTTGAACCTTGCATCTAAAGGAAGGCAGAGGTGGGAGGAGAGATGAGGTCCAGGAAGGATGCAGGAGGAAACAGCTCAGCTGGTGAAGGGGGAGGGCATGTGTACCGGGTCATGTGTTTCTGGGCCAGGGCAATGGCGTACTCAGCCACAACTGTCTTCCCAGCAGATGTGTGAGCTGCAACAAAGACAGAGTCATGCTGCTCCAAGTGCAGGATGGCCTGCTTCTGAAACACGTCTGGCTCAAATGCCCACTGTGAGAAAGAAGAAGACCAGGCTGCCGCAAGAGGGCCTTCCCACCTGCTCATGACACAGAGCGGAGACCAGCCGGAGTCGGGCAGGGCTGGGACCAAGAACCAGCACAGGCCTAGAAGGTGTCCAGCCTCTGGTGGAGAGCAAGGACAAGGCTGGGCTGAGGGCCAGGGCCAGGATCTGGGCCACCAAGAGGTGGCGGAGTGTGTGAGGCCTGGGCTACAGTACCTGGAAGGCTGGCTGAGGAATGAGGCGGTAGAAATCCCCCACAGGGGAGGTAACATCCACAGGGACAGCCCACTGCTCCTGTGGCAGAGGTTTGGGAGGTTCCAGGGGAGCTGTGACAGTGGATGCTTCCTGGGAAAGGCAGGGCAGGGGCCATAAAGGCATAGCCAGAGAACTGCACCCCCACGCTGTCCCTCAAACCCAACCTGGCCACACCCACCCAGAGGCACGGCTCCTTCTTGCTTGTACCACCCAGAACCACCAACCTTCAATACTAGGTCCTCCAAGCTGCTTGCTCGGGCCAGGGGAGCACTGCAGGGAAAGGCTGACAGCGTGTCCCCTCCACGACACCCCAGGGGTCCTGCTGCCTCACCGTCATCCTCATCACCCCCACCCAGATCTAGAGGTTCCAGCAGACGGCTGAGGCTGAGCAACCCAGGAGCCGGAGCTGGGTGATCTGAGGAGCAAGGTTCACCTTGTTACATCTGTCTCTGCAGGAGCAGGGCATCCCCTCAAACCTTATCAGACTCACCCTTGGGGGCAAAGTCCACGCCTTTCTTGAAGCCAGGTGGGACAGTGAGAAGATCTGGAGGGTAGGACAGAGACTGCATCAAGGCCACCGCACAGCTGTTATGCAAGTCAACAAACACAGACATTCACAGCAGACTCTGCAGGTGTGCATATCTGCTATGACCATTTTCTAACATGCCAAAACACCTTTTCCCTTGTGGGTGGGAAGGACCCTCCCCCTAGTTTATGAAAGCACAGGAGGACTCCCAGAAGCCCAGTGACAGGCCTACTGGGCCCCCTCTTCAGACAGAGCCTGCCTCACCTTTCTCAAAGTCTATGTCCTCCTCAGCTTCTTCTCGAGTGCTCAGATCCGTTACAGTGGGCTCATCCATCCCACCTGGGGACAGGGTTGACAGATGGACGTTCTTAATAGTAACATAATAATAATAACATTAATGTAATAATAATAATAGTAACGTAAGCTGGGTGAGCTCTTCCCTGCTGGCTAAGGTTCCTGTCCTACCACCACAATGCACAGCTTACCTGGCCAGAAAGGGTACTGTGTTGGATTCCCCCAGAGTGACTGTGAGGCCAGGCCTGGAGGCCGGCGAAGGGACAAGGAGGTTGTGGCTGACAGGTTTGTGTTCTCCAGCAGGACCTGAGAGCAGAAGTCAGAGCCCGTGAGGTGGAGCCTGCCACTGACCTCGTCCCCTACCTGTGCTCCTCACCTCCTCATAGCCCAGGATCTGGCCTGTGGTTGGGTGTCTTTGGGCCTGAAGGTCGGATGGGACTGGAGCTCCCAGGGCAGCCAGGAGAGACCAGGGATCCGTCTTCCGCTGCCATTTTCTGGAAAGAAGGAAGAGAATTTGGGAATTTGCTTTCTCCTCAGCCTAGCTTCCTTCCTCGGGTTCATCTCCTCACCGAGCTGAGTGCTCCACACCATGCAGGGGAAGCCAGGCCGGAGATGACAGAAACAACTGCTCTACTTCTCCCTGCAAATCCGGAGCACAGGGAGGGAGGCCGTGGGGAAGCTGGAAAGGGCAAGACAAGAGGCCTTGAGTTAGAAGAGGATAAAGTGCAGGCAAAAAAGGGTGATAGGACTTGTTTTCATCCAATGGCAGATGTCCCACCAGGCCGAAGAGCGATGTCCCGAAGGTCGTGCAACACCATTTCAAGCTGACCTACCTGAGGCATTAGTGAATGCAGACTCTGGGCTCCAGACTCACAAAAGGCCAGAAACAGAAATCTACTTTTTATTTTATTTTGATAGAGGCTCTCATGTAACCCAGGCTTGCCTCCTGGTTTTATGCAGGGCTGGAGATCAAAC
This sequence comes from Eospalax fontanierii, assembly GCA_035773235.1. Lineage (NCBI taxonomy): Eukaryota > Metazoa > Chordata > Mammalia > Rodentia > Spalacidae > Eospalax > Eospalax fontanierii. The sequence continues at coordinate 1,385,919 of CM069549.1, read as the reverse complement.
CCAAGACTTTGTGCGTGGTAGACAAGCAATCTTAACAACTAAGCTACATCCCCAATGTGGGACTTGCATGTTTTCCAATTTTTAAAATTTATTTTATGTATATGAGTGTTTTGCCCTATATTTATATAAGCGTACCTGTGTCCTGCAAGTGCTTATGAAGGCCAGAAGGGGCATTGGATCCCACGGAACTGGAATTAAGGACCATTGTAATCACCATGAGGGTGCTGGGAACCCGACCTGGGTCCTCTACAAAAGCAGCTGTGCTCTTGGCCTCTCAGTCATCTCTCCAGCCCCAATTTGTATGTTTTTAATATTTTCTTTTTCCACTTTTTTTTTTGTTGTTGTTGTTGTTGAGACAGGGCCTCACTATGCAGCACTGGCTGACCTGAAACCTCCTATGTAGACCAGGCTGGCCTTGAGGTCAGAGATTTACCTGCCTCTGCCTCCCAAGTGCTCAGATCAAAGGTATGTGCCACCACACCCAGCTTAAAGTTTTTATTTAATATTATCCTGTTTCGTATAAATTTGTAGGTATGCATACTATATAGCAGATATGGAGATGACAAGACAACTTTGTGAAGTTGTTTCTCTCCTTCCATCTCTGCATGGGTTCTAGAGATCAAATTCTGGTTGTCAGGCTTGAACAGCAAATACTTTCTTTATGCCTGCTGCGCCATGCCACCAGCCCTGGAATTACCTTTTTTTCTTGTTTCTTTCTGTCTTTTTTTTTTTAGTCTTTTTGAGACAGGGTCTCCCTGTAGCCCTACATGGACCTACTTCTGCCTCCCAAGTGCTAGGATTTAAGGTGTGGGCCACCAGGCTTTTGAGACTGAGTCTCACTCTAGTCCTGGCTGGCCTAGAACTTGATATGTAGATCAGGATGGCCAGGCTTGGCTCAATCTCACAGAGACCTGCCTGCCTCTGCCTTCCAAAATACCGGGATTAAAGGCACTCACCATCACACATGACCTGGAATTTGCATTTTAAAAAAGCATCTCCCTACCTAAAAGAGAATTTTAAAAAGGGATCTCATAATGGGCACTTGGAAAGCAGCTCTGAGTTCAAGGCCAGCCTGGTCTACATAGTCAGTTCCAGACCAGCTGGGGCTACAGAGAAACCGTGCCTCAAAATAAATAAGTTAATATAAATAAATAAATAGAAGTCTCAGACCTAAGGATAAAGGGCCAGGAGTTTCAGAACTAGCATCTCAGCCAAGAGCCCCGGTGACTGGAGACAGAAGGGAGCTCCAAGGAGAAAAATCCAGGAGGCCAGGATCTGTCCAGCATCATCCGCAGCCCTCTTGACAAGGTGTGGCACAGGAGGGCAAGGACGTGCTAGAGCCTACTCTTGGAGGATGGAGTAGAGGGTGTTCTTAGCTCAGTACCGGTCCAGATGAGGTTTAACAGTCACTCACAGTGCTCTCTGGAGCCCCAGGTACGTTCAGCAGTTCCCAGCGTCCAGTGCATCCCACTTCCAGGGCTCGAAGGGGCAAGTTCAGAGGATCTGGGGGCGGCAACGCTACGAGGGAGAGGTCGGAGGTCAGAGGTCAGAAGTCACTCCCCGTCCACTTCTCCCTTCCACTCCCCTCCCCCTCACCGAGTCGCTCGGTCTCCAACATCCTGGAGCCAGGGCAGCTGCAGGGAAGCCCGGAAACGCAGAAAGTAACCGCGCAGTCAGCCCCGCCCCGAGATGGGCGGAAGCAGAGTCGACTTCCGGCACGCCCCCTTCCCCACATTCCGCTGGGAGCATGGGCGAGCGCGGCGAAGAAGCGAGACCCGGAGCTGGGCAAGGCCGGGCGGAAGTCGCTGAGCCTCGCCGCCTTGGTTACCGCGTGTCCCGCCCCTTCTACGTCATCGCAGCGAGCCCGCTCGCCGCAGCCCGCGCGGCGGCGCCGAAGACCTCGGGCTCCGGGCGCCGCCCCCTCAGGTAGGGGCTTCTCCCCCTCTTCGCCCCCTCGCCTCGGGCCCCCCGGTGCCGCCTTCCCCTTGGCGCGGGCTCAGCCCTCCCTCGGCCCGGGGACCCCGGCCGCAGCGGGGATGGGGGGCCGGGGGCCGTCGCCCCGGCGGCGCGGGCGGTGCTTCCTCCTGAGCCCGGCCGAGGTACCCGAGGAGCTGGACGCGGGAGCGGTGGTTGGCGGGTGGCGCCGGGCGGGGTTGGACGGCGGCAGGGTTGAAACCAGGGGTCGGGAGAGGCCGGCACCAAGAGTAGGCGGGCCGGGAGGACGACGCGGGTGCGGGGTGGACGGCGTGGGAACTTCGAGGGCGCGCGGGGAATGATGACTTGGGCTCTGCCCCCGAACCAGGAGCCACCATGTTGGTGATACCCCCCGGACTGAGCGAAGAGGAAGAGGCTCTGCAGAAGAAATTCAACAAACTCAAGAAAAAGGTACGGACTCTGAGAAAACCCTGAGGTAGGGTGCGGACATGGGGGCTCTCCTGGCTCCTACCTGAAGTAGGCGTACGCCTCTCTGTCTTCACGGTCGTTATCCGGTCTGCATGAACTTTGCTGTGTGGTCCCCATGGCATTATAGGCTTTTGCTGTGTGCAACTCCACCCAGGAGTTGCAGATTGCCACATTTGGATTAGCCAGTTGTATCCAGTACGTTATTGGAAACCGTCAGATACCCACATTGACGCTCTCTTCCTGTCTGATTTAGGCTCCCTTCTTTGCATTCAGTTAGAACCCACTACAGTCATTGCTTTTGTTTGGCCTTAAAATCTTTAACTCTGACTTTTTTTCCTCCTCAGACAGGGTCTCATATTTTATCCAGGCTGCCCTGAAACTGTGTTGTCCTGGGTAGCCTGGAACTCATAACAGTTCTGCCTCACTCTCCCAAGTGCTGGGGTCACAGGTGTCCTCCTCCATGCCCCGCTCATCTCTAACTGACATCTCCATCGTTCATGCGGCCAGACATTTGTCAGGGTCTGTCCATCTTCGTTCCTTTTCCCACTGGCTTCTTTTTCCCTTGAAGTGGGGGGCTCGCTGTGTTGCCCAGACTGGACTTGGCACTCTTGGGTTCATGCACCTTCTGCCTTGACTTTTCTGAGTAGCTGGGCCTTGAACTCACAGAGATCGGCATGCCTCTGCCCCCCCCCAAGTGCTGGGATTAAAGGCATGCACCCCCATACCTGGCTAGGCATGCTTCTTGACTATTGAAATGATGCACTGAAAACACTAAACCCTGTGCTTACCTTGTCAAGTCCCTTAAAAAGGTTTCATATCATGTATAGAACAAGCTCTAAAAGCTCACTCAGCATCAGTATGGAATCAGTCATTTATCCTCAAAGTATGCATTCTGAAACCTGCAACCTGTATCTTGCCCACCCTGTTTCCTTTGTCTAAAACAATCTTCCTTTCTGTTTTGGGTAAAATCTGCCTTAGTCCCAGTTTCATAGCTATTTAAGGATCTGAAAATGTTGCTTGCCTTCAGTTTTTATTACCATTCTTGGCTATCAGTCAAGTCCTTTTATTTCTGTGACTAAGTTTCTTGTGGCTAGGAAGTAGATATTTCACTGCTGAATGGCCTCATTAAACATACAGAGACTGGGTGGATGAAATCCCCAAGGAAAGCATGCAGGTTGACACTTACCTGCTGCTTATATGCTGGAGCTTAGTGTTTCTTCAGCTTCAAAAGTCTGAGGCTGGGAAGCCTTTGGATACCATGGTTTGGTTAGGTTAAATACTGTTGGCTTGATGGTGATAGGGCCGAGGCACCACTTCAGGAGCACCATTCCCACAAGGTGTTCCTGGAGTGTTGCAGCCAGGGGCCGGTCTTCCCTGATCCCTTCATTCTCACGCTCATTCCCAGAAAAAGGCGTTACTGGCTCTGAAGAAGCAAAGTAGCAGCAGCACAGCCAGCCAGGGCGGTGTCAAACGCTGTGAGTGATGGGAGATGAGAGAGCCTAGCGGGGAGCGGCATGGGGCTGCCCTCTGCCACAGCCGGCATAATGCCTCTCTCTCCCTCGCACCCCAGCACTGTCGGAGCAGCCTGTGGTGGACACTGCCACAGCCACAGAGCAGGCCAAGCAACTGGTGAAGTCAGGAGCCATCAGTGCCATCAAGGCCGAGACTAAGAACTCGGGCTTCAAACGCTCTCGAACCCTAGAGGGAAAGTTAAAGGTGAGTGCCACAGGATTGTTCTGGACACTGTTGACATCAGCAAGCATTCATCCAAGCTGGAAGGAAGCTGGGTTTAAGGGCGCTGTGAGGGGAAGGAGGGTTCTGTCTTGAGTCTTTTGTTTTCTTCTTTGAGAGCACTCACCATCTTGAAGTTGGTCTCTAGCTCATGAACTCAAGTGATAGACTGACCTCAGCCTCACAAGTCACTGGGCTAGAGGCTGCATTCCCATACCCCTCTAGAGCTGTGAGGTTTCCTGTTTATAAACTGGAAGTCTCCTGCATTCTCATGTCATACACTCTGTGTTTCTGAGTTGGAGAGGTTTGACTAAACCAAATCACATACTTAAAAGCAGCACATAATCAAATAAGAACTATACGTGGATTAAAAGAAACAAGTAGACAAGAAGAGAGAGAGAAGGGGGCGTCATCTGTCTCCCTACTGGGCAGCTTCCTGATCCCCCTGACGTGCATTTCTGCCCTCCCAGGACCCTGAGAAGGGGCCTGTCCCTACTTTCCAGCCGTTCCAGAGGAGCATATCTGCTGATGACGACCTCCAGGAGGTAATGGCTCCAGGTTCTGTCCCTGTGCAGTGGGGATGGAGGACTACAAGACCACTTTTCAGACCCCATGTCAGCACCCAGGAATCATCATAATTACTCTTTGTCTTGTTTTCCAGTCATCCAGACGTCCCCAGAGGAAATCTCTGTATGAAAGGTTAGAGAGAGACCGTTGTTTGGTGTGGGGGGTGGTGGCCAGAGTTGAGTTGGGAGGCTCGGGGCTAGAATGGCAGGAGCTAGCTGCAGAGGGAGGTTGAGTCCCACAGGCCTGGGGGGAAGTTTGAGGCCCTCTGTGCTCCTTGCTGTCTGCCTCCAGCTTTGTGTCTTCAAGCGATCGGCTTCGGGAGCTGGGGCCAGATGGAGAAGAAGCCGAGGGCCCCGGTGCCGGTGATGGCCCACCTCGTGGCTTTGACTGGGGCTATGAAGAACAGGGTAGTGCCCGCTCCTCCGCCTCTCCTCCCCAAAGCCGTAGCCGGGACCGAAGTCATGATAGGAGTCGAGACAGAGACCGAGATCGGGACAGAGACAGAGACCGGGATCGAGACCGGGACAGAGACAGAGACCGGGATCGGGATCGAGACCGGGATCGGGAGCGGGAGAGAGATCGGGAGCGGGATCGAGATCGAGAAGGTCCCTTCCGCAGTAAGTGATCTTGGCTAGGGTGAGAAGGGTCCACCAAGGTGGAGGATGAGGTAGACTACAAGTGACTGTACTCCTGACCCATAGGGTCAGACTCATTCCCTGAACGCCGGGCCCCTCGGAAAGGGAACACTCTGTATGTGTACGGAGAGGACATGACACCCACCCTCCTCCGAGGGGCCTTCTCTCCCTTTGGAAACATCATTGACCTCTCCATGGACCCACCCAGAAAGTAAGGATGAGAGTCCTGGGGGCGGGAACTGCCTGGTCTCTAGCAGCCTCTGGGCACTGGATTGGGCTGGGTCCAGTGGCATCCACAGGCCTCTGCTGACCCTACTTTCTCTCATCCCAGCTGTGCCTTCGTCACCTATGAAAAGATGGAGTCAGCAGATCAAGCTGTTGCTGAGGTTGGGACTTCTCAGACTTATTCTTTCCATCCCTCCTGTCAGCCTGTGTTTTCTCCTTAAAATACTTGGTTCAAGAGGAAACCAGTTCCTCCTAACAGAAAATGTAGATGCTCAGACCCCTATTCAGTGTCCTCCCAGGGGAGCAGCCCCTGAACATCCCTTCTGGCGTCTGGGTAATGCCATCCTCTGTCCCCACCCCTCTTGCACTGCAGCTCAACGGGACCCAGGTGGAATCCGTACAGCTCAAAGTCAACATAGCCCGCAAACAGCCCCTGCTGGATGCTGCTACTGGCAAGTCTGTCTGGGGCTCCCTCGGTAAGAACAGGGCTCTTCCCCATCCCTCGCCTCTGGCACTCCCCTTTCTTGTCCTGCTCCACCTCTCCGAGTCCCCTACAAGTGCTGAAGTTCAGAATGTACATGTAGACTATAGAATCTAGAACTCAGCTGGGAGTTAAAGAACTGAATGTGGATTAGCATCCTGTGCATTTCAGGGTCACCCCAGAACGGAGGAACCATCAGACTCAGGGATTTGGGAGAAAATGTGACCCAGGACTGACTGGCTTGGGGTATAGTCATGAAGTATATAGGAAGTGGGGCTCTACTTATGACCTACACATATGTTCCCAGCAGTCCTGACTGGATAGGCTGAAGTGGAGGCTGCAGCAAAGGATCAGGAAGGGTCTAAGGGGCCACCGAGCCAGAGGACCCGGGCTCTGAGGAGGGGTGGCCAGCAGTGGGTGGGTAGTCAGCGTAGCAAGGTACAAAGACCAAAGAGAAGGAGGTGGCATGGGAGGGGCTGTGGCCCACAGTGGTAGGGTGGAGTCCTTCCGTGGGGTTGAAGAGCAGGCCATGGGAGGCTGCGGGGAGAAGGCCAAGCCGTCAGCTGCAGTGTGCTTGTTGGGCTCAGCCAGGCCTCCCAAGCAAGAGGTCTGGCACCGCCAGCATGGTTTCTCAGCACGAACAACCCAGGCTTCCCGAGCACAGATTTCTCTGGGAAAGGAGTGAGCAGTTCAAAGCAGAAGGCCTTGCTCACTTGAGGAAGGAACCAGAATTGACCAGTATACCAACAAGGGCTGCAGAGGTTTTCTCATTTTTAATTCTCACATGTCACCCAAAGTAGTGGTTAATTAACAGAGCTCACAATAACAGCATTGGGAATTTTCTAGGAACAGTATACTCACAGACAGCATACTCACAGACCGCATACTCACAGACCGCATACTCACAGACAGCATACTCAGCACCGTGAGGAGCTGGCCACCAGGTGAACTCTGCACATCGGCCATCCTGGCCACCAGGGGGCAGCATGAACACAGCTTCTGGAGCCAGGGGTGGGAGAGCAGGCTCTGGGCCTCAGGTCTAACCCCAGCCTCCTTCTGACTTTAACTATCACTCTCCTCCCTTCCTAGCTGTCCAGAACAGCCCTAAGGGCTGCCACCGGGACAAGAGGACCCAGATTGTGTACAGTGACGATCTGTAGGAAACCTTGTGGACGGCTTCTAGGAAATGAAGCTGGAGTCCTTGTGCCTCACATGCCCCACTGCTGGTCTCAGTAAAACACTGAGCTGGAGCCCACACACCTTCCTTCAGCCTCTAGTTTTTCAGCACTTGGGGTGGGGTTAAGCCTTCAAAAGTGGCGTCAGAAATTGGTGTTACCTGTAAGACCTTGACCAGTGCACATTCCCCATTCCTTTACCCCAAAAAGACGTGGAACACACTCCTTATCGCAGCTGCTTTAATTTGACCCTTGCCCCTCCCGGCAGGCAGCCCCTAGAGGAAACCCAAATCCTCATCTCTGAGTTTGTCCTTGAGCCAGGGCAGCACTTGGAAGAGGTTGACGTGGAAGTCCCGGGCGTGAGCAGGCACCTGCTGCCGCTGCCTTTGGTCTTTGCAGACATCCACCACTCCCCAGCTGATCACACCAACCTGTGTGGGTGAGGGCACGTGGGTCATCTGATACCTCATAACACCAGGAAGCATCTGGGCGACTACAGGGAGTACGCTAGGAGCCCGGCTGCCTTGTTTCCTTGGCCCCGAGCCGGCTCAGCATAGCCGGATGGTGCAGCGGGCCCTGCTGTCCTCCCGCTGCCGGCAGCGTGTGTCGGGTTTGCTTTTGTTGAGGGTCATGTTGGCCCCTTAGCATCTCCCCGTCCGGGAAGGTGAACACTCACTTGAATGAAGCGACTTTTCTTATGAATGATAAGAGGGCCTCCAGAGTCACCTGCAGGAGAGAGCAGTTGTAGGGAAAAGACTTTTGGGCTTCAGGGACTCGTAGCACAGCCAGCAAGCCGTCTCACCTCTGCAAGTGTTGGGGTCAGCATAGGGATCCACCCCTCCAGTGCAGAGGAACCTGGGGGTGACCACCTCCGAGACATCCTTGACTCGGTCATAGCCGGGAGCCTGTAGAGCATCTCTCTCGCAGCTGTCTTTCTGTGGGGAACAGAGGCATGGTGAACAAAGCTGGTGTAGGAAGCAGTGGGGCCTCGATGACCTCCTGGGCCCCTTCTCACCTTGTCCCCATTCTTAATGTAGACCTCCTTCCTAGTCAGCTTCCTCTTCTCCTCAGACACAAACAGAGCTTTGACATCCTTCACCGGCAGAAGCTCCGCCTCTGGACAAGTGGGCAGACTCAGACCAGCCGGCCACCCCCATCTCCCCATTGCTCCTCACCCAGCACATCTCTGGAGCCCTTACTTGGCCTTGAGCTGGACGTCCTCTGCTCTTGCAGACCCTTTTGGGACCCTTCTCAGCCTCACCCCTGTCTCATCCCAGACTTACTGTGCTGCTGGCAGGTAGCCGTCAGCGGAAGCCGCAGGGCCCGAGTGGTTCCCTCCGTGCAGGGGAGACAGATGGGCCTGTTTGGGAGAAGGGAACAGTAGGAAGCAGCAGACGGCCTTTGTGTCCCAGGCCTCTGGCCTACAGGGCCCCAGCCACTCACCTGAGAGTCTGATCGTACTTCAGCTTTGTCTTGAGCTTGATCAAGGCCACATCATAGTCGTAAAACTCATTTATTCCTTCTGCCTTTTTCCCATTGATGTTGTACTTGGGGTGAAACAGGATCTTCTCTATCTCCAGGTCCCGCCTCTGCCCTCCTAAGGGAAGGAGAGAGTGGTGCTACTTTTCTGGGGGCAGCTTCCTCCCCCAGCCCTGTGTCATCCCTTCTGTCTTTTTCCATCCTTGCCTGGTCTACGGTGTATGGAGGGGCTGCACTGAGGTTAGGCTGGGGATGAGGATCCATCTGTGCATTCTTACCCACGCTGACCTTGATTGAGTGCTCCTTGTCTTCCACTGTGAAGCAGTGTGCTGCTGTCAGCACAAAGTACTCGGAAACCACAGCCCCCATGCAGTTCTCGTGTCCCTTCAGGGGGCGCTGGGGACAGCATGAGGAGAGAAGGTTGGTCCTTCACAAGCCAGTCCAGTGTGAGCCTGTGTGCTTGTGTGGCTGGGACTTGAGCCCCAGGACTTCACACGTGCTAAGCCAGCACTCCATAGCCTTAGCCAAGCCTTTTTTTTTTTTTTTTTTTTTAAAGGACTGTGTAGCCTGGGCTGACCTCAAATGCATAGGTGGCCTGCTTGCACCTCAGTGCTGGGATTACAGCCCCACGCTTCCTTTTGTTCATGTGTGCGTGCGTTTTCATTTTGAGACTTGTCTCATAAATTATTCATGTTGGTCTTAAACTTACTCTGTAATCCAGGAAGGTCTTGAGTCTCAGTCCTGCCTCAGCTTCCCGAATCCCTGGGACCACGAGCCAGTGCTGCCACCTGGCCCGCCTGGCTACTGTGGACATTCACCCTCCCTGTCCCATTAACTCCCACTTCCAGGATGTCGTGCTTACAGTGACTGAGATCTTGGCCTGCCATGGTTGCTTGTGGTAATCAGTGCCTTTCCTGTGTTCCCAGACCATGCCACACAGACTCAGAGATTTGGTTTCATCTGGCAGAGAGAAAATGCTGAAGGCCTACATGGTGGCAGCCATCTTTGTCAGGATCCCTGCCTGTCTACAGGGAGCAGAGACCCACGAGGAGGAAGGCGGCCAGGGGCGGTTGTTTCCTCATGTTAGACCAGGAGCCTTTGTGCTGTAGTAAGAAAAACTCGAGACCTGGCTATTTTTAGACCCATCCCCTGTTGCTAACTTGTCTCCCTGGCCTGTCTCAGCCTCAGTTTCCACATCTGTAAAATGGTCTCTGACTTGCTCAGAGCTCGGTGATTCTAAGATCAGGAAGTGGAAAACACCAGGAAATGAGTACAGACGCTGGCAGGAAGAGGAATGAAAAAGGCCTTCCAGACCGCCAGGACTACAAGGCTGGGGCCAATGAGCAACTTCAGGGGACCCCGGGAGGGTCAGTTCTGAAGGCTTCCTTGTGCCCGTGTCTTCCTACCAATCATTTGGAAGAAAACATCCTCTAGGTTTTCCATGTCCTTGACTTTGAACACATGCTGTTCGTTCGCTTTCTTGGAAGCCAAAGCATTGATGTTCTCTTGGTCCACCAAAGGGCCAACCCCAAACACATACACATCTGAGGGAGAAAAGGAAGGGGTTAGGGTCCGGGCCCGGGGGGTGAGGGTGCAGGGTCCCCGCAGGTCACTCACCCAGATAATCTTCTCGTGGGTTTTTTCGGTCCCTGCCAATGTCCAGCAGGTCCCGGATGTCCTCAATGACGGTGACAGGGTCGCCTCCCATGTTATACAAGCCTGCATGAAACACAGGCCGTGAGAGTGGGGGTGGAGAAGCGGGTCAAAGAGAAGTGACTGGAGACAGACACCACTGAGCACCAGGTTGCAGAGGGGCCCCAGAGGAAGGGACGCAGGGAAAGCTCAGTGGGCCTGTAGCAAGCAGTCAGAACCTAAATCATGGCCAGAGGGCCAGGAGCTAGCACAGGAGGCGGGGGGGTGACGGAGCAAGAGAAAAGTCCCTCTGACCGTCAGTCATGATGATGATGACATGGCGGGTCCGATTCCAGCCTTCGGGGGGGGTGTCCCCCACCCAGCTCATCATGCTGTATACCACCTGCAGAGCCTTCTTGGTGTTGGTCCCTGACTTCAGTTTGTGGTCTGTAGAGAGGAAAGAGGTCATCCCCTCATCTGATCTCCCAAGCCACCCTTGAGCCTCAAAAGCTGTGACCTTCCCAGCCCTGCTACCAGTTGTTTGACAGCACTGTCCAATCTCTAGTAGAAAACGATCGCGACCTCCCACAAAATTCCCGAGCCTTTAACTGAGAGTAACTTCAACCCTAAGATACACCACCCGGCTTTTCCCTTCCCCAGTCTCTGACCTTCATAATTGATCTGGTTGAGCTGCTGCGTGACCCAGTCAGCGTCACTGCTCCTTGCATCCGACACTTTGACCAAGACTTTGGGGACTGTAGCATATGTCACTAGACCATATCTTGGCCTTACCCCATAACTTGCCACCTGTGGGTGAGCAAGAGGTCACCACGTTGAAAGTAGAACACTACTGGAGAGAAAAGCCCTTCTGCTGGGACAGGGAAGAGGCTGGATGACAGAACAGGACCCAGACCCTGTGGCTCGGAGGGGCAGTAAGAGCCAGTCAAGGTCCTGTCATTAACAGGGAGGGGAGCCATACCTTCTCAATCAAGTTAGTGAGACACCGCTTGGCCCCTGTGAAGTTGCTAGCCCCAATACTGTCTGATCCATCCAGCACTAGGTAGATGTTCATGGAGCCCGAAGGGTCCAGGACAATCTTCCGCTGCCTCAGTTCCCCTGGGGTGCCAGCAGAGACTCAGCCTCCAGCATGTGTGGTCCCTAACCACGCTCCATCCTCACCAGGTCCCCACGCTAACTCCCTGCCTTATACCTGGGCTGTGCCCATCCTCAGCATCAGCTCCTTCAATGGTCTCTGTCAGGGAGGATAGGAACGCTTCAGCCACCTCTTCAGGGGTATCATACATGAAGGCGTCTAGGGAAGGTCAGAACGCAGGTCAGATGAATGGAGAACACACTGACAGCAACAGAAGGTGACAGGGCTTCAGGATGGGAGAGGCTCAGAAATAAGAAAGCTCACGGGAGGTTTGGAGGCTGTGAGGAAGGAGCTGGGTTAAGGTGGGAGAAAACAGTGGCCTAGTGTGGGGACCGCAGGGCAAGGGTCACCTTGGCAGGAAGGCTCCGTCCCACTCCACGAGCCATCTTCCTGGCACCGTCGCTGCTGGGAGCCACGCAGGGTCAGCCCCCGGCTGCACTGGTAAGTGACCGTGTCCTCAAGGCGGTACTGGCTGCCCACCTTCCTTGTGCCAATAGGGATGCCTGGGTTGGGGCAGTATGCCGCTGTAGAGGTGTGAGAGCAGAGTTAGGGTGTCCGCCATTCCTAGGGTGAGCCCTCGGACAGAGAGTAAGGTTGAGGGCAGACCAGCTTCTCACCTCCGTCATCACAGATGGCCGTCTGCCCATCCCACCGGCCATTCGCCTGGCAGGTGCGATTTGCAGAGCCCCGGAGAGTGTATCCATGGTAGCAGTGAAAAGAGATCTGGTCACTCAGGTTGTAGTAGGGGGACCTGGGCCAGTACTCCCCATTTTCAAACTCCTGTGGTCGTGGGCAGTGAATGGCTTTGGGGACAACAGGTAAAAGTTACCAAGGGCTGGACTATCCCCAGGTCCTTCCTTGTCTCAGAGACACTGTTGCTGAGAAACAGTGCCTTCCCAGTCCTCTCAACCCTGCCGTCCTGCCCTCTTGTGTTTTGTTTTTGAGACAACATCTCATGTAGTCCAGGTTGGCCTCAAGTTCACAGCGTAGCGGAGCATGACCTTGGACTGACCCTCCTGTCTCTGCCTCCCCAGGTGTGCCACCCTGTGTTTGATGTGGTGCTGGGGATTGAACCCAGCGTTCTACCGACACATTCCCAGCCGTCCTCCTCCCATTTCTGAGTGTTTTCTTCACTGCTGGCACTGCCTGACAGGTCTGCTATGGCAGACGCTTCCCACATTCAGCGCCAGACACGCATCTCCTCTTGTGGACCACCGGTCAGCCTGCTGGTCTCAACAGCTCTAATCTCACCAAGCACAGGGCAGCCCCACCTGCTCTGGTCCCCGCTGCCCACTGCCCACGTTTCCTCCTCCAACCTCTGCACTCTGCCTTCTTGACAATCTTTTGGTCCCGGGTCTGCAGGGTGCTCCAGGACCCTGTGGATCTGCAAGTGCGGGTCTGTACAGGGTACGGATAGAAGCCGGAGGGACACAGATACTCCAGGGCTTGGCCATCTTGAAGAAGTCGGAAGGAGCCACCTTTAATCTCTATTCCCTCCAGAGAGCAGGCGCTCTGGGGCCTGGCTTCAAGCACTGGAGTTGTGCTCACACCTGAGAGAAAAGGCTGGTAAAGCCAGGGCCAAGGACAGATGGCGGGGCAAGACAAGGACGACGTGTTCTTTACTTACCTCCAGACAAGAGGCTCACTACCAAGGATACCAGGCAAAGTTGGGGACTCAGATTGCACCCCATTGTGATGGGGAGCAAGAGAGAGGCTGGGGCTAAGGGCTAAAGGCTTTCTTCAGTGTGCCCTGGGTGTCTGCTGGCCTCGCTGTCCAATCTGAAACTCCACAGATGGGCTGGGCCACACTCTCTCCTACCAGCCCCCTGCCTTTTATGCAACCTTCCCTGGCACCTGCAGCTTGGCCTGCCCGCCCTACATACCACTTTCCGGAATGTTCAAGCAGGAGGCTCCTGCTAAGCAGCCAGCTAAGGAAAGAGAAACTAAAGCGCCCCACCCTTTGCTGACCAAGACCCAGAACTTCCCAGTCAGTACTCCCTCTCTACCCTAGACCACCCCCTTAGAGGCCGGAAATCATCACCCAGTTGCTCCCCCATGGACTGTGTTATGGGGCAGAGTCCAGCCGCTGTTTGTGCAATAGGGTCTCTGACCTTCCTGGAATTTTTCTGGCCTCTCCATCCCCCCAGGCAGACACAGACATGTGGAAATCATTGATTTTTATTAATTTCACAACTTGGAAATTCCATGCAGAAGTGAAAGGGACATCATACACAGTGGGGGGGGATTTGCACACAGCAGGGACAGGTATTGGCACAGCCCTGAGATCCCCTGGCTCGTGCTTGACTGTCTCTGAGCCCCTGGGCTCAGAGGTGGGAGACAAGAGGCTCAGGACAGAATAGAGGTCAGTGGCCGCGATTAAGGGGTAAAAAGTTCAGGACACCATCCAGATGCTGCCTCAGCCAGGGCTGCAGGCGGAAGAGATTGATATGGAAGTCTCGGGGCTCGACACCAGGGGGAGGCCTTTTTCGGGAGTTTTTGTTGGAGGCACCATGACAGGGGTCGTAAAGACCCCAGCTCACCAGGCCCACCTGGAGGAAAGGAAACATCAGGGTGGGAGTCAGGCCCAGCTCCAAGGCTCCTTCTCCCTGGCCTCCTCCATGCTCTAAGCTGGCCCCTAAAGCTCCAGACTTCTCACCTGGAAAAACCTGTATCTCCGCTCTACGAAAACTGCTCCCCCAGATTCTCCTACAGGCAGAGGGACAAGAGGCAGTGTCACCTAGGACGCTACGCTGGCGTCCCCGCGTGTGACCGCAGGGGTCCAGGCGGGGTGCTCACCTTGACAGGGACTGTCGTCCTCCTCCTTGGAGCCACTGCATAGGAACTGGTCTGTCACCACCTCGCTGACATTTTTCAAGTCAGGGAAGGTTTTGTTGTTTTTGGAGACGGCCTGGGCGCAGCTCGTCCACTGCAGTCAGGGTTGGAGAGAAGGATGGAACAAGTAGCCCGGGAGACCAGTGAGGCCTAGAGGGAGGGGAGACGCCGGGCCGGGCTGAACATTTTGGGGAAAGAGCCCAGCATCGCTGACTGAGACCTCACCTTGGGCCCTGTCTGGAGGGTAATGTTAAGTTTGTTCCCATTCAAAGCCACGAAGTGAGCAGCAATGTCCTGTTGGTTCATAAGCTCGCGCTCTGCCGTCAGGAAGAAGGAGGTGTCGGTAGAAGTCTCTGTACCAAGAGTGCCCATGTCCGGCCCACACCCCGCTGGCAAACCCAAGCGCTAGGACGCACCGTGGTCCACACAGGTGCTGCCGCCCGGGGATCTTCGCAGGGCCATGCTGGCTTCCACAGTGCAAGGAAGGCAGATGGGCCTGAGGAGAAGGGTGAGTGTCACTCAGTATCTCCTCTGATGCTCCCAGAGCACTGTTCCCTGCAGGCCAGCCACCCCTCCAACTCTAGCACCTGGCATGAGTGGACATCTTCACTTTCTGAGTCAGCTTCAGTAGGGCAATATCATCACCGTAGAATTCCATGATCCCCTGGCTCCTTTTTGCGTGGACATCAAAGCCTGATGCAATCACTGCCTCCTCCACGAGGAACTCTTTGCCGTTCTGGGAGTTGGGGTCCCCTGGAAACAATACAGTGAATTAGCCTGGACCAAAGCTCCCGAAGGGGCCAGAGGCTGGGGACAGGTAGTAGAAGCTCTAGCCTCAGGGTCAGGGACCTGGTGGAGCCCCTGCCTCACCCACAATGACCCTCCACAGGTGGCGGTCCTCCTTCTGTGTGTCGTGGAAGCAGTGAGCAGCCGTCAGGACCCACTGGTCAGAGATGAGGGCGCCCCGGCAGGTCCCCTTGTTCTTGGGCTGCAGGGAGCAGTTGACGGTGAAGGACTGCTATGTCTGGCTACTTTCACCTCTGGGATCCAAGCCCCACCTCTCCTTCCTTGTACCTTAAAGGTGACATGCCAAGGTGTCCTCTCCTGGTCAGAGGCATTGACAGACATATTTCCCACCCCGCAGATGGTATCTGTGAGCTTGGAGACATCTGTGGGTGAGGAACAGGTGAGGACGAGGCAGGTGAGGGGCTCCAGTCCAGGCTCACACTCTGGAACCCCAGCTGGCTCCCCAGCACACTCCACACTGCAAGGGCAAGGCTCACTCACCTAGCATGTGCTCAAAGACCTGGCGCACAGCCTGCGGGTCTGGCAGGATGAAGGCGTGCCTCTCGCCGTCCTTCTTGGACCCTAGTTCATTCAGTTCTTTCCAGTCCACATCCAGCTTGCCCACCCCAATAGCATAGATGTCTGGTAGAGAAGGGAAATCAGCAGAGCCCTGGGACTGGAAGCTACCCAAGACACAAGGCTGGCATTTGAACACACTGTGCGAACACAGACCCGCATGAGCTGGACTCTGCTTCCCTCACTCCTGTCTGACTTCCTCTCGCACCACCACCAGCCCTTGATCCCTTCCTGCACAACCTCCTGGAGGACCCTCAAAGCCCCAGGCACCACTGTACAGACACCTGTACCCCTGCCAGGGGCGCTCTCCTACAGACCGCTCGCGCCCTCTGGTTTTTGAAGTCACCCTCTCAGCAAGATCCTTCTAAAACTGCAGTGCCCCAGGGTCACCCAGTCCCTCCCCACCTGATTTCCTATCATGTCATGGTCACCTTCCACTTGCATGTTAAAAGGCTTCTTATCCCTCTCCTGTGTGTATTGCCTGCAGTGGATAGAATTGTGTTTCTCAAAAGAGCATGTTCAAATACCAACCCAGGAATTGTGATTGTGATCTTAATCAGAAACAGGGTCTTTCACCTGCATTAACAGCACTCAGGAGGTGGAGGCAGGAAGATCAGGAGTTCAAAGCCAGCCTAGGCTATGTAGTGAGTTGGAGATCAACCTGGTCTATTTAAGACCCTGTCTCAAATAAGATAAAATCCAGGTACAGTGGTGTACACTTTTAATCCCAGCACATAGGAGGCAGAGGCAGATGGATCTCTGTGAGATCGAGGCCAACTTGGTCTACATAGTGAGTTCCAAGCCAGCTAGGGCTACAGGGAGACATGTCTCAAAAAGACAAAAAATCAATCAGTCAATAAACATGGTTGGAGAGATGGGGCAGTTGTTAAGAGCCCTTGCTGCTTTGCAGAGGACTAGAGTTTGGTTCCCAGCACCCACATGGTGGCTCAGAACTGCTTGTAACTCCAGCTACAGGGGGATCCGACACCCTCTCCTGGCCTCTGATGACATCCACACACAAGTGGCATAACATGCCAACAGACACATAAACAAAAACGAGTATTTCTTTGAGAGCCGGGCATGGTGGTGCATCCCTTTAACCTTGGCATCTGGAAACCAGAGCAGACAGAGCTCTGTGAATTTGGGGCCAGCCTGGTCTACATAGTGAGTTCCAGGTCATCCAGGGGTACATAGGAAAACTCTGCTAAGATAAACGAAATAAAAATTAAATAAATAAATAAAATAGATTTTAGGGTCAGCAAGATGGCTCAGCGGGTTAAGGCATTCGTCATGCAAACCTGGCGACCTGAGTTCAATCTCTAGATCTAACATAAAGGTAAAAGGAGGGAACTGACCCCACAGAGGAGTCCTCTGATTCCCACATGCACACGTTGTCGCACACACACGCACACACACACAAATAATCATAATAGTAACAGTAATAACAATTTTAAAATTAAAAAAGGAGGCTGAGCCTGGGGATACAGGCCTCGAATCCCTGCTATTTCCATGGTTACAGCAAGAAAATCATGAGGTGAAGTCTTCCCTGGCTACAGAGTGAGCTCAAGGCTAGCCTGAGCAAAGGCTTATTTTAAGCCTTGTCTTAAAATAAAAACTAGGGGCTGGAGAGTTGACTCAGCGGTTAAGAGCACTGGCTGCTCTTGCAGAGGATGCAGGTTCAGTTCCCAGCACCCACACGGCAGCTCACAACTCCAGTTCCAGGAGATCCGAGGCCCTCTTTTAGCCTCTGCAGATATCGCACACACGTGCACTTGCATACATGTAGGCAAAACACTCATACACATAAAATAAAAATAAATAAAAATTCAACTGGGCGTGGTGGTGCATGCCCTTGGGAGGCAGACGTAGGTGATCTCTGTGAGTTAAAGCTAGCCTGGTCTATACAGGGAGTTCCAGGACATCTGTGGCAACAGGGAGACCCTGTCTCAAAAACAGACCGTCCCCCCCAAAATGAATTAAATAAATAATTTTTAAAACAAAGGGTGGAAATGTGGTAGAGTATATGCCGGTAGGCACAAGACCCTAGGTTAAGTCTCCAACTTGGCAATAAATAAATAAACAAATAAATAGGAAATTTGGACACAGCCGGTTACCAGGACAGAAGGTGAGAAGAAGGGGTTTTGCCACTACAAGCCAAGGACGCCAGTGGCCTCCAGGAACTGGAATGAGCAGGTCATACCTGCAGCCTCCAGAGGGAGCACAGCCCCAATCAGACCTTGAGTTCTGACTTGACCTCCAGAACTGCAAGAGATTTGTGTTTTAAGCCACCCAGGTTGGAAATGACTTATCCCAGCAGTCTGGGAAACGGAGACACCCTCAGAAACAGCAGTCTCTAGCAAGCAGGCATTTCCGTGGGTCTTCACAGCTTTACCCCGGGCTCTCAGTACACACTTACAAACCAAATAAATAGAGGGACTCGTTGACCATAGCCCAGAGGCAAAGCATCAGGTCTGTTCTTCTCCCATCAAAAACAGGCTCTGAGCCGGGCCTGAGGACACACACATTTAATCCTGGCACTCAGGAGGCAGAAGCAGGTGAAGCATTGTGAGACTGAGGCTAGCCTCGTCTTACAGAGCAAGTTCCAGGCCAGCCTGGGCTACAGGGAGACCCTGGATCAAAAAACAAAAATCAAAACAAAAAGACAAGCTCTGGAAAGAGATCCTCCCTGAGCCCACACAGCTGTCGGTGGGGTGTACACCCCAGAGCGCGGGTCCTGGTCCTGAGAGAGCTACCCTGAGGTATTCTGTCTTCCCAGACCCCTGGGTGATCTCTTTCTCTGCCAGAAGTTCCTGTTCAGTGTGTAAGGAAGAAGGTACTGGAAAAGCCAAGGGAAGTCCTCAGCCAGGAAGCATCCAACAGGATCCGCACCCTGACACCCACCCCGTTGTGACACACCCATCCTGCCGTGACACCCTGTGACACACCCACCCCGCCGTGACACACCCCATTGCCCTCATGCCCTACGGCTTTTCTTTGTTTTAAAGATTTTATTTTTGAGTACGTATGTCATGTGTGTAGGTGCCCTCAGAGGCCAGAAGAGAGTGTCAGATCTCCTAGAAGAGTGACAGGCAGTTGTGACTCACCTGATGTGGGTGCTGGAACGGAACCCAGGTCCTCTGCAAGAGCAGCCGATGCTCTTAACCACTCAGCCATATTTCTAGCCCCCCCCCCCCACCTTCTTTTCAGAGGGGTGTTTTTGAGCTTTTGACCCTGCTCCTTTTCTAAAGAGGAAGGGGGCGGTTGTCAGGTGCAGCCCGTTTACCCCCAAGGGACAGGAGGGGTGGGAGTGGAAGCAAGGGAGCCCAAGGGATGCTGGGATTTAGGGGCTCACACCCACTGCCCCCAAGTTAGAGTCCCTTTCTCCAGAATTCTTTCCTTTGGGCTGGGTGCAGCTCACTGATAGAGCGGCCATGCCTAAGCATTGGGTTTCATCCCCAGCACCCAAAGTGTTTTTAAAGCATTCTTTTCTGGTCAAAGGTCAGAGCAGTTTCTGTTTGTTCTGAACCTGAGGAATAGTTCCTTCCAGTGCTACACCTGCCAGCACTTGACTTCCGTGTCTACTGCTGAAGGGGGACCGAGGGGACAGTCCCTCCAGGGAATCCAGGCCGGTCTTCCTGGAAGGCTTCCTGAAAGGTGAGACTTCAGTGATGAGGCTGACAGGTCCCTAGCGATTCTCTGCACCGGGTCACATTTACCTCAGCATACCCCACGCCTGCCTGCCGATCCCTCAGCATACCCCACGTCTGCCGTCCCAGTGCTGCTGCATTTACACAGATAGAGGAACTGCCCACCCCGCAGCCTGCCAGAGACGAAGCCCGGGTGGGGACTACGGGCAGTTTGGTGCCAAGCTCCTCAATGCTCTGACACTCCCACAGGACAGAGAAAAGGGTGTCTCCACAGAGCTAAGTCCAGAAACTGGAGGAGAACAGCCACACGCACACGCAGGCACGCACGCACGCACGCAGGGACTCTCTGCGGCAACGTGGACGGGGCAGAGCTCACCCAGATAGTCATCCCTGTTCCGTTTAATGTCCAGGAGTTCTCTGATGTTCCTAACTATCGGCTTGGGAGAGCCGCCCATGTTGGACTTCCCTAGGACAGAGAAAGAAGTGTCAGCTGAGGTGGTAGTGAGAATTCCTCACAGCCCTGGGGTCTGCGGAAGTGCCTGGCCATGTGAAACCGCTCTGTGTACTGACTTTCCCGCATCCAGACTGGCCCAGGAGCTTCCTATGCTTTGTTTTGGTTTTTGGTTCTTTAGAGTTTCATGTAGTCCAGGCTGGTCTCCAAGTTTCTGCGTACCCAAGGATGGCCTTGAACTAATCCTCTACCTCCCCAAGGACGGGCATTCCAGGCATTCACCATCACTCCAGGATCAGAGCTTCACATACTTTCTCATTTAATTCTCATGAAACCCTGAGAAAGCTGGCCTTCCAGTCCAGGCCCAGAGCTCCCACGTCCGACAGGCGACCTTTCAGCCTGGAACAGACGTGTTTTAACAGAACGTATGGACCACTCCCCAGGTCCCATAAAACTCTTAAGGGGAGGAGGGCATGACTCTCACTGGCACGGACCTCAGGCCATCTTTGTCAGGACTAGCTCCCCTTAAATAGGAAACTGAAACCAGGAGGCTTGGGAACCATCATTGCAGGACTCCCCATGTTGGGGGGGGGGGGGTGAAGGTCTGCCTCAGCTACATAGCAAATTCAAGGCCAGCCTGGGCTACAGAGTGAGACCTTGTCTCAAAACAACCAGGAAAGAAAAACAAAAACTAAGGTCTGTCTCTGCAACATGTAGAGCAAAATTAGAAAAACACAGGGAAGGGTGCATGGCCCCAGCGCGAGGATCGCACGGGCGTGGAAGGCTCCACGTTGTTCTTAGGCTGCACAGCACGTGAGATAAGTAAGCTTAAACACAAGTAACTATTTCAGAACAGTGCTAGAGAGTTCTGACCCTTCCAGTGCAGACATGTGACACTGCACACACACGTGCGCACACTGAGCCTCATAAACACGTCAGTCTATGAGAGTGCTAATGCACATGTAGATGCATGTGTGTATCTGCATGTGTGCACGTGTATATATATGTATGCTTATGCATGTGCCTACGTGTGTGTACACGTTTGCATGTGTACATTATGTGCATGTGTGCGTGCACGTTTCTACGTGTGTGCACATGCTCATGTATGTATATATGTGTCGATGTGTATGTACAGTATGAATGTGCATATGTGGATGTGAATGTACACGTATGTGTATACACGTGAGTACATGTGTATATAGGTGTGTATATGTATACTTGTGTGTGTGTATGCATGCATGTATGTGGATGTACATGTGTGTTCACGTGTTTATATGGTTGTATATGTGTGTGCATGCATGTATGTTTACATGTGTGTCTATGTGTGTGTATACTGTGCATGTGTATATCTGCATTGTGTATATGTGTGTGTGCGCATTATATGTTTGTGTGTATGTGCATGTATATGTGATGTAGAGCCTGGTGGAGTATTTAAGGAAAATATGAGTTTTAATCCTCATTTCTCTTTCTGTCTCTGTCTGCCAGGTTCAGCTGACAAGTTTGTGGTGAGAACACTGACACAGCCACCTCCATGGGCCTCGTGTCCCGATGGAACTTCCTTAATTCTGTTTGTCTCAGGTAGAGACTTCTGCAATGACTTTTAGACAGGGGATTTTTTAATTTATGTTTTTCTTTTCTAAACTTTTTTATTTATTATTTCTATCTTATGTGTATGAGTGTATTGTCTGCATGTATGTAGGTGTACCCAGGTCATGCAAGGACCCAAGGAGGAGAGAAGAGAGCATCAGATCCCCTGGAACTGGAGTTGTAGATGGTTGTTAGCTGCCATATAGGTGCTGGGAATTGAACCTGGGTCCTCTACAAGAGCAGCCAGTGCTCTTGACTGTTGAGTCATCTCTCCAGCCCATCTTTTCTATATCTATAATAATTTTCCTGGTCTTAAGACTATACTGAGAGCCAATCAGTACCAGGTCTCCTTCTCACTGTAACCCAGTGTCCGAGTCTCCTTCTCACTGTAACCCAGTGTCCGAGTTCCCTTCTCACTGTGACCCAGTGTCCGAGTTCCCTTCTCACTGTGACCCAGTGTCCGAGGTATGAAAGATGTTACTCCTTTCGGGGCTCAGATCTGGGGCTCCGAGACCACTGGGCCAGGCTGAAGCCTAAATGAAACACCTGCTTCCTGTGTGCTCCCCGTGTCCTGCCTGATTGTCCCTGAGACAGTTCTACATGTGTGTATGCGTGTATTTGAATGTATGTGTACGGGTGTATGTGTGTGCATCTATGTGTATGTACATTGTGTGTGCATGTATATGTGTGTGTATATGGGAGTGTATGTATGTGCATGTGTATGTGTGTGCATCTATGTGTATGTACATTGTGTGTATGCGTGTATATGTGTGTATGTATGTGCATGTGTATGTGTGTATTATCTGTGTGTATGGATATGTATGTATGTGTGTATGTATATATTGTGTATGTGTGTATTTGAATGTATGTATGGGTGTATGTGTGTGCATCTATATGTATGTACATTGTGTGTATGTGTGTATATGTGTGTGTATATATGGGTGTGTATGTATGTGCATGTGTATGTGTGTGCATCTATGTGTATGTACATTGTGTGTACATGCACGTACATGTATGTGCACTCTGTGTTGTGTATACGTGTGTGCACATATAGCTGTCTGCATATATGCACATGTGTGTGTACATGTGTGCATTGTACGTGGGTGTGTGTATAAATATGTGTATATGTATATTGTGTGTATGTGTATCTATGTGTGTGTATATGTGTGTGTATATATGGGTGTGTTTGTATGTGCATGTGTATGTGTGTGTTATCTGTGTGTATGGATATGTATGTATGTGTATGTATATATATATTGTGTTTGTGTGTATGGGTACGTGTGTGCATATGGATGTGTGTATGTGTGTGCATTTGTGTGTGTGTGTGTGTGTGTGTGTGTGTGTGTGTGTGCATTGTATAGAAGTTTCCTCTGGTATGAGACCCCCATCTGGAAGGAAAGCTGAATAAGCACCAGGCTGTCTGGAAGGAGGTAAACTCTTTGCTGCTTTGAGGGGAGGTGAAACAGACATTCCACCCTGAGAGAGCTCAGTAAGCTTGAGGAGGAACAACTCAACAGCTTCAGGAGGTCCGCTAGGCCCTGCCCCCGACAAATACAGAGAACCCTAGGACTACTGGGGACACAGGCCTCCCAGAAGAAGTGGAGACCAGCTGCGCTGCCTGGCGGAGTCAGCCCAGGCTGGATGCTCTCCAGCCTGTCAAGCTGCCTGTGTTCATGAGTTGTCACCCATGGTGGCGGGGTGGGGGTCTTGTGGTAAGGCAGCTGCCTCTGAGTCATCTCTGCTCCTGTAAGTGACCCCAGTCGAACTCACAGGTTCACCAAGTTGGACTTCGGTGGTGTCCTGCTCTGGTCTGTTCCTGGTTCCCTGGGTGATGTTTGTTCATGTCTCCCTAGAAATAGTGTCATGCAGCAGTGTTTGTGTGTATGTGATGTGCACATATGCACACGTGTGTATCGACGGACTGTGTGGTGTGTGCAGGCATGTATTTTGTATATGATCTAGGTATTGTGGTATATGCTTGAGATCCCACCACTCTGGAGGTGGAAGCAGGAGGATCAAAGTCAACCTGGGCTACAGAGCAAGACCCAGTCTCAAAAATAGACAAGTAGCCAGGCATGGTGAACTCAGGAGTCAGGCAGGCAGACCTCTATGAGTTCAAGGCCAGCCTGAGCTACAGAGCGAGACCCTGTCTCAGAAAAGAAAGCAAAAGAAATGAAAAGAAAGCAGCAGCTGTGGCCCACAAAACCAGCAGGCCTTGGGAGCCAACTAACCCTTCCTCCCCGTGTTCACACCCCTGCGGAGGCAAGACCCACCGTCTGTCAGGAGGATGATGGCGTGGCGGATTTCCTGCCAGGCCATCGTCTCCAGGCCCAAGCGTTGCATTTCGTTATTCATCATTTCGTAGACACTATTCAGGGCCTTGCAGATATTTGTCCCGGTTCCATTTTCATGATCTGGAAAGTGCCAAAAGGAAAGACTTTTAGAAAACAAACAAACAAAGCCCTGCCTGCAGGTCGCGTTTTCTAGACCACTAGCAGCGCAAGCTGTCTGGCTGTTTGATATTTCTGTCCCAGCATTTCAGGCTTCCCACCTTAGAACGCTCGCTGCAAAGCCGGATATCTTGGCCTGTTCTCCTAGCACTCAGGAGACGGAGGCAGGAGGATCAGGAGTTCAAGAACAGCCTTGGCTACATAGTGAGTTGGAGGCTAGCCTGGGTTACATGAGACCTTGTCTTTAAAAAAATAAATAAATAAATAAATTTTGGGGCTGGAGAGATGGCTCAGCAGTTAAGAGCACTGGCTGCTCTTGCAGAGGACCCGGTTTAATTCCCAGCACCCACATGGCAGCTAACAACTGTCTGTAACTCAGCTCCAGGGGATCTGATGCCCTTTTCTGACCTCCAAGGGCTCTGCATGACAAGGGTGCACTTGTTGCATGCAGGCTGTACGCTCATACACATAAAAGAAATAATAAAAAGAAAATATTTTTTAAAACTTAATAAATTTTAAAAATAGAAATAAAAGTGGAAATATTCATTACATAACCCTCAATCTAAGACTCGTACAAGGTCCCAAGATGCAGAGACGGAGCTTCCACAGAATATGGGGTATTTCAGCCATGAACTAGGACTGGAAATGTACCACTAAGTCATGAAGTGGGGAACTGGAGCCCTCACATCTCCATCCCCCTCCCCCTCCTCTTCCTTCTCCTTCCTCCCCCTCTCCCTCTCCCTCTTCTCCTCTGCTAAAGCACCTCATGTAGCCCAGGGTGGCCCAAACTCCACAGGTAGCCAAGGATGACCTTGAACTCTGATTCTCCTGCCTCAACCTCTAGAGTCTGGGCTCAGGGGATTATCCAGTGCTGGGGGTGAACCCCAGGGTTCATGCGTGCTAGACAAGCACTCTACCAACTGAGCCACACGCCCAGGCCCCCAGGCCCTCCTCTGGAATCCATCCGCAGGCTCTGAGTCATTTTCGCCGGGTCCCCTCAGCAGCTGAGGGCCGTACCTTTATAGGGGGCGTTAAGTAGACTGTCAATCACCTCCACCCCGTCCCGGGATTTCTCGCTCAGGACAGACATGACGGTTTTGGGCCGGGATGCAAACGTAATGACGGCAACGCTGACCTTGATCTCAAAGCTGAAGAGCTGCGGAGGGCAGGTGAAAAGCGGCGTGGGCGTGGGGAGCCAAACCAGGCAGGAAAGGGTCTAAGAGAGGTGGAAGGCCCGCAGGTGCTTATTAAGAAACTCAGCCTGGGGTTGGAGACATGGCTCAGCAGTTAAGGGCACTGACTGCTTTTGCAGAGGACCCGGGCTCTATTCCAGGCACCCACATGGCGGCTAACAACCAAACAACTCACAGTAACTCCAGTTCCAGGGGATCCGACACCCTTTTCTGGCCTCTGCAGGCTTTGCATGCATAAGTGCACTTACATTCATGCAGGCAAGTCACTTACACACAAAAAAGTAAATAAATATTTAAAAAAGAAATAGCCTGTAGCTGACTCTTGCCTTTCATCTTGTTTGCGGCAGAGTCTCCCTGTCCCTGCCGCAGTGCTGAGGAACCCAGGCTTGCTATGGCATCTGGCTGTTTTTGTTGTTGTTTTGGGTTTGGTTTTGGTTTGGTTTTTGGTTTTGTGGCAAGTGTTTTACCGGCTGAACTGTCTCTCCGACCCTCTGTCAGCTGGTGCGGCCTGAGGCTGGCCTTGAACTCCTAACCTTCTTGCCCCCCCCCCCCACTTCGCCACATCTGGCACTGAGAGTTCAACTGCTTAGCTGATGTAGGCTATCTCGCCAGCCCTCCTTGGAGATAACTGCTCTAGATGACGGATTCCTGGAAAGACACACCCGTGCTTTTGTTTGGCACAGTGTCCCCAGCCCCCAGCCCAGGGCCTGACGCATAGTAGGGCGCCGTTTTTTTTGGAATGAAAGATACTGAATACACTGAATTCCGGATCACTGCGTGGCTTCAGTGTGACCTGGGGAGGCTTCTAGAAGGGGGGTTGAGAAGGACTCGAGCAAGGGAGGGGGACCAAGGGGACCCTGGAAGGCACCACATCCAGGTTCCGGCTGCTGACCCTGTCCACCATGAGGGAGGCGCTTTCCTTGAAGATGGCAAAGTCCTTTTCCGACACACTCTTAGACGCATCAAGCAGCAGATAGACGTTCAGGTGACCAGAGCGCTGGATTTGGATTCTACGGCCCAGGTTCTCTGAAGAAATGTAGAAGTGGGCGGGGATTCAGAGGCGCCAAGGGCAACCAGCTTCCCAGCTGCCGGGGAGCTCGCCGTCTCATTTGTCCCTCTCCCGGCACCCCGGCCACCAACTCTCACCTCTCCTCTTCTGGGTGGGATTGGTGGTTCCAAGCAGGTTGGAGAAGGAGGTGCCTAGGGCGGGGGCCACGTCCTCAGGTAAGTCATAGGAGTAAGGCTCTGTGGGAAGAGCCACACGATGGTCGGCTGGGACCGGGTGGGCGCGGAGTCCCACGGAGAGCCCTATACTCACGGCGGCAGATTGGCTCTGTCCCACTCCAGACCCCGTTGTCCTGGCACTCCCGTTCTGCAGAGCCGGTCAGCACCAGATTTGAGGAGGAGCATAGGTAGCTGACCTTGTCCCCAAGTCCAAATCGTGAGCCTGCCCGAGCTGTGCCCACCGAAATGCCCGGGTTGGGGCAGTGGTCAGCTGCAAAGGACAAAGCCAGGTGAACAGGGTCCAGAGCCTGCTGGGATGCTCATCTCATCTCTGCCCCGTGTGCTGGCTTCTTCCTCCTCTCCAGACCCTTGAGAGACACCAGAACCACAGACAAGGGGGCGGTGTGGACCTTAAAGAGTCCAAAGCACTGAGAATTCAAGGCCTCAGCTGACCACAGGAGCATCCCAGCCTC
This sequence comes from Eospalax fontanierii, assembly GCA_035773235.1. Classification (NCBI taxonomy): domain Eukaryota; kingdom Metazoa; phylum Chordata; class Mammalia; order Rodentia; family Spalacidae; genus Eospalax; species Eospalax fontanierii. The sequence goes on along the minus strand of CM069549.1, from coordinate 1,359,219 downwards.
ACTTCTGGCTGTCCAGAGTCTGGGGAGACGGTGGAGGAGGACACACCCACACACGAACACTCGAGTTTCATAAATTGCAAGGAAATAATCACCACACACCACAAAGGGCCGACCCTGAATCCAGAGGAGACTTCAGGTGTGCAAAAGGCTGTGGACCAACCAGAGCCCTATTACACAGCTTGAGTGTCTATCCTGGAAATCATAAATAAAGCTAAACACGTACCAAACTACCCTCATTCCTGTTGTAACAGACATGGAAAAATGTATACCTGCCTTCCTTTGTGCAGCACTCTGCTTTAGAGAGTTATGCATGTTGCGTGAATCCTTTTTAATTGTTGTGTAGTATTCCACGATATGAATGCATTACAACTTATTTACTCATTGTCCTATTGATCAGCATTTGAGTGAGGTCCGGTTTGTGGTTGGGATAGGTGAAGCTTTCTCACATGCATGCACACAAAATACTCATATACACAAAAATAATTTTAAAACATTTTTAAGAAAAGAAAAACTTGAGGTGGACATAGTGGCACATGCCTTTAATCCCAGCACTCGGGAGGCAGAGGCAGGTAGATCTCTGTGATCTCAAAGCCAGCCTGGTCTACATAGAGAGTTCCAGGACAGCTAGGACTACAGGGAGACTGGGCTGCAAAACAATAAAAAAAAACTGAAGGGTGTGTTGAATGCCTGAGTCAGATCTGAGGCTCGGCATCCATTGTCTGGACTGGGCTCCCTGCAGGCCAGTGAGACAGACCTCCGTCTACCCCAGTCCAGGAATATTACTATGCCATCAAGAGCTCTAAGCCACCATCTGCAGAGAAGCTTCTGGGGCTTCTGCAAGTCCCCCACTCCCACGTAGCCCAGCACTCACCTCCATTGTCACACACAGCCGTTTCTCCATCCCACATGCCATTGGGACGACAGTACCTCACAGGTGAGCCCCGCAACGTGAAGCCATCCTCACACTCGAAGCTCAGGTTGCCACCCACAGGATGGGACCCCAGCCGAGGGGTGTATATACCATTTTCAAAGGAAACAGGGGCTGGGCATCGAACAGCTGGAGGGAGAGAATTGGGGAGAGAGGAGGGTGGTTAACACCCGGGCTGTGCTTGGAGGAGGGGCCTTCTTCTGTCGGCGTGAGCCTTCCCACTGGTTGTGGCAACACTGGAAGAGCCCAGTGTGGGCGCAAGCAAGAAGGTCAGAAGTTCAAGGCTAGCTGGGCTATATAGGGAATTAAAGGCCAACCTGGGCTACATAGTGAGTTCCAAGGCAGGCCTGAGCTGGAGTTAAGGTCTAGCTCAAAAACAAAATAAAACAAAAAACAGATGGGTGTGGTGATACTTTCCCATAATCCCTGGCCTCAGAAGGCAGAGGCAGGTGGACTATTGCAGGTTTGAGCACAGCCTGGGCTACATAGTGAAACCCTGTCTCAAAAAAACAAAAAGTCAGTCACATGCTTGTTGTACCACCACTCAGGACATGGAAGCAGGAGCCTTGGCTACATAGCAAGTTTAAAATATTTTGTTATTTTTATTTGATTTGATGTGTGTGAGTGTATGACCTACATGTACGTAAACGCACCCGTGCCCATGGAGATCAGAAGAGGGCGGTGCATCCCCTAGATCTAGAGTTACAGACGGTTGTCAGCTGCCATGTGGGTGCTGGGAACTGAACCTGGGTCCTCTGCAAGAGCAGCCAGTGCTCTTCACCCTGAGCCGTCTCCCCAGCCCTCACATAGCAAGTTTAAAGCCTGCCTCAGCTTGCTGACTTGGAAAAAACAGCCAGAAAAGTGCAAGGGGCGTTATCCAGGCGTAGAAGGCTGCCCATGTGAGAGGCTGCAATTTCAACTTTCAGGACCACAAGAAAAGCAGACTAAAACACGTAAAATTACTGGCGTAGGGGCTGGAGAGATGGTCCAGCGGTTAAGAGCACTGGCTGCTCTTGCAGAAGACCCGGGTTTGGTTTACAGCCTCCACATCATCCTTAACTCCAGTTTCAGGGGTCCAACACCCTCTTCCGGCCTCCATGGACACTGCGCCCACATGGTTTACTTACATGCAGGAAAAACAGTCATACACATCAAATCAAAATTTCAAAAAAGTACTGTTTTAGGCAACTGTTTGAATGCTGGCAATTTCAAAGAATTCTCCCTAATTCACAGATGAACACCTGACCCGAGGCTGGGTCACCCGAGTCCCTCATCTAGGACCCTTGAATGTGCGGGGAACCCAGGCCACTCCACCGCTCTTTAAAATGGTCAACACTACAGTTAATTACACACTTTAGAAACCCTTATTAAGGGACTTAGAGAGATGGCTCAGCGGTTAAGAGCACTGGCTGCTCTTGCAAAAGACTGGCGTTTGGTGCCTAACACTCACATGTCGACTGACAGCCATATGTAACTCTAGTTCCAGAGGGTCTGACACCCCCTTCTGACCTCCATGGGCATTGCACAACACAAGGTGCTTAACACACAGGCAGGCAATACACATACACATAATTTTTTTTTTTAATGATCCTTATTAAGGACAGTGGATTTCCCCCAAAATTTTGAAAGGCCTTCCCTCCAATGCCAAGCAGCCTGGGGAGACATCCCCTGAGCCACTGCTAAATAGAAGCTCTGGGCTGGCACCAGTGGACAAAATGACTCACGTTTGCAGGCTGCCTTAACTAAGGTGAATGGTTGGGTAGACTTCAGGCTGGTTCTCGGCGTCTGCCACTGTCCGTTACTCTGGCACAGTCTCCAGGCAGGGGACGGGTAGCTGCCCAGGGGGCAGGAGTAGGTCAGGAAGCTCCCAGGGGCCCAGCCGTGGCTGAGGGTGAAAGTCCCACCGGAGATATTGACGTTCTTAGGGCAGGAGACAGCTGCCAGGCCTGCGGGCATGGGGACGCGGAGACCGCAGCAACGCGCAGGGTGAGAGAAGGTGCAGACGAGCGAGGGGGCGAGGAGGGGCTGTCCTCTCCACGTGTGGGGCTGGACAGGTCACACCCGCCAGGCCCACAGGGCCCCACCACCCACTTCCCTGCCTCCTACCTGGGCACAGAGACAGCAGGCAGGGGAGCACCAGCAGAGCGATCATGGTGTCCAGGACTGGAGGACCGAGAGCCAGAGGCGAGGAAAGATCATCTGACTTCCTGAACATCACAGCTGGCAGTGGCCTCTTCATTTGCTCACAGAAAATGGAAACTTAGGGAACTGGGGTGGGGGGTGAGCAGGGGAGGAGCGGGCAGGGGATGGCCTTGTTAGAAACAGAGAAAGGGAAGGAAGAGAGCAGGGACTGAGGGTCCAACTCTGGGGGCAAAACCTTTGCCCTGGCCCTAAATTCCAGGACATGATAGGAGACATTCTGCACACTGCCCCTCCATGGGCGTGCACCACATCCACATGCACAGCCGTACACATTCACACGTGCATGCACATGTGTGCGCTGGTACATGTTTTATTCTCGTGTGAACATTGCTAAGCACAAAACCCACAAGCCCTGCACGGTATTTTGAAACATTTTAAGTTTCAGTTTTCATTTGGAGTTTACCAAATGGGTTTGGTTTCCTGGGAGCTGGAATAGTCCGGTCTTTCTGAATTGAAACTAATCTTTTCAGAACTTCTTGACACAGAGGAAGGTTCCTAGTCCTTCCTGGTTTCTTCTGGGAAACAAGGATAAAAATAAAGCCAGCAGTTACCTTCAGGGACCATAAAAATGTTTAAAGTGTTTTTACCAGAAAGTCCAGTAGATAAAATTCCCAGTTTTCAAAATAAGTTTAAATTGGGGGTTGGGCACTCTAAATAAATAAATAATTAAACTGTATTTTGGAGTTTAGGATACACTTTTTTATTTTTAATTTTTTGAGACAGGGTATCACTGTATAGCTTTGGTTGGAACTTGCTATGTAGACTGGACTGGCCTCAAAATTTACAGAGATCTGCCTGCCTCTGCCTTTCGAGTGCTGAGATTAGTGGCATGTACCACCATAATTCATTTTGGGATACACCTTTATCTTTCTTTTACTTCTTAAAGGCATGTCTGTACAGGTGTGTGCCAGGTGTGTATGGAAGTCTGCAGACACCTGAAGACAGTGTTGGATCTCCTGGAGCTGGAGTTACAGAGGTTGTGAGCCACCCGGTTTGGGTGCTGGGAACTGAAGGCGGGTCCTCTGAAAGAGTAGCAAGTGTTCGTAACTGCTGAGCCAGGTCTGCAGCCCTGGGACAGAACTGGAAGTCATACTCTGCACTTACATAAAATGCAGGAAGAGACTGTTTTATAGGACCTCATATAAACTGGATAAGAGCATTCCCCCTGAATTAGATGGCCCAGCCGTTAAAAGCACTGGCTACTCTTGCAGGGGACTTAGGTTGCATTCCCAGCATCCAGATAGTGTCTTAACAACCATCCATAACTCCAGTTCCAAGGAATCCGACACCTTCTTCTGGCTTCCACAGTTGTCACATGTACATGATGTCCTTACATGCACCAAAACACTCATACACATAAAATTAAAAAATATTTAATTTATTATTTATGTACATTTTTAAAGACAGAATCTCAAGTCAGCCCAGTTGTGGCTGTGTAGTTGAGGCTGATCTTGAACTTTTTTTTAATGTGTAAGTGTTGTCTGCATGTGTGTAAATAAACCCATCATGCAATGCCCAAGAAGGCCAGAAGAGGGCATCAGATCCCCTGGAAGTGGAGTTACAGGCTGTTCTTAGCCATTAAGAGGGTGCTGAGAATCAAACCAGGGTCTTCTAGAAGGGTGGCCACTGCTCTTAATGGCGGAGCCATCTTTCCAGTCCCAGTCTTGAACTCTTGATCCTCCTACCTCAGCTTCCCAGTCCTGGGATTACAGATACAGACATGTGCCACCACATCCATATGGAAACTCTTTTGATCTGGAAATAACTCCTCAGAAACACATATACACAAAGTGGAACTCATCTCAGAGAGGACAGAGCTCAACAACTCCGGTGCCACGCGTCCTCAGGCTGTGACAGAACTGTTGGGTTTTGCCCTCGGCCCTTAACATTTCCTTCCCCCGACAGGAAAAGATACAATAAAAGGACACAGAGCCACTCGCTAAAGACTATTTCCCAGCCTCTCCTGAAAGAGGTCAGGTGACTTGGTTTGAACCAATAGGATGCAAGTAAACATTATATTGCTGTGGTGCTAGGTTACTGTCTCTAAAAGAGTATGCCAGGCTAGGGAGGGTGCCAGGCTAGGGAGGTAGCTCAGTTGGAGGAGTGCTTTCCTAGCTTGCTCAATGCCCTGGGTTCAATCTCAAGCACTGCATTTAAGAAAAAAAAAAAAAAAACAGAAATGGTGTTCTTCTGTAATCCCAGCACTTGCGGGATGGAGGTAGGAGGATCGGGAGTTCAAAGTGAACCTGGCCTATGTATTGAGCACATGAAGTTGAAGGCCAGCCTGGGATACATAAGATAAATAAATAGTCTGTCTTTCTATTCCCATGGGCTGGATGGAATATAAATGTAGATGGAAATCCATCTTCCCTCTAAGAATATGGACACATTCTGGAGATTATAAAGACAAAAGACAAAGAAGTTCAGGACCTCAACATCAAGCCAGGAGTACCTACTTTCTCAAACTGCCACAAAGACAAACTTTTTTTTTTATTATTGATATAGTGTCTCCTGTAGCTCCAACTGTCCTGGAACTCACTATGTAGACCAGGCTGGCCTCAGTCTTACAGAGATCCACCTGCCTCTGCCTCCTGAGTGCTGGGATTAAAGAAATGTACTACCAAACCTGGCTCTCAAACTATCTTTTAAGTATGTGCATGTGTGTGTGTCCTCAGAGGCCAAAAGAGGGTGTCAGGTGTCAGATTCCTAGGAACTGGAGTTACAGATGGTTCTGAGTCTCCACATGGGTGCTGGGAACTGAACTCCAGTCCTTTGCAAGAGCAGCCAGTGTCCTGAACTACTGAACCATTGCTCCAGCCCTGAGAAATAAACCCTCTTAAGGGTGGTGGGGATTAGAGATCTTCACAGGCATTGAGGCCTTCCAGACACAGTGTAGGATATGATCTCCACACCCACTGGCTCTGGCCCATGAAATACAAGTGAGGGCAGGAGTCCTGAGAGCCAAGGATGCCTTCCCTCCTTCAATGCCACAAGCAGAGTCCTTCAAATTTTCCTCCAACCTCTACATATGTGGCATGCATGCACACTCGCACACGCACACACACACGCACACACACGCACGAATACATACACAGGCACACAAAATAAATGCAAAACCCCATATTTATATGGTGGGTGGAGTGGTGCCTGTAATCCCAGCACTTGGGATGTAGAGGCAGGAGAATCAGGCATTCTCAACTCTGAGGATTATAAGATCGATATCGATCAACTCTGAAAAACTTTGAGGGTGTTTTGCAGTATCAAATATTGCCCTGAGCTAATTAGTTATGTAAAAATAAATAAGCACATCTATCCTGTTACTATGAAATTTTGTCTTTGTCTTTATTTTTAATAGGGTCTCTTGTATCCTGAGCTGGTGTTGAACTCACTATGTAGCTGAGGATGGCCTAGAACATCTGATCCTCCTGCCTCCACTTCCCAAGTGCTGGGATTACAGGTGTATTCCAGCTCATCTGGTTCTGTGTTTGTGTCTAATAGTAAAATTTTATGTATACTCAAGAATTTTTTTTTTGGTCTTTTTGAGGCAAGGTCTCCCTATAGCCCCAACAGGCCTAGAACTTGATATGTAGACCAGGCTGGTCTTGAACTCACAGAGATCTGCCTGCCTCTGCCGCCCAAGAGCTGAGAATAAAGGTGTGCATGAGCACACTGGCTCAAACCCTATTCTTTGAACAAGAATTTTATTTTTATGTTGAAATTTATTTTTTTATTAGTGTATGTTTTGATGGGGAGGTAACCATCCTGTTATGGCCTGAGTTCCTCCATTTTGTATAAGGTCTCTACCCTGTATAAGGTCCCTTCCTCTTGCAGACAGTTTTAGGAAAAGTTTAACCACGGGGCTATTCCAGGAAGAATTAACTGCAGAAAAGTACCCCCACAGAATCCAGAAGATCTCAGTTAATTTCTTACAGCTTTTATAGCCACTTGTTTACTGCAGGAACAAATATGTCATAGGTGCGTAATCTTGTATAACCACCTGGTCCATCAGGATGTTTTATAAGCCCTGTTTTCCTCTGAGCACTGGCCTCTAGATTCTGGCCCAGAGAGAGTGCAGTCACTGGTCAGTTAATACATTTGGCTGACTTGGAACATTTGGAGTCTGAATGGTCCTTCCCAGGGGTCTTGGCACCATAACAATGCATGCATGTTAGGATGCACATATGCATGTCAGGGGACAACTTGTGGGCGTTGATTCTCTCCTTCCACCATGTGGGTCCCAAGGATGTTAGGCTCCCCTCAAAAGCCTTTATCTGCTGGGCCATGAAATTAGCCCCTGTTTTCTATGGAGTGTGTATGTGTGTGTGTGTGTGTGCGTGTGTGTGTGTATCTGTGTAAGCCATATGCACCCAGGGACCCCCAGAGGCAGGGCAGCAATCCCTTGGAGCTGGAGTTACAGATGGTTGTGAGCCACCCAACGTGGGTGCTGGGAACCGGTCTCGGCCCCTCTGGAAGAGCAATACGTGCCCTTAACCATGGAGCCATCTCTCCAGCCATATCTTCTGATTTTTTATTTGTCTATTTATTTTAGATTTGCATGTACCACCACATCCACCTGGTTTAATGTAGTGCTGGAGATGAATCCAGGACTTTTGGCATACCAAGCCAGCACTTGGCCAACTAAGTCACATCTGCAGCCCAAGTTTCCCGCTCTTAAATAAACATAGTGGTTTAAAATAAAGACTTTTAGGTGGCTGGGCATGGTGGCACTTCCTTCTAACCTCAATACTCTGTGAGACTGAAGCCAGCCTGGTCTACATGGTGAGTGAGTTCCAGTTCTGCTGGGAGCACAGGGAAACCTAATTAATTAATTAATTAAAAGACTGTTAATATTTCCCTACAATCATCATTCCTCAACATATATCAAATTAGTGTATCTTTTGACTGTATTATATTAGGATGTTTTTCAGGGATGGGAGATGGGACAAATGGCTCAGTGGTTAAGAGCCTTTGCTGCTCTTCCAGAAGACCCTCTTCTGGCCTCTGTGGGCATCCACAGACACATAGTACGTGCACACACACATAAATGAAAACCCAATTAATCATAAATAAATAAAATTTTCTGTCAATGAGTCGGGAAAACGGCTTAGCCTCAAGTCATGGGTTGAATCTCCAGCACTTTGGAAACTGGATGGGGTGACATAATCCCAGTACTTGGGAAATGGAGGATGAGCAGTTCAAGGTCAGCCGCAGGGACACAGCAAGCGTAAGGCCAGCCTGGGTTACAAAAAACCTTGGCTCAAAAAGACAAAAATAAGACTGGGTATGGTAACCTTCAATTCCAGAGAGGCAGAGGCAGGTGGATCGCTGTGAGTTTGAGGTCAGCCTAGTCTCCACAGTGAGCTCCAGACCAGCCAGGGCTACATAGTAAGATTCTGAGTTTTAAAAAAAAAAAAAAAAAAAAAAAAGGGACATCTCTATAATACCCCTCCTCCCAAGGTTCAGGGATCCTCTCTGAAGAGGGGACAGAAAGACTGAAAGCCAGAGGCAGTGGTGACCACAGGAAACAGTGCTTTCCAGACAGCCGGGCAGTAGTATGCATGAACTCACAACTGGGTCAACGCGCACAGACCTGCTCAAGCTCCAGGCAGGAAAATCCCAAGACGGAGGCGGAGCTGGGCGGGAAGCTCCGCCCCTGACGGAGGGGGCGTTGCTGCTGCAGAGCCGCGGGCCAGGGAAGAGCCCGTTTTCTTTGAGCGTGTAACCCCTGGTTGGTCGACCACTCTCCAGGCAGCTTCCACACTCAGGGTATTTAGGCAACAGAGATGGGGCTTCGTGGAAAGAAAGAAACAAAGAACAGAGTAGGGAGGATCTGGGAGGAGACGGGGGCGGGGGAGGAATGCGAGAATACATTGTATGAAACTCTCAAAGAATCAATAAAAAATAAACAAGGGGCTAGAGAGATGTGTCCGCGGCTGAGTGCCTGCTTTCTTGCAGAGGACCTGGATTCAGTTCCTAGCACCCACACCAGGCCACCCACAGCCCTGCGGTTCCGGGGGATCCTGAGCCCCGTGGCCTCCGTGAACACCTGCGTGCATTTGATGCACATAAACCCATGTCGGCACACACGTACGCATAAATAAAAACAATAAATCAATCTTTTTTTGAAAAAAGGAAGGAGGCTGAATGTGAGCCTGGCAGCGAGCCGGTAAGCAGCCCTCCTCCACGGTCTCTGTTTCAGTTCCGGTTTCCAGATTCCGGCCTTGTGCTCCGACTTGGCTTCTCTGGATGACGGACTATATAAACTTTAAGTCACATCAGCCTTCGTCCTCAAGTTGTTTCTGGTCAGTGCTTTATTACAGTAACAGAGAAGCCAAACTAGAACAGTTGCCCGCCAACTGGATGCTGGGATCGAACTGGGGTCCTTTGGAAGAGCAGCAAGTGCTCTTAACCGCTGAGCCATCACTCCACCCCTCTTGTTATTTGTGTGTCTCCAGCGCCCCAGAGGATCTGGGGAGGGAGGAAATGATGTTTCTGTTGAAATAATGAACTCTGCAGTGAACAAAGTCAAGGCTAACACCCTGCCGGCTACCTCCATCCCAGCACAGCCGCATCTCAGATCAGCAATGTCAGCCGCTTGTTTCCTGTTTCTTCCGTTACCTATGCACGTGGGCGTACATATATGTACAGGTGCACGTGGGTTTACAACCCTCCGAACATCAGAGGACAATCTAGGGCGTCATTTCTTAGGCCGCTCTCACTTTGCCAAGTCGGCTAGACTGACCGCTGAGCTCCAGGGATGTACCCATCTCTCCATTACTGAGGTCACAGGCATGAGCTACAGCATGTGACTCCCACATGGTTTCTGAGGATTGGAACAGCAAGCACTTTGCCAACGGAGTCATCTCCCCAGCCCCACCATTTTTAAAAAATTATGTGTATGTGTGCATGTGGGGGGTGTTGTGTATGTGAGTGCAGGTGTATGGGGGAGGGGCCTGGAGCTGGAGTACACCCAATCTGGGTATTCTTAACGGCTGAGCCATCTCTTCAGACCTCCTCCTCCATCTCTTTTCTGAGACAGTTTCATGTAGACAAGGCTGATCTCAAAATTGCTGTGTAATGGAAGCTGACCTTGAACTTCTGACCCTTCAGTTTCCGTTTCCCAAGTGCTAGGATTTCAGGCATGAGCGACTATGCCTAGTCATTTCTCTTCTTTTTGAAATAAGATCTCCCTACAGCCCCAGCTGGCCTGGAACTCACTATGTAGACCAGGCTGGCCTCAAACTCACAGAGATCTGCCTGCCTCTCCCTCCCGAGTGCTGGGACCAAAGGCGTGCATGTGCCAACACCCACTACCATTTCTTTTTAAATAACCATAAAATAGGTACAGTGGTGACCCAGACCCTCCTCCTCTCTCTGACACCAGCTACCGGAGCCACTAGGTCCAGCATTATCCCCGGGCTGCCAAGCACGCTCTTCAATCCACTTACTACCTGCATGTATATAAATGCACCCATGAGTGCAATGGCCACCAAGGCCAGAAGAAGGCTTTGGACCCCACCCCCACACGCAGAACTGAACGTATGGACTGTTCATAGCTGCCGTGTGATAGCCAAAGCTGGATCCTGACAACCAGTGCTCTTAACAGCAGAGTCAGCTCTCCGCCTTCCTGGATCCGCTTCCTTTGAACTGATGGCCAAACTGTGACCATCAATCAGGAAACTTTGTGTGCTTGGGCCTTGGAGACTCAGAAAGGACTGTATCCAGCCTCTGATTCCTCTAGGCTGGAGTCCCCAGAAGCTACCCTGCAAGCCTAGACACTGGGTTAGATAGTGAACCTCCACTGAACCCCCTTTCTAAGAACTAAATAAAGAACTATGGGGTGGGTGGGGCTTCCCAAGAACCAAAAGCCTGTCCTTGACCTCCTGTAAGGAGCCACATCCCTTTCAGACAGCTGAACCCAAGGAACCTCCCCAACCCAGTGTGCCCACCCGCCTGCCCATCCACTGCCCTTTTCCACCAAATCCACCCCATTCCTGGGGGTCTCACTCTCCTGGGGCCCACTGATGCTCTTAGGCTGCCCGGTGGGACGCAGGTACCAGAGTGGTGACCATGGAGTGAGTGCTCAGGGGCTGCCTGGGAAAGGTCAAGCATTGCAACCGGCCTCTTAACTGCCCGGCCCAGTTCTGGATTCTGGCTTGGTGACAGGAGACCTGAGAAGCCTCTCTGCGCCTGGTGGGAGGGGGCAGTGTGCCATCTCCCTCCCTGCCTCTGTTAGGTTAAGGATTATGCTGAGTTCTTCATCCCCCAGCCTCCTCTCCTCAGTCCTGGGATTACCGCCCCCACCCCCACCCTGTGCCGAGTTTATGAGGTGTTGGAGACTGAACCCAGGGCTTCCTGTATGCCAGACCAATACTTTACCTCCTGAAATGAAACGCATCCCCAGCCCTGCCTAAACTTTCTGTTTATTTGTTTTGGGTTTGGGTGTGTGTGTGTGTGTGTGTGTGTGTGTGTGTGTGTGTGTGTGTTTGAGACAGGGTTTCCCAGTAGCCCCAGCTGTCCGGGAACTTGCTATGTAGACCAGGCTGGCCTCAGTCTAGCAGAGATCCATTCGCCTCTGCCTCCCGAGTGCTGGGATTAAAGGCATGTACCACCATGCCCAACTTTGTTTTTTTAAAAAATATTCTATTTATTACTTTTATTTTATGTGTATGAGTGTATTGCCTGCATGTAAGTAGGTGTACCCATGTCAGAGGGTATAAGATCCCTGGGGACTGGAGTTAGGATGATTGTTAGCTACCATGTGGGTGCTGAGAATCGAACCCAGGTCCTTTGTAAGAGCAGCCAGTGCTCTTAACTGCTGAGCCATCTCTACAGTCCTCAGGTTTTTGTTTTCTGAGACAGTTCACTATGTAGTCCTGGCTAGCCTGGAAGACCAGCCTATGGAGACCAGGATAGCCTTCAATTTGCATTGAGCCGCTTATCTCTGCCTCCAGAGTGCCAGGACTATATGTGTTCACTATTACATCCAGCAGTTTCTGTGGTTTTGGGTGTTTTATTTTGTTGATTTAAATTTTATTTATGTGTGTACGCCACGTGAGTTCATGTGTCCTCAGAGGCTAGAAGAGGATCCTCTGGAGGTGGAATTATAAGTGGTTGTGAGCCACCGAGCATAGGACCTATGAAGTGAACTTGGGTCCTCCTGAAGAGCAGTAAGTATCCTTAACCACTGAGACATCACTCTTTGGGGTTTGTTTGGTTGTTGTTGTTGCTGCAGAGCTGGAATGGACCCAAGACCTTGCACATCCTAACAACTGCAATTCCTGGTCTTTTCTATGTGTATGTATGCGTGGTGGCTGGCCTTGAACTCCAGAGTATCCTGCCTCTACCTCCCCAGCGTTGGAATTCCAGGTGTGGGACATCACATTGGTCAAAAGCTTTGGTTTTTGGAGGCAGGCTCTCCCTGTATCCTTGGCTAGGATTAAAAGCACACCCCACCACTCCTGGCAAAAGTTTTTTTTTTTTTTAAATAAAATAGTTTAACTTATTCTCACTATCTCAAATAAGATTTTAAAAGCAAGCATGGGTCTGGGAGGATGGCTCAGTGCCTGAGAGCTTGCCTCTGCCCCCTGAGCGCTGGGACTAAAGGCAACATTGACTGCAAAGGTGCACATACACATTCATGCAAATCACTCACACATAAAATAAATATTTTTATTAAAAATAAAAATAATCTGGATGTGGTGGTGAGCACCTTTAACCCTAGCCCTCGGGAGGCAGAGGCAGGCGGACCTCTGTGAGATCAAGGCCACCCTGCTCCACATCACGACTTCCAGGCAGGCTGGGACTAGGGAGAAGCTATAAAAAAAACCAAAAATAAATAAATAAATAAGTAAATAAAATGGATTCTAAAAAGAGGGCTGGGAGAGAACTTACTTGTCATGTCCATGGCCCTGGATTTGAGCTCCCACACCCCATAAAATACGTATGTTTGTGTGTGCCTGGAATACCAGCATTCAGGAAGTAGAGGCAGGAGGATCATAAGTTCCAGGTTGTCCTCAGCTATGTAGTAATTTCAAGGCCAGCCTGGGCTACAGACTATATTTTAAAGTTTTTTGGTGTAAAAGATTTTTTTTTTAATTTTAATTAGCTGGGTGTGATAGTGCACATCTTTAATCCCAGCACTCTGGAGGCGGAGGCAAGTGGATCTCTGAAAGACTGAGGCCAGCCTGGTCTCTATAGCAAGTTCCAGGTCAGCTGTGGCTACAGGGAGACCCTGTCTCACAAAGACAAAAATAAATCTTTTTTAATCAAATAATGGTTGGCGAAATGACTTAGTGCTTAAGAGTACTTGCTGCTTTTACAGAGGATACAGATTTGGTTCCCAGTACCCAGATGTCAGGTCAAAATAGTCTGTAACTCCAGTCCAGGGAATCCAATTCCCTCTTCAGGCTTCTGTGGGCACCAGGCATGCATACCTTTAGTCCCAGCACTCAAGAGGCAGAGGCAGGCGAATCTCTGTGAGTTCTAAGACAATCTGGTTTACATAGTGAGTTCCAGATCATCTGTGGCTACAAGGAGACCCTGTCTTACAAAGACAAAAAAAAAAAAAAAAAAGAAAGAAAGAATGAAGAGAATGAAGGATAAAGTTCAGGGACGCACGGAATCCACTTGCAAGCTATACCCACTACCCACTGTCAACATTATTAAACAACTGCTGCGCATTTTATTAACATGAGTCAGTTCCTTACATTTAAAAGTAGATTTTGTTTGTGTTTGGCCTGCACGTATGAAAGAGCACCCATGTTATACAATGCCCAGGTAGGCCAGAAGAGGGTGTTGGATTCCCTGGAACTGGAGTATAGATGGTTGTTAGTCACCATGTGGGTGCTGGGAACCAAACCCAGGTCCCCAGTAAGAGCAGCCAGTGCCCTTAAACCCTGAGCCACCTCTTCAGCCTCTGTTTCTGCATATTTTAATTCCCACTTCTTCTGTTTTAAAATGTTGTATTTTCATTTTTATGTGTATGGTCTGCATATATGTAGGCGAACCTGTGTCATGCAACGCCCTCAGAGAACAGAAGGATGCTTGTCAGCCACCACGTGGGTGCTTAGAATAGAACCAGGGTCCTCTGCAAGAGCAGTCAGTGCTCTTAACCACGGAGTCAACTCGCCAGTCCCTAATTTTCACTTATGAATTTAAAATGCCAGTAAGCATGATGGCACACGCCTTTAATTCCAGCACTTAAAAGGCTGAGGCAGGAAGATCAGGAATTCAAGGTCATCCTTAGCTAAACAATGAGTACTAGGGCAGTCTGGGCCTCAGGAGATCCTGCCTAAAAAGGGGGGATGCAGGATTGGAGGTGGAGATGGAGGAACACTTGGCAAGACAGCTGAGCAGGTGCTTGCTGTTGAGCCTGCAGAGCCTGATGACCTGAGTTCACTTTCCCTAGACAGGAGAGCCCACCCGCTGTCAGGTGACCTCTTCCTCACACACATAAAGAAACAAACAAATGTAACAACAACAACAAAACATTTCTAAAGAGTCAAGTTTAGTGACACACTTACAAAATTGCTTAAGAACTGTGACCCTGCGTCCAGGGGGGAAGGGATGTGGGTAATCAGGACTCCCGGGTACGGAAATCGCCCGGCTCCTGGTCAGTTTCCCCATTTTCTGCCTTCTGGGTCATGATAGGATCAAATCTCTGAGCCCTCCTGAAATGAGTCACAGCCAAGTGGACTGCTTTACACAGTGACTAGGGGCAGAAGCTTCTAGGCAGAAGAGCTTAATTAGCTGCCTGAGAGGGCACGCACCTGTGATCCCAGAACACTCCAGAGGCTGAGGCAGGAAAATTGCATGAGTTGCAGACCAGCCAGGCTACGCAGTAAGACCTAGTCTCAAACAAACACGTGATAAATTGTTGTAATATGCCATACCAGGGATTCCCCCTCCTCTCCCTCCTCCTTTCTCCCCTCCTCCCCCTCCTCTTCCTCTTTCTTCTTTATTGACATGTCATGGAAAAGAAGGCCTCTTACATGCTAGTCAAGCCCCCATCACTGACCCACACTCCCAGCCATAGGATCTTGTATTATTTTATTTATTTTTATGTGTATATGTGTGTCTATTTGAGTGAATGGAGGTGCACACAGAGATCAGAAGAGGGCATTATATCTCCTGGAGCTGGAATTACAGGGGGTTGTGAGCCACCCCACATGGCTACTAAGAACTGAACCCCAGTCCTCTGGAGCAGCAGCAAGGGCTCTTACCTGCCGAGCCATCTCTCTGGCCCCTATTTATGTTTGAGTTTTTGTTTTGAGACAGGGTCTCCCTGCAGCCCCATCTGGCTTGGAACTCGCTACATAAACCAGGCTGGCCTTGATCTCATAGAGCTCCTCCTGCCTCCACCTCTCGAGTGCTGTGATTAAAGGCTTGTGCCACCACGCTCAGGTATTGTGTGTTTTTTGTCATATTTATTTATGGCATACATGCTATGGCACATATGTTGGGGGGTCAGAGGGCAATTTGCAGAAGGCAGTTCTCCCCTTCCACTTGTGGGTCTTTATTCACTGGACCATCTCAACAGCTGGAGTACACTCTTTCAAAGATTGGAGGAGGAGGGGGAGGAGGAGGAGGAGAAGGAGGAGGCGGAGTGTGTGTCTACCTCTTCTAATGAAGCTTCTTTCAGCCTGGACTCTCAAATGTCTGTGATGGTCAGAACCCGTCACAACTCCCAGTGACTCAACAAAGAGCATTAGTAAAATAAAACTGTTACATTTCAGTACTTGGGCCATTGCCTTTATTGTTGTCACTAGGCATTGCCTCTCCACGCTGACTGGTCCAGGCAGAGATAGACTTGTAGACAAAGCTCACAGGACACAAAGAAGCAAGCATCAGATCCCCTTAGAGGTCTGAAAAGGCTTCATAGAGGAATCTTGAGATAAGCTTTTTAAAAAAATGAGTATTCCACTATGTGGTAAGGAAGAGAGAGGCAGAAGAGGCCGAGCAGCTGAGCAGAGGGGAACTCTGAGCCCCAGGCATATTAAGGACACTACAGTTAAGGAAGGTTCGGGACGGAGGGAACTTAGGGACAGAGGGAACAGGAGAGTCCATTGACATAGACAGTGGGGGAAGGCAATGCCCTGCCCGGGAGCCAGGGTTTGGAGCCCACAGGGAGTCAGCTGCCTGATGTTTCAGATAAGGAGCGATTGGATGTGATTAGCATTTCAGGAGTAGAGTTCTGAGAATCAGTGTGGATGGCTGGGAGACCAGAGAGGAGACATTCACCGTTCTGGCAAGACACCAGGGCCAAAAGCAACAGACTCAGGGAAGGGATGCCAAGACCCACACGGAGGCATTCTTCATGGACGGTAGGACGCTCATACTGCCTTGGCACAGCTGTCTCAAGCTGTCAAACTGTTTGTAATCACTGTTCCTTGACCAGAGTCTTCTGGACATGTGTCTTATTCTCCTTGTACGGTCAAGCTCCAGTTCAGCATTGGCATGCAGTAGGTGCACATGAATTTATTAAACAGATGAACGTAGGATTGGTGCGTAAGCATGCAGGAGGGCAGAGTACCCCAACACTGGAGGCCCAGAGGCAGACAGACCTCCGTGACTTTGAGGCCAGCCTGGTCTACGCAGTGGATTCCAGGTGAAGCAGGGTCTTTAAAAACATCTATCAGTGGTTGAGAGCATTGGCTGCTCTTGCAAACGACCTGGGTTTGATTCCCAGCACGCACATGGTGCCTAACAACTGTTTGTAACTCAAGATCCAGGAAAATCAGACGCCCTCTTCTGCCCTCCACAGGCATTGCATGACAGGGGTGTGTTTACATACATGGGTACACTCATATACATAAAATAAACTTAATAATAAAATAGTTTTTTACAAATACAGGAAGAATGAAGCAGAAAGGAGGAATTTGTATTGAATCCCAAATATTTAGTGGAATCAATGCGGTGTCTTTGCTGTGGCTGCAGCAGTAGCAACAAGTTTAAGGAGCAGGACAGCAGATCCTGTGCAGAACATACCATATTTTAAGTGCCTTTCTAAAAATTTTTCTTTTTTTGGTCTCTTTTGAGACAGGGTCTCCCTGTAGCCCCAGCTGGCCTGGAACTCCCTATGTACATGAGGCTGGCCTTGAGCTCACAGAGATCTGGAACTCCCTATGTACACGAGGCTGGCCTTGAGCTCACAGAGATCTGCCTGCCTCTGCCTCCCCAGTGCTTCGAGTAAAGGTGTGTGCCCCCAGGACAGGCACCTTTCTAAAATTTTATTTTAATTAATTTATTGAGACAAGGTCTCTCTGTAGCCTCAGCTGTCCTGGAAATCACGATGTAGACCAAGCCAGCCTGGATCTCACAGAAATTCCCTATCTCTGCCTCCCAGGAGCTGGGATTGAAGGCATGCACCACCACACCCATTTCTATCTTTTTATGTGTATGAGTGTTTTGCCTGTATGTATGTAAGTGCATCACATACATGACTGGTACTCAAGGAGTCCAAAAGAAGGTATGGAATCTTCTTGAACTGGAGTCACAGGTGACTGTGGGCCTCCACATGAGTGCTACAACCCAAACCTGGGTCCTTCGAAAGAGCAAGAGGCAGCCCACATCTGAAATTCCAGCACTCATGAGGTGAAGACAGGAGGATCAAAAATGTTCAAGAGTTCAAGGTTAGCCTAGGATACATGAGAATCAACCCCTTTCTCTCTCTAACATATAGAGATATCTCTCTCACAAACAGACATGCATACATTTATTGATAATTCTGAAGCTTTGATGATTCAAA
The DNA here is from genome assembly GCA_035773235.1 of Eospalax fontanierii. Taxonomy (NCBI): domain Eukaryota; kingdom Metazoa; phylum Chordata; class Mammalia; order Rodentia; family Spalacidae; genus Eospalax; species Eospalax fontanierii. Next base: position 1,341,340 of record CM069549.1, on the reverse strand, counting down.
TCTGAACAAGAAGCTGGACTTGTTATAGTCTATTTCCCAAGCGGGTAAATCGAAAAGGAGTGAGCACAGATTCACTGTCTATCGAGTGTACAGCTGACTCACTCGAACCTTACAGCAGCCTGGTGAGTATTCAGGGCCTTTATTTCAAAGATAAAGATACTGTGATTCAGAAAATTAAGTAATTTGCCCAAGGGCTCTCGTGCAGTAGACAGTGAATATGGTTTTAAACAAGGTGTACCAGACACAAAAGCCTACGCTTTTCCTTAAATTCACATGGCCTGACTACAAAGGCCATTTCCACAAAGGGGGGGGGGGCATTTTAGAATAGAAAGATCCGGGTAAGAGTATAAAAGAGAATTTAAAAAGGAAAGCAAGGACCCAGAGCCAAGGCACCACCTCCACCCCGACTGCGCCCTCTCCCCAAACAGCATCCGTCGAGTTTCGGTATTCGGTTCAGTTCAGTTCAGAACTCAGAACATGAACTTTATATGGGTGGATTCTGGTTGAGCTGGAAGGGAATGACTTCAACAGCCAGTCATTTATTGTCTGAGTTATTTGAAAACGAAGCCCACGACGTAATTCCTGTAATCAAGGAGTTTACAGTCTTGGGGGGGGGGGGACACCAGATAGTGAGCACATCATGTCTCCCAGAGGGTGTAAAAAAACACAGGCAACTGGCAGCCGACTGTGGCATCTTCCGGAAGACTGGGATGGGTGGAACAGGGAGTGTGGGTATCACTGGGCGCACAGAAGAGAAGCGCTTGCAGGCTAGCCTTCAAGAAAGATGCTCCTAAGACCTCATGCAGCTGAGTTTGGAGTGACAAAGCTGGCCAGAGAAGGGGTTGGGAAGTTTTGATTAGGATGGTGTCTCCAGAGGCTGCAGGATGGAAAGGTGGTAGACGCCAATATAAATAATTGCATAATTAGCAGAATTAGTCCCAGGGCTAATTACACACTGGAGGTGAGATGCATTCGGTCTTCCACAACACTTGAATGGAGAGTTTGGCCTTGCCAAGATATTGGAATCCCTGAAAAGAGAGGATGGGTGGGATTTTAAGTGGGGTCTGAAGTAGGGGAAGTCAAGTGCATTGGATCATCTGGCTTTGTGCAAAGTGAAATCTTCTGAAGCCAGCAAGACTAGGGGGCATATTCGCTTCGGGAGCCTTGGAAAACTCTGAAAGTGTAGTTGGAGGAACGTGCACATACTCAGCGGAGGATGCACCCGTGGGCTGCAAAGCTCTGAAGGCCAGGATCTGGTCCGAGGACCTGGGAAGGGCCCCCACTCTGCGCAGCTGGGGGGTGGGGGTGGAGCAGGTGGGCGCGCGCGCTGGGGGCCGCGAGGCGGGCGGGGCGCGCGGGGCCGCGGCGCGAGCCCGGTGGGCCGTCGGGAGCGGGGGGCGGGCCCGAGCGAGCGGGCCTCCGCGCGGCACTTGGCACGCAGGCGCAGAAGGGCCGCGGGCCCCAGAGGCACAGAGGAGGGGGAACATGAAAGAGGGGGGTTGTGGAGCGTATTTCCGCTCTGGAGGACAAATAATCCTGGCCAAAGGGGAGGCACGGCCGTCCAGCCCTTTAACCGCGTGGGGGTGCCGGGCAAGAAAGGGGGGTCGGGGAGGGTGAATCCTGCTCCTTTAATTCCCTCCCCTCTTCCTCCGCCCCGAGACCTCGCGGACGCCGCGCTGCGCGGGGCCTGGAACACTCGGCACGAGCCTCCCCGCCCCTCCCCCTCCCGCCCACGCGGAGCCAGCCCCGCGCGCGCGCCCCGTGCACCCCCGCGCCTGCGCGCTGCCCAGGCCCTGCCCGAGTGTGGGGGGCGCTGCTGGGCCCCGGGGGGTGGGGAAATAGGGGGGGAAAATTCAGCACGCGGAACCGGGCCAGGTGAGAGGCGCGTGCACCCAGGGTCGTGGGCCCGGGCGGGGGCGTGCCACGGAGATCTGCGCGTGGGAGGGGGGCGTGCACGACGCGTACGGGCGGCGGCGGGAGGACGTGAAAACCGGGGACTCGCAAGAGCGCGGCCCCGGGTGGAGCAGAAGAGCCTCTAACCGGGCCCACCCGGGAACCCGAGCCTCAGGTCTCTCCCCCACCACCCATCCTTTTCTCCGTCCTCCCGTGGGCGCGCGCGGGCTCACCCGATCCTCCTGGGCCGCGGGACTGGGGGGTGTGGACGCCGTGCCCCGCCCCCGGGAACCACGCCTCCCTCCTCGGAGGGACCGCGCCTCCTCGGGATTGGGGAAACTGAGGGAGGCGCAGACTGGAGATGGGGGACTAGGGGGGCGCGCAAGAGCAGGGGTGAGGGGCCTGGAGCCTGGGCTCCCGAGAGCCAGAGACCTTTGTCTCTGACCGGTTTCCTTCCCACCCAGGGTTGTCCACTCCCGCCACAATGGCCTCTGGGGTGGAAGTCCTGCGCTTCCAGCTGCCGGGCCACGAGGCCGCCACTCTGCGGAACATGAACCAGCTCCGTGCGGAGGAGCGGTTCTGCGATGTCACCATTGTGGCTGATAGCCTCAAATTCCGCGGTCACAAGGTCATCCTGGCCGCCTGCTCACCGTTCCTCCGGGACCAGTTCTTACTGAACCCCAGCTCCGAGCTGCAGGTCTCGCTGATGCACAGTGCGCGCATCGTGGCGGACCTGCTGCTCTCCTGCTACACCGGAGCCCTGGAATTCGCTGTCAGGGACATCGTGAACTACCTGACCGCAGCCTCCTACCTGCAGATGGAGCACGTGGTGGAGAAATGCCGGAACGCCCTCAGCCAGTTCATCGAGCCCAAGATAGGCCTCAAAGAGGATGGGGTCAGCGAGTCTACCCTTGTGAGCAGTGTCAGCGCCACCAAGTCCCTCCTCCCTCCAGCCAGGACCCCAAAGCCAGCCCCGAAACCCCCACCCCCACCTCCGCTACCCCCTCCGCTCCTGCGCCCGGTGAAGCTGGAGTTCCCACTGGATGAGGACCTGGAGCTGAAGGCGGAGGAGGAGGATGAGGATGAGGACGAGGACGTGTCTGACATCTGCATCGTCAAGGTGGAGTCGGCCCTGGAAGTGGCGCACAGGCTCAAGCCCCCCGGAGGCCTCGGAGGGGGCCTGGGCATCGGGGCCTCTGTGAGCAGCCACCTTGGGGAGCTGGCCCAGAGTAGCGTGGCCCCCAGCACTGTGGCCCCACCGCAGGGTGTGGTGAAGGCCTGCTACAGCCTGTCCGAGGACGCGGAGGGGGAAGGCCTGCTGTTGATCCCGGGAGGCCGGGCCAGTGTGGGGGCCACCTCGGGCCTAGTGGAAGCGGCAGCGGTGGCCATGGCTGCCCGGGGGGCGGGGGGCAGTCTGGGGGCAGGGGGCAGCCGGGGCCCCCTGCCTGGGGGCTTCTCAAGCGGGAACCCCTTAAAGAACATCAAGTGCACCAAATGCCCAGAAGTCTTCCAGGGCGTGGAGAAGCTGGTCTTCCACATGCGTGCACAGCATTTTATCTTCATGTGCCCGCGCTGCGGCAAGCAGTTCAATCACAGCAGCAACCTCAACCGCCACATGAACGTGCACCGGGGCGTCAAGTCGCACTCGTGTGGCATCTGCGGCAAGTGCTTCACGCAGAAGTCCACGCTGCACGACCACCTCAACCTGCACTCAGGAGCCAGGCCCTATCGCTGCTCCTACTGTGACGTGCGCTTCGCCCACAAGCCCGCCATCCGGCGACACCTCAAAGAGCAGCACGGCAAAACCACGGCCGAGAACGTGCTGGAAGCCAGCGTGGCCGAGATCAATGTCCTCATCCGCTGAGAGGGCCAGGAGGCTGGGGAGGGGGTTCCTGGGCTGGGTGGGAAAAGAGGGCTCCTGGGCCTGGGAGAATTGGGGGGCGGGGTTCTGGGGCAGACATACATTCTGAGGGAGGAGGGAGGAAGACTCCTTGGAGAGAAGACCTTGCCTCACCGAGCAAAAGAAAGTGCTGGAAGCGGAGACAGGGTTCCTTGACGAGCTGAGGGAATGTGGGGTCTCAAAGGAGGATTTCTTCTTGTAGAGGTGCATGGGTATGTGGAGGGAGGGAAAGCAAAGGTTGGAAGGCTGGAAAACCCACTCTTTCCTAAGGCTGCCTAGGGGGAGGTTCTGGCACTTCTTGAAGCGGGTTTGGGTGGGAGTTGGGAGGGAATTGGCAGGACAGCTGTACTTGCTCCTGTTTAGAATAGGTTTTTGGGAAGAGGGCTGGTAGCGGGAAACGTTTGAGGCCCAGAAAAGGAAGGGGAGACGGTTCTTGCATGCTGGGGAAGGGGCTATGGGGTGAGGCTCACCGAAATGGAAAGAAACCAAAAGTAAGGTGCCAGGTAAGAGAACGTGAGGTGGGTGGCCTGGATAGATATCGGGACATGGGGTTACTATGGCAAGACCAATGGCTATGGAGGGTGGGGGCAGGGTACGTAGGAAAAAGGACAGCAGGAGGGCTGTTGGGGGAGGGGAAGTAGAGACTTATACAGTATTTTTTAAGAAAACAAAACGTATTTTTTAGGATTTTTTCTGGAGTCTGGGGTTTTAGTTTTTCTGCTTTGTTTTCCACAAAATAAAAAACAAAACAAAACTTTTTTTTCTTTATATTTTGGCAAGTGCCTGTGTATGACGACTCACCCTAGACAGCCTCTCCCCAGCTCACAAATCCCGTAGTCTCGTGCCAAAAAGAGTCCAGCCTCAAGCAGGGACTAGGGATCTAAGCAGTGAGCTTTGGCCGGCATCCCGTCCTCTCCAGGGAGGCAACCTCTACCCCTAGGCAGAAACCTAGTAGTTGGCAGTCCTGGTGATCTGCGTGAACTTTTCTTGGAGGCTCTGGTATCTGCAAAGGATGGGCTACAGGTGGCCAGTGTACGCAATGAAAAGGCAGGCCGACACAGACAAGTCTGTGGCATTTTTGTCTGGGACAAATGGTTCATTTCTTAGGGAACATCCGCCAAACTTGCATTAGGGTGTCTGGAAGACTACAATTCCCAGAAAGCTCTAAAAAGTTCTTAACGAAAGAGAACTACAGTTCCCACATAGCTTTGAATTGGCCTCAGGTGCCCCATAACCTAACCACCTGCCTGTCCAGTACTATTTCAACTCCACGTATTTTCAAACTTTGGCCAGGATTTAATACCTAAAGAGGATGGTGTCATGAATACTGCTGTCAGGGTTGTTGTTGACTTAAGGTGTCACTTGGACTGTGACCCACTAACGGCTTGCAAAGAGTATGGCCGAAAAAGAAAGACTGTAACAATGTAAGTCGCCTGGCGCGCGCACAGAGGAGAGGAGACACCTGGTCCCAGATTTGCCAAGGATGGATGCACGCATGCATACGCGCGCTAGTGCCCACCGAAAGTAAAGGTGCCTTCGTGAGTCCCCATCACCCCCTTCTTGCTCCTTAGGAGGAGCGAAACTAAAACTAAGGCCAAGCTTCCATCTGACCGCTCACGAGCAGAAAGGCAAACCGAAGCGAGAGAGGCTACTTTGTTACCGAACCGGGCGGGGAAGGAGCAGCCGCACATGGGCCCGGGAGCGCCCCACCCTGGGTTCCCCGCAAACCTGGGGCTGGGAATGGAGGAACCCTCCCCCGTAGTCCCCATCTTGGGCCACCACAGCCTCCTCCGAGGCCGCTCTCGGGGGAAAAATGGCCAGAAGGCTCGAGGCGGCTCCTTTAAGGAGCCCCGTCGCCCTCCCTCCCTCGCCCACGTGACCCGGGGCGGCCGCGCGCCGGCTCGGCCCCCGCGCAAGCGGCGATGGCGGCGGCGGCGGGAGCTGCTGCGGCGGCGGCCGCCGAGGTGCGGAAGGGGAGGGGGAGAGGCGGGTGCATGCCCGCGCGCGCGCCCGGGGGAAGCGCGCGCTCGTGCAATGCTCCGGGGGTGCAACGGGGCCGGGGGGCCGGAGCGGGACTTGCAGCAATCCAGGGGGCCAGCACCGGGGGCGGATGAGGGGACCAGGGGGTGGGAGGTGGGGGGAGTGGGCACGGAGGCACGCGTGCAGCCGCCGGCTGCCCCTGAGTGGGCGGCGGGCGCCGCGGCCCCGGGAGCACGCGCGCGAGGCTCGAGGGGCCGTCCGCCCGGCTGGGGCGCAGCGGGCGTTGGAGGGGTTGGTGGCCGGGGTCCCCGCGGCCTGGGGGACAAAGGGGGAGCGGCGCGTGCAGCCGGGAGGAGGGGGCGGGGCCGGGGCGCGGAGGCCCCGCCCCCTCCCCCTCCTCTGCTCTCTGCCCCAGAGATGCGGGGTCTGCCGAGAGGGAGGGGGCTGATGCGGGCCCGGGGGAGGGGGCGTGCGGCCCCCACGGGCAGCCGCGGCCGAGGAAGGGGGGGCGCGCACCGTGGAAGAGGTAGGCCCCGGAGCCTGCTCTCCCTGCCCAGGGCCCAGGCGAGCTGGGCCCCGCATGCGCCCCCCGGGCTGACCAGTCCTCCTGTTCCTTGTCTCCCCTCCCAGGGGGAGGCCCCCGCTGAGATGGGGGCGCTGCTGCTGGACAAGGAACCCAGAGGAGCCCCTGAGAGAGGTGAGTGCGACAGGACCGGGCCCAGCCGGACTTCCTCTTCCTATCCCCCTTCCAGCGCCAGATCCCCGGAGCCTTCAGCCCTGAACTTCTTTTCTTCTCCCCTAGGAGGTCATGGCTCTTTGGGGGACACCCCTCATAGTGAGGAGACTCTGCCCAAGACCACCCCGGACTCCCTGGAGCCGACTGGCCCCTCCTCTCCGGCCTCTGTCACTGTCACCGTTGGCGATGAGGGTGCTGACACCCCTGTTGGGGCCACACCACTCATTGGGGACGAACCCGAGAATCTGGAGGGAGATGGGGGTCGAATCCTGCTGGGTGAGAGGCTGGGGAGTAGGGGTGCGCACGGGGTGGTTGGGGGGTCTTCTGCCTGCTTACGTTCTGCCTGTCTGTTTTCTAGGCCATGCCACGAAGTCTTTCCCCTCTTCGCCCAGCAAGGGGGGTGCCTGTCCCAGTCGGGCCAAGATGTCCATGACCGGGGCAGGAAAATCGCCCCCCTCGGTCCAGAGTTTGGCTATGAGGTTGTTGAGTATGCCAGGGGCCCAGGGAGCCGCGGCAGCCGGGCCTGAACCCCCTCCAGCCACCACGAGCCCGGAAGGACAGCCCAAAGTCCACCGAGCCAGGAAGACCATGTCCAAACCTGGAAACGGACAGGTGAGGGTGTGGAAGGAAGTTGGGTGAGCGGAGTGGGGTACCGCTGGGTGGGCTGTTTGGGTTTTTCTTTAGCCTTGGGCCTTTTCCAAGTATTCAGATTTTTTTTTTTTTCCTAGAATTTACCAAGAGGCTACAATGTGGGCTGGGCTTCAGTGAGCTGATTAATTCAGGGCTTCCTGGAGTTTCTGTTCTTGGAGGAGGGGTGATCAGAGTGGGGGGCCGGACAGATGTAGAGTTAATTATATAGTTGGTGTCCTAATTGCTCCTGTGAAAATACTGGAAAGGAACTTTCAGCTGTCCCTGCTTTCTGCGTCTGGGCTAGTCCTTAGGGACCCTTTTATTCGGGCTTTGAAACCGCTCAGGTCCAAGGTTAAAGTTTTCACTGGGAATCTCTCCTGGGAAGGAGGTGAGGGCCACATAAGTGACAGAGGGGGCGGGGCCAAGGCCCAGAATCCGGAAGCGGTTATGACAAGGTTTTGAGGGCTCCTGGTTTCGTTTTGTTCTGTGTATGGTCTGTGTAACCTTAGTCTGGGTCTTGTTTTTGTTGTATATTTGTTGACTGGGTGTTTTTGGAGGTGGTGGTGGTTTGTTTTGGGAGTTTACTTTGTTATATCTTTTATTTATTTATCTATCTATCTATGTATTTATTTATTTATTTATTTATTTTGGTCTTTTTTAAAAAGTCTTCCTGTAGCCCCAGCTGGCCTGCAATGTGCTTTGTAGACTAGACTGTCCCTGCCCCTCCAGGGCTGGGATTAAAGGGGTATGCCACCATACCTGGCTTTTGAGACCTTTTTTTGGTTTGTGTTTTTTTGTTTGTTTGGTTTTGGTTTTTAAGACTGGTCTCACTGTGCGCCCCTAACTGGCCTGGCAATCACATCACTCTGTGGAACTGGCTGGCTTTGAATTCACAGAGATCCACCTGCCTCTGCCTCCCCGGACTGAGATTGCAGGTGTTTGCCCAATTTTTCTTTTTCTTTCTTTCTTTTTTTGTTACTCTGATTTGGCCTTAGGCTGCCAGACCCAGAAGGGCTTTTTTTCTTTTCTTTCCATTTTTAATGCTAGTAATGTAATGCTACACAGAACATAAAGCTTTTTTTGTTTGTTTTTTGAGACAGTCTTCTATAGCCCTCCAACTAGCCTAGAACTCACCATGTAGACCAGGCTGGCCTTAGTCCCACAGATACCTGCTTACTGATGCCTTCTGAGTGATGGGATTAAAGGTGTGCACTACTGTTTTTAAAGTATGCCGAGGAACTTTTGTTGCTGTTATTTTTTATTACTTGTTTTTAAGACAGTCTCATGGTGCAACCCTGACTGACCTGGAGCTCCTTTTATTCTGTTTTTTTTTTTTTTTTTTTAAACTTGTCTACTTTTGTGTGTATGAGTATGGCCTGCATGTATGAATATGAGCTCATAGAGCCAGAAAAGGGAGTCAGATCCCTTGAACTGCAGTTATAGTTAAGCCCTCATGTGGGTGCTGGGAACCTAGGTCCCCTTTAAGAGCAACAAGTGCTCTTAACCTGTTGAGCCGTCTCTCCAGACCCCCCTAAAGCATTTTGTTGTTATTTCAAGAAAGGATTGCACTGTGTAACCTAGGCTGACCTCAAACTCTTCCTGTAGCTCTGACTGGCCTTGAACTTGCAATCTTTGTGGCTTTAGCCTCCCCAGTGCTGAGATGACAAGGCTGTGCCATCCCGCCCAGTCTGTCTAAATCATTCCTGAGTGTACAACCCAGGGATACTAAAATACATTCACGTGTTGTCTGACTGTCCTCCATAACACTCAGGAAACTGTAACCGCTAACAACTAAGGCCCTACTGCCCCTGGCTCCAGGCAAGTGCTGTTCTTTTTAAGAGTGTGATCACCTGATCAGAGCACTTCCTGTACTACACAAGTCCCCGTGTGCTCAGATCCTGCATATAAAATGATGTGATATTGGCATATTACCTGCAGCTATCTTCCTTGTAGTTCAAATCCTCTCTAGATCATTTATATTATCTACAGTACTTAACTACATTTCTCTGAGTGGGTTTGTTTGTTTTTTTCTGTGTTACTTAGGGAATAAGAAAAGACTAAGCCAGGTATGGTGATGCACACCTTTAATCCCAGGCTGGCCCTTGAACTCACAGAGGTCGGTCTGCCTCCCAAGCATTGCATTAGTGAACCACCAAACCTAGCTTTTTTTTTTTTTTTTTAAACTTAATTTTTATTTCTTTGTGGGTATGTGTGTGTGCTGTGTGGGTTTGTGAACATGAGTGCCTGAGGAAGCCAGAGGTGTTGGATCTCCTGGAGTTAACATGCAGTTGTGAGCAGCCTGACGTGGGTGCTGGGAACTGAACTGGGGTCTTCTGTGAGAGCAATATGATCTCTAACTACTGAGCCACCTCTTCAGCCCCTTTTTCAAATATTTGTGGTCCACATCTTTGAGACCTGTGGGAACCAGGAGCTGGCTGGCTGGATGACTGGGCTGCTCCTGCTAAAGCCATTGTAAATGATGCTGCTGTGTGTAAATGGAGGTGCCTCAAGGACCCTCCCCCTGCTCAGTGTGTCTTCCCATCTGTAAGCTGGTGAGAACATTCAGGTCTGCATTGCTGGAGCAAGCTGTGAGCCCTGAGTGGGGTGTGGTACGCTTGTTCTTCCTCCCTTTGGGAAATGAACTTTAAAAAAAAATACATGTCTTATTGAGTTTTTGTGCATTTCATGTAATAGATCTTAATCAAATTTAGAACCCTCCCCTATCCGCACCTCCCCATGGTCCCCCCAATCACTCATTTTATGCATGCTGTCATAGATGTTAAGTCCTTTCTGGTTAAGCACTTGTACCCAGGCATCCTGTGCAAGTTCGTCCCGTGGAGTCTAGTTAGCCTATCTAGAACCCCTCCCTTAAAAATATACTCTCCCAAACTAGACAGATGGCTTAGCAGTTAAGAGCACTGGCTGCCCTTGCAGAGGACCTGGGTTCGGTTACCAACACCCACCCATGTGGTGGCTAACAACCATCTGTAACTCCAGTTCCAGGGGAATCCAACACCTTCTGACCTCCATGGGTATTGCACGACACAGGTGCGCTTACACATGCAGACAATAGACCCAGTCACATAAATACAAATAATATATCTAAGGTTTTTTTGGTCTTTTTTGAGACCGTAGCCCCAGCTGGCCTGAAACTCCCTCTGTAGACCCTGTAGCTGGCCTTGATCTCAGCAAGATTGACATGCCTCTGCCTCCTGAATGCCGGGATTAAAGGCATGTGCTGCCACACCCCACCCCATTTCCTCTTTAAGACTGAGTAATACTCTGACCTAGAACTATTCTTGTTCCAGCCTCCAGTCCCTGAGAAGCGGCCCCCTGAAGTGCAGCATTTCCGGATGAGTGATGACATGCACTCCGTGGGGACGGTGGCTTCAGGTTAGTCAACCCACAACCCCACCCCACCCCACACAGACCCTCTTGGTCTGTCCTAAGTGTTTCAAGTTCTTACTTTTTTTCTCCTTCCAGATATGGCCAAAAGGAGGAAGCTGAACTCTGGTGTCCTGGTAAGCTAGAGAGTCGAGGCCTCTCCGGGAGGGACGTGGGAGAGGCTCCTCTTTGGGACCCCAGCACCTGGGGTTGCATCCTGTCCTCCAGAGAGCCGGGCTTGGCAACCATTGCCAGCAGCCTCAAATTTTCGAATCTTTTTCTAGTCAGAGGACTTGGGTTCTGCCCGGGGCTCAGGAGAAGTGACCTTGGAGAAGGGAGGCTCCAGGCCCCTGGAGGAGTGGGAGACCGTTGTGGGCGATGACTTCAGTCTCTACTATGATTCCTACTCTGTGGACGAGCGCGTGGACTCTGACAGCAAGGTGTGCTGACGCGGCTCACTCTCCGTCTTCCCTGTCCTCTTTGGTTCATTCTTTCCCTTTTAGTCTCTGAACACCCATAAATCACTGTCCTGTGCCATCTACAACTATTTCCGGTATCCTGTGTCCCATCCCATCTGTGCCCCTCTGCCCACTGCACTCCGAGGTCCATGTCCTGCTCCGCGCTGAGTTCACCTTCCTCTCCTGTTACTTTGTTGGTTTTTGTTTGTTTTAATACAGGGTCTCACTATGTGGCCTTGATTGTCATAGTACTTACTCCTTGTGTAGATCAGGCTGGCCTCAGCTTGATAGAGATCTTCCTGCCTCAGCTTCCCTGGTGCTGGAATCAAAAGCAGGTGCCATCGTGTGTGTCTGTGTGCATGCAGTATGGACATATGGAGGTCAGAGGACTGCTTACAGAGTCTAATTCTCTTTTGTCATGTGGGGCTGGGGGTGGGGATTTTATCAGGCTTAGGGAATTTTTATTTTATTTTTTTCAGTACTAAAGGTTGAACCTGTGGTTCAACAAATGCTAGGCAAGTGCTGTACCACTCTGATCTATCCCAGCCTTGTCCTACTTTGTGTGTGTGTGTGATTTATATGAGCACCTGATTGTTTTTAATGTGTGGCCTAGGGATCAAATTTGGGTCCTTACGCCTGAGCAACAAGTACTTTATGAACTGAACTATCTCCCTGTCCCTCGTGTTTTGCTTTTAACTTAACATTTTGTCTTGGAAACTCTGAACTGAACATGGGGATTATCAAGCCCCCAGCATCCAACAACAGTAAGTCTTGGTGCGCAGCTGATACACACACACACACACACCACCACCATTCCTGCAAAGCTAATCCTGGCACCCCCTTTTCCTATCCTAAGCATAGGTCTCTGTTTTGGTTTGTTTCCAAAGAATTTAAGGTTAAAGCTTAGGCCGTCACACTCCCACTGAGCAACATCCCAGGCCATCCTTTACTTTTCAGAATTTGAGACTCAATCCTTCACCAGGTTGCCCCGGCTTGGCTTCAAACTTGCACCGTATAATCTTTCTCCTCTCCCCTCCAAGTAGCTGGGATTACAGACTATACTACCAAGCCCCGTTTTTTTTGAGACAGCTGGCCTGGAACTCACTATGTAGACCAGCCATCTGCCTGTTTCTCCCTGCTGAGTGCTGGGATTAAATGTGAGCAACACCACACCCAAACCACATTGTTTTGAAACAGGGTCTCACACTATGTTCCCCTGGCTGGTGTAGAGCACGCTGTGTAGATCAGGCTGGCTTTGAACTCAGAGATCTGCCTGCCTCTGCCTCCCGAGTGCTGGGACTAAAGGCGAGCGCCCCTGAACCCAACTCTGTCCGGCAGTTTTTTCCCACATTATCGCCATACTGTTTTCACAGGTTAAAAACAAAAAACTTTGAAGTTTTTTCCCAGTGACTTCTGAGATTGTTTATTGTTTTAATTTGGGGGTTTTGGGGTTGGGGTTGAGATGGGATCTCACTACGCAGTCCTGGTCTACACACTATGTAGACCAGGTTGGCCTCAGACTCCCTGTTCTTTCTCTCTACCCCACCTACCCCTCCTTCCTCCTCTCCCCCCGATCTTTAGCCCCAACCTCATCCTCTGCCCCTCGTCCGCCCTTCTCTCCCCCCATCTCTGACCCCCTCCTCATCCTCTTGTACATCTCCAACACCCTCCATTTGAGGGCAGCCTGACCACCTTCATTTTTTTAGAGCTTCACCTAAATTTAGCTTTTTTTCTTTTGAGACAGGATCTCCCTGTAGCGCTAGCTGGCCTGGAACTCAACTGTGTAGACCAGAACATGCCCCACCCCCCCACCCCCACCCCGCCCCACCGCTCTCTGCTTAGTGGTTTTGGCAGCTGTTCGGTAGTCTCATCTTAAAAACAGAATCATGTTTGACTTCTGGAGTTTGCTATCTTTTTTTCAATTTTATGTATATGAGTGTATCACCTGCATGTAGGTAGGCACACCTGTGTCTCGCAGGCCAGAAGAAGGCGTCAGGTCCCCTGGAACTGGAGCTGCGAATGATTGTCAGCCACCATGTGGGTGCTGAGAATCGAACCCAGGTCCTCTGCAAGAGCAGCCAGTGCTCTTAACCCCTGAGCCATCTCTCCAGCCCCCTGTGCCCCCATTCCTCCAGCCTTTTCCTGCCTCCTGCCAGTGTTCACCTCTGGTGAGCCTTCTCTGGTGGTGACAGTCAAGATCATCTCAGGTCTGGGGATTAAATGTGTCCTGTTAACCCTCCCCAGAAAAGAACTGTGACTCGCTGTGTCCTCTCTGTCTCTGTCTCACGCTCTCTCTCTCAGTCTGAAGTTGAAGCTCTCACTGAACAACTGAGTGAGGAAGAAGAGGAAGAGGAAGAAGAGGAGGAGGAGGAAGAAGAGGAAGAGGAGGAGGAGGAGGAAGAGGAGGAGGATGAGGAGTCGGGCAATCAGTCAGATAGGGTAAGAGGAGACTGGCCTCTGTGGAGGAGTCGGGAGCTGGGCTTGGGGACCAGGGCCTCTGAGTCTTCCTCCTCCACAGAGTGGCTCCAGTGGTCGGCGCAAAGCCAAGAAGAAATGGCGGAAGGACAGCCCGTGGGTGAAGCCATCTCGGAAACGGCGGAAACGAGAGCCTCCTCGGGCTAAGGAACCTCGAGGTGAGCGGCTCCTCTGCTCAGGGGTCCCCTCCTCTAGCCCCTCCCGACCCCAGAGAGCATGCACACACGTGTCTGTGCATGTACACCGTGTACCGCATGTGCCCACGCGCCCAGGCCCCGTGAGCTCGCACTCTCACTCTCTCTGTCTCTGTGTCAGGAGTGAATGATGTGGGCTCCTCAGGGCCCAGTGAGTACATGGAGGTCCCTCTGGGGTCCCTGGAGCTGCCCAGCGAGGGGACCCTCTCTCCCAACCACGCTGGTAATTAATTGCCAACTGCCGCCGGGGCAGGGAGCCACCAGGGGGCGCCCACGGGGCTGGAGGGAACGGGTGGAGGGGAACCCCTGCCAGAGCTGGGGCGTCTGTGTCAGGCTTTGGGGCCTCTCTAGGCTGTGGAGGGGTCAGCCGGGTGGGAATGCAAGGGCCCTTGCAGTGGGTGAGGGACAGGCTTTCGTCAGTTCCTCCTCCTTCCCACCCAAGGAGTATCCAATGACACGTCTTCGCTGGAGACAGAGCGCGGGTTCGAGGAACTGCCCCTCTGCAGCTGCCGCATGGAAGCACCCAAGATCGACCGCATCAGTGAGAGGGCGGGACACAAGTGCATGGCCACCGAGAGCGTGGACGGAGAGGTGGGCCTGGTGCTGGTTGGAGAGGCCTTGGGAGAGGAGGCCTGGACCCAGCCTTATCCAAGGGTCCTCCGCTCCCTTTCCCTCAGCTGTCAGGCTGTAATGCTGCCATTCTCAAGCGGGAGACCATGAGGCCCTCTAGCCGCGTGGCATTGATGGTCCTCTGTGAGGCCCACCGTGCCCGCATGGTCAAGCACCATTGCTGCCCAGGCTGCGGCTACTTCTGCACGGCGGTGAGTGACTGTCAGGGTGGATGGCTGCGTGCCCTGTAGGGACATGCTCAGAGCCTGACTGTCTCTTCTCGCTGACCCAGGGCACCTTCCTGGAGTGTCACCCTGACTTCCGGGTAGCTCACCGCTTCCATAAAGCCTGTGTGTCCCAGCTCAATGGGATGGTCTTTTGTCCCCACTGTGGAGAGGATGCTTCAGAGGCCCAGGAGGTGACCATTCCCCGGGGTGACAGTGGTACCCCCCCAGCCGGCACTGCAGCCCCTGCCCCTCCGCCCCTGGCACAGGATGCCCCAGGGAGAGCGGACACCTCCCAGCCTAGGTACCGGCTTCTCCCTTCTCTGCTCTTCCCTGTCCCGTGTCTGCTGACCCCAGACCTCAGAGCTTTCTCCCACAGCGCCCGGATGAGAGGGCATGGGGAGCCCCGGCGCCCGCCCTGCGATCCCCTGGCGGATACTATCGACAGCTCGGGGCCTTCGCTGACCTTGCCCAATGGGGGCTGTCTTTCTGCTGTGGGGCTGCCCCCGGGTCCGGGCCGGGAAGCCCTGGAGAAGGCCCTGGTCATCCAGGAGTCAGAGAGGTGAGGACATGCTGCTCTGTGGGTGTGGTCAGGGCTGGGCCAGAGAGGCAGGTTTTGCCCGTGATGCTCAAACCTGAGCAGCCCGCCTGCTCTCCCTCCGTCCCCTGGCAGGAGGAAGAAGCTGCGCTTCCACCCGCGGCAGCTGTACCTGTCGGTGAAGCAGGGGGAGCTGCAGAAGGTGATCCTCATGCTGTGTGAGTGTTGCTGGCCCCTCAGCCGCCACAAGGGTCGAAGTGTGGAGAGGGGAAGGTGACACAGGAGGTGCTGGGTACCGTTCCGAGGTGGTTGGTTATATCTGTAGTTAACAGAAACCCGACTTGTGCCTCATCCGGTGCCTGTGGGACCAGCATGTTCTGGGTCTCGGTCTCGCAGGTGCCCTGGTGGAGGCCAGCAGGAGGCCCCGGAAACCTCCCTGGAGGAGGAGCCGTTCCATTTCTAACTTGCTTGCTCTGCCCCACAGTAGACAACCTGGACCCCAACTTTCAGAGCGACCAGCAAAGCAAGCGCACACCTCTGCACGCAGCTGCGCAGAAGGGCTCAGTAGAGATCTGCCACGTGCTGCTGCAGGTCAGTGCGGCGCTTCCTCAGCCTGTCCCTTGCTGTCCAGCCCCCGGCCTCCCTACAAGCCTCTGCCTGGTGCCAGCCCCTCGTACCACCCCACAGGCGGGAGCCAACATCAACGCAGTGGATAAGCAGCAGCGCACGCCGCTGATGGAGGCCGTGGTGAACAACCACCTGGAGGTGGCCCGCTACATGGTGCAGCTAGGTGGCTGCGTCTACAGCAAGGTACGGGAGCCCGGCGGGCAGAGCGGGGAGGAGCAGGTAGGTGTCAGGTGCCCGCTGAAGGACTCACTGGCTCACGTCTCCCTCAGGAAGAGGACGGCTCCACCTGCCTCCACCACGCAGCCAAAATCGGGAACTTGGAGATGGTCAGCCTGCTGCTGAGCACGGGTCAGGTGGACGTCAATGCCCAGGTCAGCAGTCTGGCTGTCTCATGTTCTCCCCCCCGGACTCCCCTCCATACCCGTGGTCCCTTGGCCCTGCCTTGGGTTTCGTTCCGCCTTCCTCCTCCACCTGACTCTGACCCTCTACACTGCGCCTCCTGCTGGTCGTGTCTGTCCCCTTTCTCTTTACGATGCCCCTCTCTTCTTTCTCTGGCTTTTTTCTCTATACCAGTTCCCAGAATTCGGATAACTGCTTTAATCTCTCAGCGTTTCCGTCAAGGTTCCCTGTGACCTGCCTGGGTGCTGTGGTTCAGTTTAACACTGCCATTCTGGCTCTGGACATCCCCAAAGTGAATGCTCCTGATCCCATGGGCTCTGCAGGCCCGGGCCCTTACTCCCTTCCTCCCTCCCTCCCTCTGTCTCACAGGACAGCGGGGGCTGGACGCCCATCATCTGGGCAGCCGAGCATAAGCACATCGATGTGATCCGAATGCTGCTGACCCGGGGTGCCGATGTCACCCTTACTGACAACGTGAGGGACACTGGCAGAGCTGGGAGGTGGGAGGTTCCGCACAGAACCGGGGAACGGAGGTTGGGCCGCAGGTGCCCGCGCCCCAGCGCTGCCTCGCGCTCCGCAGGAGGAGAACATCTGCCTGCACTGGGCCTCCTTCACGGGCAGTGCTGCCATCGCTGAGGTCCTCCTGAACGCCCGCTGTGATCTCCATGCTGTCAACTACCACGGAGACACGCCACTGCACATCGCTGCCAGGGAGAGCTACCACGACTGCGTTCTGTGAGCCCCGCCCACCCCGACCCCCGGCTCCCCCACCCCGCTCCCTGCAGTCCCTGACCCTCGGGCTCTCTTCCCTCCCAGCTTGTTCCTGTCACGGGGAGCCAACCCCGAGCTTCGGAACAAGGAAGGGGACACGGCATGGGACCTGACCCCAGAGCGCTCTGACGTGTGGTTCGCGCTGCAGCTCAACCGCAAGCTCCGACTTGGAGTGGGGAACCGGGCCATCCGCACGGAGAAGATCATCTGCCGGTGAGCGGGGCCCCAAACTCCTCACCTTGCGGGCCCTCTGCACCCTGAGAACAGTCGAGGATGACCCCCATACTCCAGGAGCCCTAAGCGCTGAGCTCCGCCACCAGGGCTGACAGAGCAGATGAAAACAGAGGACGGGACCGCGAGATGGCTCGCAGGGAAAGGTGTTCGCAGCCGAGCCTGACAGCCTGAGTTTTCAGAGCCACGTGGTAGGAGAAAACTGACTCCTCCGAGCTGTCCTCTGATCTGCACGTGTGCACCTTGGTGTACACACATTTAAAAATTTTTTTTTTAGTTTAAAAAGAAAACAGAATGCGTAATCCCAGTCAGTCCTTAGTAGTCCCTCCACAACTCAGGCCGAGGCAGGAAGATTACAGATCAAGGCCTGCCTTAGGCTACATGCAAAATTTGAGGCTAGCCTGGGCAGTGTAGCAAGACCCTGTCTCAACTATAATTTTTAAAAGGGCCAGAGTCCAGCGTGGCGGCACATGCCTGTAATACCAGCACTTGGGGCGTGGAGGTGGGAGGGCATCGAGAGCTCAAGGCTCTCCTCCTCAGCTACGCAGCGAGTTTGAGGTCTGCCAGAGCTATGCCACTCCTTGTCTTACAAAGAACAAAACAGAGCTGGGGGCTGGGGACATAGGTCAGCAGTAGAGCACTTGCCTAACGTGCATAATGCCCTAGGTGCCAGAGCGCTCTGGTGCCTCCTGCAATATTTGGTTTGGTTTGTTGGGTTTTTTGAGACAGGGTCTCACTATGTAGCCCTCTGTAGTCTGGAACACAGAGGATCCACCTGCCTCTGCCTCCTGAGCTGGGATTAAAGGTGTGTACCACCACATCCAACTAGTGTCCCCAGTTTTATCTGACAGCTTTATTCCCTGCACCCTGAGGAACCCCAGGACTTCTCCCTCCCCAGAGATGTCCGTATCTGCCGTGGCAGCCCCTCAAGCCTACCTGGGCTTCATCCTCCCCTTCTGCAGGGACGTGGCCCGAGGATATGAGAATGTCCCGATCCCCTGCGTCAATGGTGTGGATGGTGAGCCGTGCCCCGAGGACTACAAATACATCTCTGAGAACTGCGAGACTTCCACCATGAACATTGACCGTAACATCACCCACCTACAGGTGAGTGGAAGGCGTGGGCCGCCTGGCTGAGGGGCCTGCTGTGAGGCTGGCTCTATGCTGGTCACACAAGGGTATCGTGGTGACCCCTCCCCCACCTCCATCAGCCACATCTGGATTCCCCCTAACCCTGGGACCATCACAACCACTGTCCTGAAACATGCACCCAAGAGTGAAGGGCCGGGAGCCCTGGGAGCTGAGGGCAGGGCGAGTCCGGCTTACACTGACCCCACCTCCTTCCCCAGCACTGCACGTGTGTGGACGACTGCTCCAGCTCCAACTGCCTATGCGGCCAGCTCAGCATCCGCTGCTGGTATGACAAGGTGCGTGTCCCTCATCTGGCCGAAGACGGCCACTCCTGCAGAGGAGCTGGGACCATGCTTTCTTCGCCTGCCCTTTTGGGGAAGAGGCAGGGTGTGGCAACACAGGAAGTCCTGGGACCCTGCCAGGACGACAGTGACCTCTGCGCAGGTGTATGCAAATAGACTCTGCCGTCTGTGTGCTTCCTGGTTTATGACCTCGGCTTGCAGCCTCCTCGAACCCCTCCTCCCCTGCTCTGGGTTGGGGTCAGAGTGGAGTGTCCCGTGGAGTCCTCTGGGTCCCGGGCAGCTGAGGAGGGCCCCACACAGAAACCACTGTCCCCCTCCCTCCGCACCCCAGGACGGGCGGCTGCTCCAGGAGTTTAACAAGATCGAACCCCCTCTGATCTTTGAGTGTAACCAGGCATGCTCCTGCTGGAGAAACTGCAAGAACCGCGTGGTACAGAGCGGCATCAAGTGAGGCGCCCGCCCCGGCACCCTGCATCGCCTCCACCTCCCTCCCCTGGGCCGTCCCCAGGTCCCCACACTCAGCGTCGCCATCTCTCCACCTCTAGGGTGCGGCTACAGCTCTACCGGACGGCCAAGATGGGCTGGGGGGTCCGGGCCCTGCAGACCATTCCCCAGGGCACCTTCATCTGCGAGTAAGTTCACCCTGGGGGCCGGAGGCCGGGGCGACTCGCAGGCCTCCCTCTGCCGTCTTCCCAACCCCGCGTGTCACCTCTCTCGCCCTCTGACTCCTACCAGCAGCAAGGCAGAGCCTGCCCCACGCTGCCTGGACCCCAGAACCGCTGTCGTCGTTGCCCTGACTCCCTCACCAAGTGCATTCACAGGCCTCCCATGCTTTCTCCACACTCCTAGCTAGAGCAAATGTCAAGAGGTGGACAGACCTAGGTTTGAGTTGTGCTGTTGCTGTGTGTCCTTGTCCAAGTTACTGAAGCTCTCTGAGCCTTTTCTTATCTGTGATGTGAAGATGGTAATAGCTGCCTTTCTGTCCGCTTCCTCCCTGCTGGCCATCGGACCTGCCAAGGTCTCCAGTGGTCTTTGGAGCCCAGAGGCCCACTGTGCCTGTTCAAGGGACTACCTAGTTTCCTCCCAAACACAGCCCCCTGCCCTCTGCCCTCGGCTTCCCCGTCTTCTGTAACTGCTCCTTGGTCACCTGCACCCCA
This sequence comes from Eospalax fontanierii, assembly GCA_035773235.1. Classification (NCBI taxonomy): domain Eukaryota; kingdom Metazoa; phylum Chordata; class Mammalia; order Rodentia; family Spalacidae; genus Eospalax; species Eospalax fontanierii. The sequence continues at coordinate 1,321,701 of CM069549.1, read as the reverse complement.
CCCACCCACACATCTCTCCCGGTTCTTCAGTTCCCCTTCCTTCCCCGATGGCCCCCACGTGGCGGCATCCCCGCTCCTGCAGCCCTCCATGGCTCACACCTGCGGAGGGGTTCCAAGCGCGCTCTCCTCCCGTGTCCCGGCCCCTCGACCTTGCTGCGCGGCCGGGCACCCTGGGTACTGATCCCCACACCGCAGCACAGCTCACCCTCCGCCAGTACTTCTCACAGTGCATCAGCAGATGTAGCAGGCTTCACCCCACACCCCGCCCCGCGGCCCTGCCTGCTGTTCAGCCGTGCAGGGGTGGCCCCCCAGTGGTTGACTGTGCCCCACATACCCCTCCCACCACTGCCCCAAGTGACATCTGCTCTCTCCTGGGCCCCTGTCGCTGGGTTGACCCGGTATAGTGCCGTGGTGGGCAGCTGAGGAGTGGGAGAGATTACAAGGGCTGTGAGATGGGGCCTGGAGCCCTGCTCACCTGCAGAACATGGTTTCTATCCCACAGGTATGTTGGGGAGCTGATCTCCGACGCAGAGGCTGACGTGAGAGAAGATGATTCTTATCTCTTCGACTTAGACAACAAGGTGGGCAGCGGACACTTGGATGGAGGGACCAGGGGCCACTGCAGGGAAGCTGGGCGGGCAGGTAGTTGGGAGAGGATATTCCGAGAGTGCTGTTCTTTCCCAGGATGGGGAAGTATACTGCATCGATGCCCGTTACTATGGCAACATCAGTCGCTTCATCAACCACCTGTGTGACCCCAACATCATCCCCGTCCGGGTCTTCATGCTGCACCAAGACCTTCGGTTTCCACGAATCGCCTTCTTCAGTTCCCGGGACATCCGCACCGGGGAGGAGCTAGGGTGAGGCGCAGCTTTGCACAGAGGTGTATCCGTCAGCCTGGGGCTTAACAGCTGAGGGCACCTGGTGTCCAGGAGGATTGGAAGGTGCTGGCCGGCCTTTGATGTTCATGTGTCACTTGGAGGACTTGGTAAAGTAGGCCAAGGCAGGTGTGGGGGAATACACCTGTCCTCACAGCACTCCGGAGGCTGAGGCAGAAGGATCCAAGTGCTCGGGCTACAGAGTGAGACCCTCAACAAAAGAGAGGTCTGATGGCATATACCAGTAATTCCACCACTTGGGAGGCTGAGGCAGAAATACCACAAATTCAAGGCCAGCCTGGGCAAATTTAGCAAGATCCACATCTCAGAAACGTTTTGGTTTTTGTTTGTTTTTGAGCCAGATTCTCCCTGGAGCCCCCACTGGCCTGGAACTGACTTAAGTTGACCATGCTGGCCTTGATTTCACAGAGACCCCCTTGCCTCTGCCTCCCAAGTGTTGGGATTAAAAGAAGACTAGTGTCACCACTGCCAGCTCAAACAATTTGTAAAGGGCTTGTAGTTCAGTGGTAAGAATACTTGCCAACCATGTGCAAGGTCCTGGGCCAGTCCCTAACCACACACACACACACACTGAGCTTCAGGAGACTGGTTGACGGGGCTGGGAGGCTAGAGGCCTGCGTTTCTGACAGTTCTGGAGTGGCTCTAAAGCTGCAAACCTATAGAATCTGCGAAGGAGTGAGCGAGGCAGGGTCCTTCTGGGGAGAGGGCTCCCAGGGGTCTTTGAAGCGAGTTCCAGGCTGGGTGTCCATGTGCCATAAGTGCTTATATTCCTCTGACAGGTTTGACTATGGCGACCGTTTCTGGGATATCAAAAGCAAGTATTTCACCTGCCAGTGTGGCTCTGAAAAGTGTAAGCACTCCGCAGAGGCCATTGCCCTGGAGCAGAGTCGCCTGGCCCGCCTGGACCCCCACCCAGAACTGCTGCCTGACCTGGGCTCCCTGCCTCCTATCAACACTTGAGGACAGACCGCCACCCTGCGGCCCACCCCCCACCCCCACGGCTCCTCTGCAGCCATCTGTCAGCCTGCTGTCTGCAACCTAGACCTGGGGCCCTGCCGGCTGCCCTTCACACATTCCTCCACCAGAGACCCCAGCCAGGCCTGGAGGTCTGACGGCCTCTCCCAGACCTGGTTCCTCCCTGGGAGAGTGACTTCAGGGCTGGCCACGCCCCACTGAGCCCATCTTACGTCTGAAATTTGATGGCTTGAAGTCAGGCACCTCTGCCAACTCGTTTTTTGTGTTCTCAATAAATGTTGGATTTGGTAATAAACTGTCCGGTGATTGTTTTCTGGATGGTGAGGAGGAAGCCCATGAAGCTTGGGGAATTGTGATCTAAGGGGCCAAAGGGGGCGGAAAGCAGGTTGTAGGCTGCCATCTGCTGGGAGAGAAGCACTGTGGGGACCACTGGACACAGGGTCTGCTCAAGGGCTTAAATAAAGGCAAAGTACAAACTTGAGGTTTTGTTGTACTGCATTTGACGTTCTTTGCAAAATTATGAAGCGTTTGTTTACCAGAGCATGCCAGTCCAGCTGTGGTCCAAGGCACACTCAGCCAAGAGCTCCTGAGGCCAGTTTAAGGCAGGGCGTCCCAGGCCGCTGGTCATGGAGTTACATTTCAGAAGGAGGAACTAGAGTGTGTCAGGGACCACAGGCGGAGGGGTGGGGCTATGACGTGTGGGAGGGCGGGGCGGGCAGCAGGTGAGTCGCCAGGTCTCCCTGGCTCCAATCACTCCGGAGACTGAACCATGGGGGGAAAGCAGGATGAGAACGAGGCTTACGGTGAGGCTGGGGGCAGAGGCCTGTGCTCTGCGGAGGAAGGTGGCTGTGTGCTGCAGGCCATTGCTGAGGTTGGATCCAGGCAGAGGAGCTAAAGGGTCCTGGGTCTCTGAGAGGGCCTGGGGAAACAGCAGGCTGTGGATAGAACCCAGTCCTGGGAGCATGGGGCCAGGGGTGTGGGGGCGATAGCTGGGGGTTCTCGAATACTGAAATTGGGGTCTAGATGTGCAGGAGTTGGGTCTGGCATCTGTGTAGGGGTGGGGAGGATGTTTCAGGCCTGGGCTCTGGGTCCCTGAGGGCAGAGCCCAGGCAAACAAAGCCTGTGTGGTTAGGTGGAAGGCTTGGGGTCCTGGAGCAAGCTACTTAGAACTCAGGGTCTAGGAGGGTCCTGTGCTGCAGAGCCTCCAAGGGATGAGGCTGGGGCCTCTGTAAGGAGAGGCTGCTCCGGCTTAGACTTTGGGTCCCTAAGGGTCTGCCAGTCCAGACCCTGTGAGCAGTGGGGGCCTGGGACAGTTAGCTGCTAGGGTCCCTGTGAAGAGTCGGGAACTGTGACTTTGACTTCCTGGGGTCTGTCTACCGAGGTCCCTGTGAGGAATGGAGGGCTAGGACCTCAAACTAACGGGGTCCCTGTGAAGAATACAGAACTGCGACCCTGAACTAATGGGGTACGTGTGGCGAGTAGGAGGCTGGTATCCTGAGCTGCTGGGGTCCCGGTGAGGACTGGGGGCTAAGGACTGTGGTAGAGAAGGGCTGATTCCTGCCTTGGGGTCTCTGTGAGGAAGGAGTGAGGGGCCTGTCTGGGGTACTTTAAGGACTAGGGGCAGGGCTTCCTGTGAAAGCCTGAAGAGAGAGGAAGCAGAGGGCCTGTTTCCAGAATTTGGAGGTGTGTCCCAAGAAGCAGGGGCTGAGGAGGGAGAGCCGCCATCAGGTCTGTGGCCTTCCTCACCTGCAAAGACGAGGGGTGGGGCCTCCTCCAGGTGGGCTGGTATCCCCTTGGAGACAGGGACGGGGCCAAAGCGCTCAGAGACTTCCTGCAGCAACTTTGGGTCAATCATTGACTTCCTCTCCATGAGCCAGGGTGGGACAGAGTCCATAGCACCTGGAAATAGATGCCACCCTCTCCAGCGGGCGGGGCCCTCAGCCCTCCTCCTTGGTGGACCCTGGCTGCCTGACCCCACCCCCTCCCCTGTGTGTTCAGGGAGGACCAGGAACAGGACGTGGCCACAACCGGCTCAGGTATCAACCTGGCCAGTCACCCAGAGCTCCTCCTGACCTCCTCCTTGGTGCCTGAAGACCCGAGTCCCTTCCAGCAGAGCTCCTTCCGGGCCTTGCAGGGCTTCACACCTTTGGCTGTCCTTTCTTTGCCCCCAGCCTTAGATCAGAGGGCCCAGATAGGATGAGCTGCTGTGATTGAAGGATTGTGGCCCCCTGAGGGGCTCCATCTTGGCCAGCCGGCTGTCCAGAGAGGACCTGGAACTCTGCTACAGGGAGGATGAGGATAAGCATGGGGCCTGCGAGCCACCGAAAGGAAGTCCCACATCCCAGCCAGAGGGAGTCTCAGGAGACACTGGCCGGGGACATCCTAGGCAGGTGGCCCCTCGAGGTGGGAGCCAGAAAGTCTTAGACCCCCACTTCCACTAGACCTGTAATACTTGGGAGTCTGAGACAGGAGGATGGCAAGTTCAACACCAGCTTGAGCAACTCAGCAAGACCCTGTCTTAAAATAAAAAGTGAAAATAAGCCGGGCTTGGTGGCACACACCTTTAATGCCAGCACTGGAGAGGCAGAGGCACGCAGCTCTCTGTGAGTTCAAGACCAGCCTGGTCTATAGAGTGAGGCCCTGTCTCAAACAAACAAAGAGTGAAAATAAAGGCTCAGTGGTAGAGTGCTTACCTATTGTAGGAGGTAGGTTTGATGCCCAGTACCGACAAAAACAAAGGCGCCACCTCCCACCCGCTGCCAGAGCTGCCGACCAGCCTGACAGCCTGACCACTGTTAATCTAACACCCAAGGCACCCTCCTACTAGACAGTTAGATGGGATCCTGAGGCTACGGGTTGTCTAGGAAGGACAGAATTTGAGGGGAAAGATGGAGAGAGACCTTTAGTATCTCATTCAATATCCACACTTTACCCCTCAGGGAAAGCAGCCAAATACGACCCCTCCTTTCGAGGCCCCATCAAGAACAGGTGAGTTAGGCACCGCCCTGGGGTGGGTGGGTTGGCTTGGTTTGTATTCGCTGAAGCAGCATTGGAGAGATGGCAGGGGGAGAACCTTCTAGATCCTGGCTCGGGTGCTGGCTGCTCAGGTTAAACATTTGAGGAAAGCCTGCCCAGCTAAGGACCCACGAGCGCTGTGTGTGCTGCGGACAGTTGAGCCTAGAACATCATGCGTGTTAAATGGGGCTCCCCTGGGCTGCACCCCCAGTCCCTGGGTTGTGCTTTTCTGTGTTATACTTCAGAAGAAATGTCCCCACCCGGAGAAAGGTTTTCCTTAAAATAGACTAAAAAATAAATTTAAAATGCCAACGCCTACTCTCTAGCATCCCCGAGTCCTCCACCCCGCGACTCCTCCACCCCGCGACTCCTCCACTTACCATTATGTGTACCCTCTCCTCAAAGGCTCCCCACCCGCTCACGGCACACGGACCCTCAGCTCAGACTTCCATCTCTCCCCCCAGGGGCTGCACAGACGTCATCTGCTGCGTCCTCTTCCTGCTTTTCATTTTGGGCTACATTGTGGTGGGGCTTGTGGGTAAGTTCCCAGCTATCCAGAGCCGGGGCTGAGAGTGAGGGGCGATAACAACCAGGGAGGGATGGCCCCAGAGCTACTCCTTCCGGTGACCCGACTGTGTGTCCGTCTCCAGCCTGGGTGTATGGAGACCCTCGGCAAGTCATCTATCCCCGGAACTCCACGGGGGCCTACTGCGGGATTGGGGAGAACAAGTAAGTGCTCTGGAAGGGCGGCGGCGGGAAGGGGAGGCGGGCTGACCCTCTGAGGTGGCATCCGGGCCTGGTGTGCTCGTCCCCGCACTTCTACTGTGTTTGCCCCTCGTGTGCTTCCCTGAGCGCGGCCTCTCCAGACCACACTGAAAGCCCTCCCTCGCTGGGCAGGCAGATGGCTCCGGTTATCCCCAACTGGGACTCGGAGCAGAACCACGGTTAAATGCATGAATGTAGATGTTGTAGTTTGGCTCTCCAGCTGGTATAAGTTTTGATTATGTGACCTTCAGCAACTTACTCAGCTTCTCTGAGCTTTGAGTTCCTCATCCGGAGCACCAGGAAGATTCCAGAAGGGGTGCAGGTAAATGACAAACCTGCTACATTGCTGTAGTGGGTACCATACCACCAGCAGACAGGATGCTTCACACCTGCCAAGCCTCCTGAGTAAATACTGTCCTTTCAGACAACACAGACCGAAGCAGAGCTGTGTGATTTGTTCAAGGTCATGAAGCATGAAGGTCATGAAGGTCACAGAAGGGGGTTGGGCTCCAGAATGGATGCTCTCAGCCATACGTCAGCTGTTGAAACATGAATTGCCCTGGGGTCTTCTTTAGCTTCCCTGAGAAGCCACGTTGGGAGCCAGACGGGGTTCATTGTATAGGAACAATCCTGATGCTTGCCCAGCCTGATGCGAGCATGTCCTCCCTTCCCACAGGGACAAACCCTACGTCCTATACTTCAACATCTTGAGTTGTGCCGTGGCCACCAACATCATCTCGGTTGCCCAGAATGGCCTACAATGCCCCACACCCCAGGTCAGAGGCCAGGGATGGCCTGGACCCCACCTGTCTCTGAGGCCCTGGGTACCAGACCCTTAGCATGTTCTCTACCTACCCTCCAGGTTTGTGTGTCCTCCTGCCCAGATGCCCCGTGGTCTGTGCTGGGGAACCAGTTCTCGATGACGGTTAAAGATGTCTATAAAGAATACAGGAACTTTTGTCTACCAGAGGTACCCCCAGATATGGTAAGTGCTGGTCCCCACACCACCCCGCTGCTGAAAGAGCCACAGTGGTGGGGTGGAAGGGAAGCTGGACTCCTAGGAGGGGTGGGCTGGTTTGAGCCTGGAGGAGGCAGAGGTGGTAGTGATGGAGGTAGAGATTGGCATGGTGGAGGAGGAGGAGAAGGAGGAGGAGGAGGAGAAGGAGGAGGAGGAGGAGGAGGAGGAGGAGGAGGAGGAGGAGGAGGAGGAGGAGGAGGAGGCTCAGCGAAGGCGGTGGAAGTAGAGGCGGAGGATGTGGAGATGATGGTGATGAACCACAGCTTCTTCATCTTATTCTGTGTCTGTGTGTCTGTCTGTGCTCCCCCTTTCTTCCTCCAGACAGTGAAGGAAAGCCTGGAGCAGGAGTTCTGTCCCAGCTTCCTCCTTCCCTCTACTCCAGGTGAGACTCACACTTCCCCCGAGCATCATCTTATCCAGTATTTTTATTTCTCAAATAAATAAAGCAGGTCCAGGAGGAGAAAAGTCACTCAGCTTATTGTTGGGATCTCGGGGATGAGTGGCAGGACTTCATTCCTCTGCCTCAGGACCTTCTAGTCAGGCCATCAGTGCCTGCTGGGCAGCAGCGTGCTGGGTACTGCTCCTGTTTTGGCTACAGTCTAGGGGAGAGATCAAAGATATTGTGTTTTGTTTATTTGGTTGGTTTTTGAGACAGCATCTCCCTGTAGCATGAGCTGCTCCAGAACATACTATGTAGCTCAGGCTGGCCTCCATCTCACAGAGATCCACCTACCTCTGCCTCCCCAATGCTGGGACTAAAGGCACGTGTCATCACGCCTAGCTGAAATTAGAGATGTTCGCAAGAGGTTGCAAGAGTACTGGGCCTGGGTGAATGGTTCACACCTGTAATTCTAGTTAATGGGAAGGCTGAGGTGGGACAAGAGCTAAAGGCCAGGTTGGGCTACATGGTAAGGTCCTGTGTCAAAGTAACCAGAACAAACTGGTACTTGTGAGATGGCTCTGCACGTAAGAGCACTGGCCACCAGGTCTGACAGCCTGAGTTTGATTCCTGGGATCTATATGGTAGAAAGAGAGAACTGACTCATGAAAGATGTGCTCTGACTCCACAGGCATGCAAGTCTGTGTGTGCACACATGCAAAGACACACAGACCCAAAATAAGAGAGTGTATAAAGGGTGTGTGTAGAGTACTTGCCTAGGTTGTGCAGTGTCCTGGGTTCCAGCACAGCAGAAACGAAACAGAGCCTAACAAGAATAGCACAACACATGAGAACCTCATGCAAAGGTACATGGCTGGATGTGCACACGCACACACATGATGAAATATGTAGACTGTCTATTCAAATGTTACAAATGCATGTGGCTGGGTCATGGGATCTGGTTACACTTCTTCCTAACAGCAAATATAGTTTCCTTTTGAGATTTTTTTTTTTTTAAGCTGGGAGTGGTGGTACACACCTTTAGTCCCAGCAGTTAGGAGGCAGAGGCAGGAGAATCTCTGAGTTCAAGACCAGCCTGGTCTACATAGTGAGTACAAGGCCAGGACTGTAGAGTGAGACCCTGTCTCAAAAGACCAAAAACAAAAAAAAAATTTATGTGTATGTGTGCAATTATGCCTGCCTGTGTGTAAGTGCACCTGTGTTATACAGTGCCAGCAGAGGTCAGAAGAAGGCATTCTTCTGGATTCTCCTAGAACTGGAGCCACAGAACCCATGTGGGTTCTGGGAATTGAACCCAGGTCCTCTGCAAGAGCAGCCAGTGCTCTTAACCACTGAGCCACCTGTCCAGCACCACCTGCTTCCTTTTGTTCTATTTTCAGACAGGATCTTACTCTGTAGCCCAGGCTTTTCCTTAACTGGTGATCTTTCTGTCTCAGCCTCTCAGTGCTAAGATTACTGGTAGGCACTACCAGTCTGTCTGCTTAACGTTACTGTTTTTATTTAATTTACTTTATGTGCATGTGTGTGCATGAATGCCACGGCGCACAGCTGACGGTGAGGATAACGTTCCGGAATCACTTTTCTCCCTCCCTTCCACCACGTGCGTCCCAGAGATTGAACGAGTCTTATTGGAAGGCACCTTACCCACTGAGTCATCTCACTCTTCTCTGCTTTTCTTTTTTTAATAGAAAAAAAAGTTTTCCTTTGGTTTGTTTTTGTTTTATGGGTTGTTTGCTTTATTGTTTTTGACAGGATCTCCTTATAGCCCCAGCTGGAACTGGAACTCACTATATAGACCAGGCTGGCTTCAGTCTTACAGATATCTGCCTGCCTCTGCCTCTGCCTCCTGAGTGCTAGCATTAAAGGCATGTGCCACCACTCCATCAGTCTCTCTCTCTCTCTCTCTCTCTCTCTCTCTCTCTCTCTCTCTCTCTCTCTCCATATATATAGCATTGTACAGAAAACAAGTTTTCAATGCAAATACGATAGGCAGAGTGTGGAATAGATGCTTCAGAGTCAGGTCGATCTGGATTTAAACTCCAGGGAACTGGGCAGTCACTCAGCTTTCTTGTACGTTTAGACTTCATCTTTGGAATGTAAATGATAAAAAAGAAAATACCTGCTTGGCTAAATATATCCCCAAAGTCACATAACCAGCCCAGCTGGAGATTCCAGATATGAAGATAGAGATGGGGCAGGAACTGAGCAGAGAGTGGGGAAGTTTTTGGAAGGATGAGGGTTCTCAGAGAAAATCTGAGCAAAAGCAGAGGAAGAGAGAGAGATAAGGGACCAGGTGACTGTGTTCAGAATGCAGGGCCTGGAAGTCTGGCCCAGGGGCATGACACCACAGAGCTGAGGGACTGAGGCACCAAGAACAATGGAATGAGGGGTCATGCTGTCCTTGTCCCAGAAGGGCTGTCAGCTTGGGGATGGAGGTATTACAGGAGTCCAGACTGAGGGGGGGTCTGACCGCACAGCAGGGGGGGATGGGGTTCAGCTCAGAGCAGCACCCCCAGCCCCAAAGGAGCAGAGCCCCTCCGGCGCTCCGCCCCTCCCGTCCCCGAGTATGCTGTAGACGGGGCGAGTGAGGGACACCCACCCGTCAGCCCTGTTCTCTCTTTCAGCTCTGGGGCGTTGTTTTCCATCAACCAACATTAACTTCACTTTGTCCGAATTTCCATGGATCGATAACACCACTGTCTCTGAGGGGATCAGGTAGATGTTGCCCTCCCCCACGTCGGTGCCATCTCCCTTCCCAACCTCAGCTCCATCTGACTCCGTCCCTCCCCGACAGTGGCCTCCTTGACAGCATCAATGCCCGGGACATCTCTGTGAAGATCTTTGAGGATTTTGCCCATTCCTGGTACTGGATCCTCATGTGAGTCTCCAGGTTTCCAAGATCCGGTCCTTCCCTCCTTCCCCTAGGTCCGGTCCTTCTCTCCTTCCCCTAGATCCGGTCCTTCTCTCCTTCCCCTAGGTCCGGTCCTTCTCTCCTTCCCCTAGGTCCGGTCCTTCTCTCCTTCCCCTAGGTCCGGTCCTTCTCTCCTTCCCCTCCCTGACCCTCTTTCTCTAAGTCTCAAGTCTGAAGTTACCGGCACAGGGGGAGCCAGAGCTCAGAAGGGACCCTCAGTTAGTAAGAACTTGTAACAGAAAGGGCAGAGCTCTACGGACACTTGAGGGTGTGAGGAAAGGTATTTGGGGCTCTGAGAGAGAAACTGTAGGAAGCCCGAAGCGACCCTCCGCTGTGTTGTGTTGTCTGCAGTGCCCTGGCTGTGGCTCTGGTGCTGAGTCTGCTGTTTCTCCTGCTCCTGCGCCTGGTGGCAGGCCCCCTGGTGCTGCTGCTGATCGTGGGGGTGCTGGCCGTGCTAGCCTACGGCATCTACCACTGCTGGCAGCAGTACCGAGTGCTGCGGGACCAGGGCGCCTCCATTTCCCAGCTGGGCTTCACCACCAACCTCAGCGCCTACCAGAGCGTTCAGGAGACCTGGCTGGCTGCCTGTGAGTGCCTTGCCCACCCTCCAGCCGCCCTGCGAGGGCAGCGTGAGTGGGGTTGACCTAGACCCTGAGCCCGGCGCTGTGCCCGCTGTCCCCACAGTGATCGTGCTCGCTGTGCTGGAGGGCATCTTGCTGCTCATGCTCATCTTCCTGCGGCAGAGGATCCGTATCGCCATCGCTCTGCTGAAGGAAGCCAGCAGGTCAGGGCCTGTGAGGGTGTGGGGCTTTAAGCAGGTGCATGGGCCAGGATGGAGGTGGCAGGAACCCCCAGAGCCTCAGTTTCCCAATCTGATTTGTTTTGTTTCCAATTGTTCTGTGTGGGGTGTGTGTGTGTGTGTGTTGTTTTGTTGTTTTGTTTTGAGGTAGGGTCTCACTATATGTAGCTCTGGCTGGCCTGGAACTCACGATGTAGACTAGGCTGGCCTCAGTCTCACAGAGATCCTTCTACCTCTGCCTCCCAAATGCTGGGATTAGATTAAAAGCATGCACCACCACACCCAGCGATTTATTTATCTTTAATTTATGTGCCGGAGTGTTCTGCCTGCATGTATGTAAGCACCAAGGAGGTCAGAAGAGGCACCAGAGTCCTGTAGCTGGAGTTACAGGAGGTTGTGAGCCACTATGTGGGTGCTGGGAATTGAATCCCGGTCCTCTGCAAGAGCAGTCAGTGCTCTTAACACCTGAGCCATCTCTCTAGCCCTATTATTACTTTGAGGCAGGGTCTCTGGCAGCATAGGCTGGCCTCAAATCACTGTGTAGTTGAGGATGACCTTGAACTGATCCCCCAGCCTCCACCTCTGGAATGCTAGGAGTGCAGGCCTGCACTACCAAGCATGGTTTATGCAGTTCCTGGGGTCAAACTCAGGCCTCATGCCCACTCCCTCCAACACTGCTTTGTTTTGCTCTGTAGCCCAGACTAGCCTCAAACCAGTGCTGGGATTGCAGGTGTGCACCACCACACTCAGCCTCCCTGCCTGTGAAATGACTCTGATAGCAGTCTGGACCTTGCCAGGGTGTGGTTAGGATCCAATGGATCGGTGTCAGTCAAGTGCCGGGAACTTACAGGGGCGCTCTGGAAGTGTGGGTCAGAGCCCTGTGCTCGCTGGGTGGAGTGACGGGAGTTTAGACAGGAGAAGCAGCAGTCCGCCCATTTCCCACCCGCTACTGCCGGATCTCCCTGGCGGGCCGCCCTCCTCCCTTACGATGCCCCTGAACTGCTCAGGTGCCTTCTGTGACTGTGGGCTCTTCACGTATCCCTTAGTTCACCCAGGGAGAGTCTGCTGTGTGCCCCGCCCTGAGCCAGGTGCTGGGGTTGCGGATATGGAAGGCAAACATTGCAGTCCTCTGCTCATGACCTGGAGAAACAAAGAGGGCAGAGGAGGGCCTGACAGGGTCCGCCCCAGCAAGGCTGTGCAGGCTGGGGCCCCAGTGGACTTCTCTTGTCTCTCTACAGAGCTGTGGGTCAGATGATGTCAACTTTGTTCTACCCCCTGGTCACCTTTGTTCTTCTGGTCATTTGCATTGCGTACTGGGCCATGAGTGCTCTGTATCCTTTTTATCCAGCCCATCTGGAGCTCAGAGGTGAGAAGGGGGCAGATGAAGCAACTTCTGCCTGTATATGACTTTGGTGCATCTTGGAAATGAACCCTTTTTCTTGAGCAGACACAACCCGAATGGGGCATGAGGGCACTGAGCAGGTTGAATCCAGTCCCCCCACCCCCAGTGTGTGAGGTGAACAACCCAGAGACGTCCTGTGGCGGACACCTGGCACTGTGCTTTCTTTGACTCTCTCCTCTGGGTACCTGGCCACATCCGGGCAACCCCAGTACATCTATTGGGCATCCAATGCCAGCGCGCCAGGCTGTGAGAACGCGTCCCTGAACTCATCCTGTGACCCCATGGTGAGAAAGGCGGTGCGGGTGCTGAGGGGAACCTTGGGAGTCAACTAATCCAGATTCCTCATAGCGCAGATGTGCCTAAGAGGGTCCAGGGCTCTCAAGGTCACTGGCCTGAAACCTCCCTCAGTTCTGCAACTGAGCCGTCTCTTCTGTGGAAAGTGTGGTGGGGAGAGGAAGGTGGGAAGGCTGACAGCAAGCAGGATTTTCCTCTGCCTCCAGGACCATTACGTAGTTCCTTCTCACTGGGTCTCCACCCACTACTCTGTAAACTGGAGCTGATCCTAATCCCTGTCCCGGTGGCTGACCGAGGAAGTTTAATGGCAGTGGGTACATTTAGTGCTGTGTACGAGGCCTGCACGCTGATAAGAGGTCCGAACTGGTTGGATTGTTTTACTTCCCTTTCCACATCTATCTTCCTGGAAACTTGGCCCCAGTGACCCTGGAGTCCACAGGAGGAACTCCTGGAGGGACCTGGGGGTGGGCACAGGAAGGTTCTTCCCCACTCTCCAGTGACGTCCCAGATCATGGCACTAGACTGTCCAAAATTGTGTCTTCAAAACTTTCATGTCCTTCTTCCTTCATCTGAACCAGGACCTTTGCCTGGGCTTCACCTGCAGGCGCCATTCCTTTTATTAGATAGAATAAATAAACAGAATGCTGGGTACGGTAGCACATGCACATCTGAAATCTCAGCTCTGGGGAGATGGAGGCAGAGGATCAGTTAGACCCCAGCCTTGACCACATAGGGAGTTTGAGGCCAGCCTGAGCTACATGAGAACTTGTCTCTAAAAACCAAAATCAAACATAACAAAAAGCTTGCCAGAAGGGCACATCTCTGATCCCACCTAAGGGAGGAGGATCTACAGTTCAAAACCAGCCCAGGTTACATAGCAAGACCCCACCTCAAAAACACCCCTCCCCCTAAAAAGAGAAGATTCATTTGGATTTGTGAGAGACCCACTGTGTGCAGTGCCCTAGGAAGAAAGCCCAGGCTAACCTAGTTTTTCTATGCACCTTACTGACTCTCCAGCCGTAAAGGCTGACACAGACCCACAGCAACCGGAGACCGAAAACGGCTTTACCTCTTTACTTACTTTAAAACTTCAAACATACACTTATTCTCGGAAACCATGATGATTTTTAAAGTCATATTTGCTGGATTGGTTTAGTTTTATTTGTTCAGTTTTTTATGTCGTGATGAATAGATACAGAAGTGACCACAGTGGTGAGTCCCACACCCGGATTCCACAGCCTCGGCTTCCTGCCAAAATGAAGGTCCAATCCTCCTCTGCTCTTCCTCCTCTCTTTGCAGTGATAGAGTTGAACCCAGGGCCTCACACATACAAAGCCAGGACCGCACACTAAGCTACATCCCAGCTACCCCGAGACCCCTACTATCCTACCTTCACTCATCAATTTTGTTCCAGAGTTTCTGTCATAGACAAGTGCTCTACCACTGAGCTACACCCCAGTTTTTAGGTTTGTAAGTCTACCTCCTGTCCCTCCGCCCCCCTTATATGAGATGTCTCTATAGTCCAGGTTAGCCTGAACTTACTCTGTGACCAAGGCTACTTTCGTATTCATGGTGATCTTCCTGTTCCAGCGTTCTACTAAGTGTTGGGATTAAAGGGGTGTACCATCACACGGCTCAGGTAGTTTTTAATACAAATTCTGCATATCATACTGTTTTACATGTAAATCTGCTAAAATAGATGTTGAGGGTAACATTTATGTATTTAATTTATTTATAGACAGCATCTCTTGTAGTCCAGGCTGGCCTCAAGCTTGTTATGTCGTAGAGGATGACCTTGAACTTCTAACCCTCCTGTCTCTGCCTTCCTCATGCTGAGATTACACAACCATGCAGTTTATGTGATTCTGAGTGTCAAACGGCACTTAACCAGCTACTCTCCAAACCTCTCAACAGATGACTTAAAAAGCAGATGCTAATGATTAGCTCATCAGTAAACAGTTGTCTAGTATTCCTGAAGCCCTGGGTTCTAGCCAGAAACACCAAACAGAAAGTCTAAGCAGGGCTGGGCATGCATCTCAGCCTTGTGTGAGGATCTCTGTTCAGCCCCTGGCAACACACACAGTACAAACCATTAAGTCATCACAACCAACAAAATTCCTTAATGTGCCATCAAATGACCACAGCATCTTGACTGGAGTTGCCGAGGCTGCCCTCTGGGCTGGCTGCTGAGGAAGTCAGAGGGAGCTGGTGGAGCCGCCCACATGCCTGGTTCGCCCCAGGCATCTGGGGCACTCTTACACGGTCTGGAGACCAAAGCCCATCATTGACATACTAGGAGAGTGCAGGCGGTCAGAGCCTGGAGCTGGGATTCATTCCAAGCTGCTAGGGATAGAGGCAGGGCTCTGCCCTGATGATCCTGAAGCTGGGCCTGAACTTAGGTCCTCCCTGTCACCTCCAGGCCCCACCCAAGAACTCCTCCTGCCCAGGGCTGACGTGTGCATTCCAAGGCTATTCATCCACTGGCCTAGCACAACGGTCACTCTTCAACCTACAAATCTACGGGATCCTGGGGCTCTTCTGGACCGTTAACTGGGTTCTGGCCTTTGGCCAGTGTGTCCTGGCTGGAGCCTTCGCCTCCTTCTACTGGGCCTTTCACAAGCCACGAGACATCCCTGCCTTCCCTTTGTGCTCAGCCTTCACCCGGACACTCCGGTAAGCCGGGGCCAGCACCCTGGGCAATGTGAGGTGCTAGACTGCCTCAGCTTACCTAACTTCCCACCCTCAACTCCCCCTCGACAGTTACCACACCGGGTCACTGGCATTTGGAGCCCTCATCCTGACCCTCGTGCAGATAGCCCGGATCATCCTGGAGTACATCGACCACAAGCTGAGAGGTGAGCCAGGTGGTGGGAGCCAGAGAAGCCAAGCTGAGCCACTGGGTCCTTGAGGACCGGCGGGCAGAGGTCAGTGACCAATCATGGACTTCCCTTGCCCCCAGGAGCCCAGAACCCTGTGGCCCGCTGTATCATTTGCTGCTTCAAGTGCTGCCTCTGGTGTCTGGAGAAGTTCATCAAGTTCCTCAACCGAAACGCCTACATCATGGTGGGTACCTGTCAGCCCCTCACTCTGAGCCTCTTGGCCTAGGCCCCCCATCAAGGTCCAGGCCGGCTCACCAAGGATGTGGCCCTTTACACCCCTTCAGATTGCCATCTACGGGAAGAACTTCTGCGTCTCAGCTAAAAATGCCTTCATGCTGCTCATGAGGAACATTGTCAGGTCAGGCTGCTGTGCCCCAAGGGGTCCCTCCCCAGACCTCCCACCCAAAGCTGGCTTCATGGGCACACTGCTCAGAAGGGCCCTGCGTGTGGTCAGATGATCTTCTTGGAATAGAGTTCACTTGTCCCCAGACCCCTCACCCCCAGCCCACCCTCACTTCCACCGCAGGGTCGTCGTCCTGGACAAAGTCACAGACTTGCTGCTGTTCTTTGGGAAGCTGCTGGTGGTCGGAGGTGTCGGTAAGGGCCAGGACCAGAGTACACAGAGGCAGACAGAAAACTGGGTGCTGGGCAGCTGGAGGGGAGCCCCCCAGAGGGGCAGTACTGACAGGCAGAATTCTCCCGTAGGGGTCCTGTCCTTCTTCTTCTTCTCCGGGCGTATCAAGGGGCTGGGGAAAGACTTTGAGAATCCCCAGCTCAACTACTACTGGCTGCCCATCATGGTGAGTAGCGCTTCCCTCTGCCTCATCCAAGTTCCCAGAGGACCCCAGGGGCTCCAATCAGCCTCATGTCTTGCAGACCTCCATCGTGGGGGCCTACGTCATCGCCAGTGGCTTCTTCGGCGTTTTCGGCATGTGTGTGGACACACTCTTCCTCTGTTTCTGTGAGTGCTCCCTCTCCCATCCCTTAACCTCAAGTACTTGACTGTCTTGGCTACTGGGGCTCTTTATTTATGTATTTTGAGACTGGGTGCTTATAGCTTTGTGAACTAGGGGAGCCAGAGGCTGTATCTTCTGACATTCTAAAGCCAACAGTTTGGGAAAGAAAGGAGGAAATGAACCCTGGGCCTCACAAGATCTAGGCAGAGGTTAGCCACAAAAGACTCCCCAGCAGGTGGCCGCAGTGAGAGAGAATTTTCTTCCTTCTTTTATTTAGTTTTTTTGGGGGGAGGGGAATACCGGAGAAATGAGACAGGATCACACTATGTAGCAAAGGCTGGCCTGGAACTATGTAGCCCAGACTGGCTCAAACTCATAATCCTCCTGCCTCAGCCACACAAGTGCTAGAATTAGGGTGCTTTTCGTCCTGGCGATGAGGGTGGTGTTTCCCTTCTGGGCTAAGCAACTGACACGTGTATTTTGCTGTTGCTTTTATGGTTTGTTTTTGTTTCTGTTTTAAAATTTTATTTTATTTATAATTTTAAATTTTTAAAAATTATTATTAATTTTTTAAAATTTAGCCAGGCATAGTAGCACATGCCTTTAATCCCAGCACTCAGGAGTCAGAGGCAAGCCAATCTCTGTGAGACTGAGGCCAGCCTGGTCTACATAGCAAGTTCCAGGGCAGCTGAGGCTACAGGGAGCCCTGTCTTAAAATCAAAAAACGTTTTAAAAATTTATTTCCATGTATATGTGTTTTGTCTGCGTGTATGTGAGCGCACCACATGTATGCAGTTCCCAGAGGCCACAAGAGGGCATCTGATGGCCTGGAACTGATGGTCGTTAGCTATTGCAGTTGGGTGCTGACAACCAAATCTGGGTCCCCTGCAGGAGCAGCCAGTGCTCTTCACTGCTGAGCATCTCTCCAGCCCCTAATTGTTTATTGTTTTTGAGACAAGATCTCACAGTATAGTCCTGGTTGGCCTGTATCTCACTGTGTAGACCAGACTGCCCCCAACTTCTGAGGGGCTACAATCATGGAGGTACCACCACTCCTAGCTGGTTTTCTGAGTCAGGGTCCTGCTGTGTAGCCCAGGCTGGCCTTGCACTCTGCTCTCAACCCTCCTGTGTCTATCTCCTAAAAGTTAGGATTAAAGACAGAAGCACCCATCTGACAACATTCGATCTTTCTTTATCCTACTGACACCCTGTGAAATACACTATTATTTATCCCACTTTACATGAGGAAACAGGTTACACAGCCTGTCTAGTCAGTTACAAACCTGTCTGAAATAGTCTGGACAGGAAACCAGTTGGTTTCTGGGTCTCAGATTGTTTCTGGGGTGCAAAGCGGATGTCCACCCCCCAGGATCCACTCTAACTGATTTACTTTCCCGGTCAGTGGAAGACCTGGAGCGAAATGATGGTTCTGCAGGCCGGCCTTACTACATGCCCAAGTCTCTTCTGAAGATTCTGGGCAAAAAGAACCAGGCACCTCCTGGGGACAAGAAGAGGAAGAAGTGAGAGCCAGGGCCTGACTCGGAACCGCAGCCCTGTACAGACGCCTAGCCTCTCTTGCCTTACACATTCCGATTTTGTAGTAAACAGATTTTATTAAAGATTAATATTTTGTTTTCTCAGTAAGTACGTTTTATGTTCAGTTCACATTCATTCTCCTTTTAAGTAAAGCCGAATTACTACTACGTGGTCGGATACCCAATGAGAGAAAATTTCTTCAAGGGCTGGGGCTGGAGGACTGAGGGTGTAACTCCATTTTAGAATGCTTGCCTAGCGTGGCCCTGGGTTTGATCTCCAGCAAGTTATAAACCCTGTGTGGTGACACATACCTGTGAGACCAGCACTTGGGAGATGGAGGCAGGAGTCTCAAGAATTCCAGGTCATCCTTGGCTCCATGGTGAGTTCAAGGCTAGCCTAGACTGAATGAGACCCTGTCTCAAAAAAAAAGAATTTTTTATAAGGTAATGTGTGATCAAAATGTCCAGGTGTGACTGATTGATTATTTTTTTGAGACAAGTTCTCACTATACAGCACTGGCTGTCCTGGACCTATGTAGAC
Source organism: Eospalax fontanierii (assembly GCA_035773235.1). Lineage (NCBI taxonomy): Eukaryota > Metazoa > Chordata > Mammalia > Rodentia > Spalacidae > Eospalax > Eospalax fontanierii. The sequence goes on along the minus strand of CM069549.1, from coordinate 1,303,312 downwards.
CAGGCTGCCCTCAAACTTACAGAGATTTGCCTGCCTCTGCCTCACAAATGCTGGAATTAAAGGCCTGTGCCACCACGCCTGGTGTTGAGTCTTTGTTTAAAAGAAAAAGTATTACATTTGTGTCTGGGTCTGGCTTGTTTTTCTTTTCCTTTTGGGATCTAACCTGGGGATTTGTGCATACTAGATGCATGTTAGACAAACACCCTACACTGATCTATATATCCTCTGCAATGTCTGGCTTGAAGTATATCATCCATCCAGAGTCAAACTTATCTGTCTTCTGTGACCATCATTCCCCACCCAGACCCATCCAGACCCCTGGGAATGTGTGTATGAGTGTGTCCTGATTAGTGTGTGTGTGTGTGTGTTGGGGGGATGTCTGTAGGAGTCAGCAAGGATAAAGGACCCCCAATTAGCCTGGTAAGCACAGAGGATGTGGGCTGCTGGTGTGAGCTCCTGCACTCACTTCTGTTGTGTGTGTGTGTGTGTGTGTGTGTGTGTGTGAATGGCAGGGTCTCTCTTAGTGGGCTTAAACTCACTAAGAATGAGGGAGGGGGGTACTGCTGGAGAGATGACTCAGCTACTCTAGCTACTCTCAGAGGACTCAGGTTGAATTCCCAACACCCACATGGCCGTTAACAACTATCTATAACTCCAGTTCTAGAGGATCCTACGCCCTCTCCTGACTTTCGAAGACACTGCATGACATGGGTACACTTCCATACATACAGACAATACACTCATATACATAAAATAAAAATAATATTTTTTAAAAGGACTCCAAAGCCGGGCATGGTGGAGCACTCCTTTAGTCGGGAGGCAGAAGCAGGCAGATTTCTGTGAGTTAAAGGCTAGCCTGCTCTACATAGCTAGATCCAGGCCAGCTGGGGCTTCAGGGAGACCCTGTCTGAAAAAGACCAAAAAAACAGAACCAGAGAATAACCCTGAATTTCTCCACCCCGCGAATGCCGGAACTACGGGTGTGCATCATTACATCTGGTTCACGTGGCGCTGTCTATCGAACCCAGGGCTTCATGTATGCACAGCAAGCCCTGCACCCGCGGAGCTCCATCTCCAGCCCCACATGGTGCCTTTTCCCCGCCGCTTGCTTTGGAGCAGGCCCCGCCCCTTTGGCGGGGTCCAGCGGTCACGGCCAATCAAAGCGCCCATTCAGAGCGCAGCTGCCCTTCTCTGCCCCAGTCATCGGGCGTCCCGTCAGGGTCACGTGCTCCACCGTGTCCTCGAGGACCAATGGGAAGGGCGGGCTCCGGGAGCGGGCGCGGAGACGGACAGCCGGGGGACCAATCAGAGCCCCGGCGGGGCGGGCGGGGCGGGCCTGTGGAGTGGGGGAGGCTCGGGTGACGTCTGCGCCTTTAAAGGGCCCGGGTCAGCTGACAGCCCGCCCCAGCCGGCCCGCCCCGGACCGGGTCGTGCGCAGGGGTCGCGCAGGAGTCGCGATGCTGGGCGAGCAGCCGAGCCCGGAGCTCGGCACCCGACCCCGGGCGCCTCCGGGCCCCCGGGCAGGCTTTGCAGGGCGGGTGCTGGCCGCGATCCTCCACCTGCCGGTGATTCTGGCGGGCCCCGCGGCTGCGGCTGACTTCAGCCTGGTGAGCCCCGCTGCCCTGCGGCCCCCGGGCGGCTCGGCCACCTCCCTGGGCACCCTCGCACCGCCCTCCGCTCCCAAGCCCCTTCCCTCCTAGGCCCCAGCCCCAGCGGAGCCCTAGTGGGAGCCACGACCTACCTGTCGGTCCTAAACCCCCAAGTCGAGCCTGTCTGCACGGACACTTCCTCGCAGGTGCAGCCGCTGGTGACCATGGAGCAGCTGCTGTGGGTCAGCGGGAAGCAGATCGGCTCGGTGGACACCTTCCGCATCCCGCTAATCACCAGCACACCCCGGGGCACGCTGCTCGCCTTTGCTGAGGCCAGGAAGATGTCTGCATCGGATGAGGGGGCCAAGTTCATCGCCCTGCGGAGGTCTACCGACCAGGGTATGAAGATGCCCAGGGCAGGAAAGAGCGGGTGCTGGGTTGTAGGGGTGGCAGGAGGGAGTCGGGGGAGGGTCCCCTCACCAGGCCAACCACAGGTAGAACTTTGAGGCCTGATCCCCTAAGGGGTTAGGGAAATCTGAGGAAGGAAAGTGTCCAGGGAATTGGGATCACCAGGGAGTGCTAGAAATGAGAATTATTGTGGCTGGGTCGGGTGAGCAGGAAGGACTGTAATAGTCAGAGGAAAGAGGGGCAGGGCCTTTGGGTTCTTGGGGAGGGAGGTCATGTTAAGGTCTCTAGGGGGAGGCAGGAAGTAAACAAGAAACCTACAAGCCACTCTGCCATCCTTATTTTTAGGTAGCACCTGGTCCTCCACAGCCTTCATTGTTGATGATGGGGAGGCCTCAGACGGACTGAACCTGGGCGCTGTGGTGAGCGACCTGGAGACAGGGGTGGTGTTCCTTATCTACACCCTCTGTGCGCACAAGGTCAACTGCCGGGTGGCCTCCACCATGTTGGTATGGAGCAAGGACGATGGCGTTTCCTGGAGCCCACCCCGGAATCTCTCCCTGGATATCGGCACTGAGATGTTTGCCCCTGGACCAGGCTCTGGCATTCAGGTTTCTGTCTTGGGGATGGTGAAGAGGAATCTGGGTAATGCTCCCAAAAGACACCTCCTGGGGCCAAGATCCTGTGAAGTCAGATTTTTGACTTGTGTGGGATTCCTTGGAAGAAGACAACATTCTGGAACACCCTACTGGCTTTTCACATGGAGGTTGTCACCAGGCCTGCCCTTAGGTTCTCATAGTAGGACAGGGTGGCCTTTGGGCAGACCCACACGGGGTGCATGAGCTCAGGTTGGCTTTAAGCTCCTGAGGCTGGACCTAAAAAGGAGCTACCAGAGGAGAGGAAAGGACAGTGGGGAGGCCCAGTAAAAACAAAGCGTAATAACGCATCTCTATGGAAAGGTGACGTGAAATCCATTGCTTTACACAAGAGTCAAATTTTTATTTTTAAGATATTTTAACTTTTAGTATTTTAAAATTACATGTGTGTGTATGTCTGTGTGAGGGCATGTGCATGTGAGTTTGGTTGCCCACAGAGCCAGAGGCATCTGACTCCCCTGGAACTGGAGTTACAGGCAGTTGTGAGCCACCGGATGTGGGTATTGGGAACTGAACTCGGGTCCCCTGGAAGAGCAGGAAGTGTTCTTATCCATGGAGCCATCTCCTCAGTTCCCCAAATTTATTTATTTTTTATTGTAAAGCAGGAGGGTCACCATGAGTTTAAGGCCCAGCCTGAGCTACGCTGTAAGTTCAAAACCTGCCTACATAGAGAGACAGTCTCAAAAAACAGAAAGAGTGGGCGGTGGTAATGAACATGCTTATAGTTCTATCATTCGGGGAGGCAGAAGCAGAAGATGAGAGACAAGGGTCAGACCTGGCTATGTAGTGAGTCTTGTCTCATAAAAAAGACAAAAATACTCTGAGTTTAAGGAGAGAGGATCCTCTGTTTTCCCTTTTTTGGGGGTGGGGCACTAGGGACTGAAGCTAGGGCTTTGTGCGTGCTAGGTCAGCACTCTCCCATATGTATATGGTAGAGATACTCCTAGCACTCTTAATATATTTTTCTTTGAGACAAGTTCTCACCAAGTTCCCTAGGCTGGTCTTGAAGTCACTCTGTAACTTAGGCAAGCTTTGAACTTTCTCTCTTTCTGTCTCAGCCTCTGGAATCACAGGCCTATACCACCAATGCTAGCACAGAAAGCTGCTGGGGCTGAGAGATGGCCTAAGAGCACTGGCTGCTTTTGCAGAGGACCTGGGGTTCAGTTCCCAGCACCCACATGGTGGCTAACAACTGTTGGTAACTCCAGTCCCAGGGCATCCAGTGCCCACTTCTGACCTGAGGGCATTGCAGGACACAGGTGCACTTAAATACCAGCAGGCAATACATTCATATACATTAAAATAAATAAATGCACATTTATATATCTGTATGTATGAAAGCTACTTAATTAGCCATCTGCTTGTGGGATTCTCCCGTGACCCTCAGTGAGAAAGAGCAGAATAAAAGGCAACCAGATGTTTCCTCACACTGGAAGGTACAGCTCTCTGTCTGCCTCTTGAGTTCCCAGAGTAAAGTCCTGTGACACCCGGCTCTCCTTCTCACAGAAACAGCGGGAGCCACACAAAGGCCGGCTCATTGTGTGTGGCCACGGGACACTGGATCGAGATGGGGTCTTCTGCCTCCTCAGTGATGACCATGGCGCCTCCTGGCACTATGGGACCGGAGTGAGCGGCATTCCCTTTGGACAGCCCAAACAGGAGCACGACTTCAACCCTGACGAATGCCAGGTCAGGAGCCTGTGGGAGCATCCACACTCTCCACCAACTTTCCCAAGTGCCATTCCACCCAGTTCTCCTGAGGCCTGTTCTCTCCCCTTAGCCCTATGAGCTTCCAGATGGTTCAGTCATTGTCAATGCCCGGAACCAAAACAATTACCACTGCCGCTGCCGCATCATCCTCCGAAGCCACGACGCCTGCGACACGCTCAGGCCTCGGGACGTGACCTTCGACCCCGAGCTTGTGGACCCTGTGGTAGCTGCAGGGGCAGTAGCCACCAGCTCTGGCATCATCTTCTTCTCCAATCCAGCCCATCCTGAGTTCCGTGAGTGCCTGAGGGTGGGGTGGGTGGGGCAAGTGGGGCGGTGGCCACCGCAGCCTTAGTGGACAGTCACTGACAGTCGCTCTCCTAGGAGTGAACCTGACCCTGCGCTGGAGCTTCAGCAACGGCACCTCTTGGCAGAAGGAAACAGTCCAGGTGTGGCCCGGACCCAGTGGCTACTCGTCCTTGGCAGCCCTGGAGAGCTATGCAGACGGAGAAGAGCAAGCCCCACAGCTGTACGTGCTGTATGAGAAAGGCCTGAACCGGTACACAGAGAGCATCTCCATGGTCAAAATCAGTGTCTACGGGACGCTCTGAGCCTGGCGCCCCAGGGACACAGAGCCCTGGACTCTGACCTCACAGCGCCATGGAGGGTCTGCTGCAGACACCTGGGACACAGTCTTTCCTAGGGACTAGCCTTTTGTTTGACAGGGAAGTCACTCTGTTAAGACTAACAGCCCAACTTCCTCTCCCAGACAGGAAGTCCTGCCTCACCAGGAGCACTTCCTTCCAGAAGCCAGGGTGGCCCCAACCCTTTTGCCCTCCCGGGACAGTGGAGCTGCTCTTTTCTGGGACAGGCCTAGGCTGGGCTTGGAAAGTTGAACAAACATGAACTCAGGGAACTGGGGAAGGCCGAGCTCCTTCATGGTGGGCGGGAGCAAACACCATATATGAAGGGAGTTGGTAAAGTCACCAGGGCAGAAGATTTTGTTTCAGAGTTAAGGGACTACACACACACACACACACACACACACTTGATTATTTATGAATCAAAATATTTGTAACTTAAAACTTTTAATGAAGGAGAATAAGCACGTGTGAAGTCTGGTTCCGTCAATGCACACGTTCCTGATTGCCTCGTGGACACTCGTGAGACTGGAGTGGGTTTAGGAGAGGAAGCTGTGTTCATAGTGCTTGGGAAACTGAATTTGGCAAGTCAAATCGTCCTTTCCCAGTATGTTCCTCTTAACGGTGGCTTTCATGGGTGTAGCATGCACATCGGGAGACCCCTTCAAGACCTTTAAACCTGACGTGTCATATTTCTAAGGTGGAGTGGGGTGTAAAACCAGACGGGAGTCTTGCCAGGCCAGTCTAGTTATGACAACCTGTGAGAAAATATCTTCATCCTTGGGTAGATGTCTGGTTGGAGAGCTCTCAGCCCTCTGAAAGGAAACAGTTTAGATGGCTGCCAGGCTTGGAGGCACCAGCATTTGGTGGGCAGAAGGAAGGGGGTCACTGCCAGTCCAACACAAGCTAGCCATGGTCACTACACAGTGAGACCTTGTCTCAACAGGAAGGACAAAAACATGTTGAAAGGGGCTGTGGTTTGTGCACAGCTGTGACCCCAGCACTCCAGAGGAGGACGGAGGATCAGGAGTTCCAGGCCAGCCTCAGCCACAGGAGACCCTGTCTTGAAAAAGGCTCAAGATGTAGCTCAGTGGTAGAGCTAGTGTTTAGAACACCTAAGACTCGGGGTCCAGTTCCTTGAGACTCGTGTGTGTGTGTGTGTGTGTGTGTGTGTGTGTGTAAAATAGCTCTTCTAACATTGAAAAAGAAAAACACCTTTATTACATTCTCCACTGAGGGGCTGGTGCCATTCACTGAGGGGCTGGTGTCATTCACTGAGGGGCTGGTGCCATTCACTGAGGGGCTGGTGCCATTCACTGAGGGGCTGGTGCCATTCACCGAGGGGCTGGTGCCATTCACTGAGGGGCTGGTGCCATTCACCGAGGGGCTGGTGCCATTCACCGAGGGGCTGGTGCCATTCACCGAGGGGCTGGTGTCATTCACCGAGGGGCTGGTGCCATTCACCGAGGGGCTGGTGCCATTCACTGAGGGGCTGGTGCCATTCACTGAGGGGCTGGTGCCATTCACTGAGGGGCTGGTGCCATTCACTGAGGGGCTGGTGCCATTCACTGAGGGGCTGGTGCCATTCACTGAGGGGCTGGTGCCATTCACTGAGGGGCTGGTGCCATTCACTGAGGGGCTGGTGCCATTCACTGAGGGGCTGGTGCCATTCACCGAGAGGGTGTTAGGCCTGTGGAGGTCAAGGGCCTTGCTGGAGTCGGTTCCTTCCACCATGTGGGGCCATGGGGATTGAACTCAAATTTTCAGGCCTGGTGGCAAACACCTTTACCTCTTGAGCTGTCTTGTCATCCCCTCCTTAAAAGTTTTTTTAAAATAAGGGATGAGGGACGCACTCACATTGATTTACAATTAGTAGTCACCTTGTGACATTAGATAATTTGTTCAGTGGGATGTATTTTTTGGGGTGTGGTGGTGCACGCCTTTAATCCCAGCACTTGAGAGGCAAAGGCAGGCCGGTCTCTGCGAGTTCAAGGCCAGCCTGGTCTGTATAGTAAGTTCCAGGCCAGCCAGTACCACATAGTAAGGCCCTGTCGCAAAAACAAAAAGATAAAGAATGGTGTAATTTTATACACTTCATCTGCGGTTAGTGATGTGAGCCTTAGGGCTGCTGTAGCCGAGGTGCAGAGTGCTTGCCTTGCATACATGAGGCCCTCAGTTTAGCGCACAGCACACACCTACTCACACATGCACACCCACACAAATGCATGTAGATTTTGTAGAGACATGTTCATTTTGTAATCACTTTTCTGAGTTAGATTCTGTCATTCATCCCGGACTGGCTTGAACTCACTGTGTAACCAGGCTGGCCTTCACCTTGTCATCCTCCTGCCTCAGCCGCCCAAGTGTTGGAATAACAAGGATATGGCACCATACCTGCCTTGCAGACGTTTTAAAAACACAAAAGATGAAAGCTGGCTCTCATGTGTCCAACGTCAGCTTGGGTCTTTGTTGTTTATTTGTTTTGAGGCAGGTCTCGCTGTTGCCCAGGCTGATCTCCAGTTCTTGCAATCCTCCTGCCTCAGAAGCAGCTAGATCTTTAGGTGTGCCCCTTACGATGTGCCAACATTTATGCTGGTTTCGTTATTTTTATTTTATGTACATGAGTGTATTGCCTGCATGTAGGCAGGTGCACCTGTGTCCTGCAGTGTCCTGGAATTGGAATTAAGGATGGTTGTTAGCTGCCAGGTCAGTACCAGGAACTGAACCCAGGTCTTCTATAAGAGCAGCCAGTGCTCTTAACCACTGAGCCATCTCTCCAGCCCCTGTCCCTTTTGTTTATTTTTTAATCAAGGTTTCACACTGTTGGCCAGGCTATGCCCTGCCAATCCCACCTCAGCCTCCACAGTGCTAGAATTACCGGTGTGAGCCATCATGCGTGATGTCGCCTGTGTTTTAACTGTTGGTAAGATGTGGTCATGCTTTCTTCTGTCAGCCTTCTTGTTTTCTCTCATGCTCAGGATCCAGCCCAGGGCCTTGAACTCGCTGGCGGGAGCTCTGCTAAGCTCCCCCCGAGTCCCCATTTGCCTCTTACTACTTTCTTTCTAACCCTTTCCCTCTGAGGTTGAGGCAAATCCCAAAGGTTATGGCACCCCACCCCACAGTATTGTCATGAAGTTCACTCTTTAAAAACAAACATTTTGTCATATGTAATTCAACACCCAGAAATTTTCTAACCGGTATCTAATATCTAGCCAACATTCAGAATTCATCAAATGTCTCAAAAACATCTTATTTAAACCTGATCAAATCAGAATTCAAAGACAGGCATGAGAGTATAACCCCAGCACTCTGGAGGCAGGAGAATTGCTCCAAGTTCCAGACCGATCTGGGCCTCATGGTAGGTTTCAGGCCAGCCATGCCATATACACAAGACCCTTAAAAAACAATAATCAGAGGTTAAGAGCCATGGCTATCTTGCAGAGTACCCAGATTCAGTTCCCAGCACCCACATGGCAACCAACTGCTGCTCCAACTCCAGTTCCAGGAGATCTGACACTCTCTTCTGGCCTCCGTGGCCATCACACGCACAGGTGCACTTACATACACACAGGTAAAACACTTACATAGGAAAATAAAAATAAAAACTAGAGCGGGGCATGGTGGCACGTGCCTTTACTGCCAGCACTCAGAGACAGAGCCAGGTGGGTCTCTGAAATCAAGGCCAGCCTGGTCTATATAGTGAGTTTCAGGCCAGCTACGGGTACAGAGAGACCCTGTCCCAGAACAAAACCAAAATTAAAAAACAAACAAAAAATAGTCAAGCACTCGGGAGACAAAGGCTGATAGATCTCTGTGAGTTCCAGGCCAGCTAAGGCTGCAGGGAGACCCTGTCTCTAAATAAACAAAAATACCAACAACAATCAGGACCCAAGAAAATCTGTTTCCTACATTTTGAAGGTCCCCCCTGCTCTAGCGTACCCCACCCCCTCGGTTTGCGGGTTGGTTATTTGTTTTTAGTAACCTGTCCCACGGAATGCCCTATTCTGCGTTCTGCATCCTGTCCCGTCCCATCACTTGTGCTCACAGTTATCAAACCTCTGAAGGTTTCGCTGAGTCCGGATTCTACTTGGGAAGACAGGACTCCCAATGGGTTCCATGTGCTTTCTACTGCACCCTCAGACACACACTGTCTGCTTGTCCCTTTGTAAAGGGACTGAGCAGTGGGTTGAGGTGGCCTGGCACCCTTGTAAGTGTTACCGTCCACCCCCTAACCAACAGTTTCGTCTTGGGGTGAGTGTCGTCTGATACCGTTGTTTCATCAAGAGTTGCAAAACTGTGATTTTGAAAATCCTCTTCTTCCTCATTTATTACCAGCAACTCCTCAATAAAAAAAGAACTTCCCTCCCTTAAGCTGTTTGGTTTCCCTGGCACGTGGATTGTGTGGGAACTTTAGGATACAGGCCCACTTTTTCCTCAAGAGATGGAATGCATTGCACTAGTCAGTAAAGCACATTGTTACCGCCCGGCACTAGGAAGCCCCTCTGCTGGCCTTAGGGGTCTGGTGGTTTGAATGAGAATGTCCCCCACAGGCTCTAAGTATTTGGATATTTTTGTCTCCAGTTGGTGGCGCTGTTTTGGGAGGTCTTAGATGGTGCAGCCTTGCTGGAGGAAATACGTCACTGGGGTGGGCTTGCAGAGCTCTTAAGCCTTGCCGGATCTCCACTCACACTCTTCCTGTGCCTGCTCAGAGATGTGAGCACTTGGCTTCTGCTCCAGCCACCTCTGCCGCCATGATGGACTCAGGCCCCTTTGGAACAATAAGTTAAATAAACTCTTCTTTTATAAGTTCCCTGCTCAGTGTTTCTATCACAGCAACAGAAAAGCACACTAATACAGAGGGTCTGGAGCAAGATGATTGACAGTAAGACCCCTAACAGGTGGGGGCTGTCTGTATGGCTCAGTACACAGTGCTCTGTTGGCGGGTGAGGACTGGGTGGATGGCTCAGTACACAGTGCTCTGTTGGCGGGTGAGGACTGGGTGGATACATCTGCAGCACCTGGGTGGCAGAAGGAATTCACGCAGATCACTGAATATGACGCCAAGAAGAACGGCAGCCATGGCCACAGCAATTGCAACATCACCCATGTAATGCCACCAAAACTGCACACCTAGCTCACGGTCTTCTGTGTCTGTTGATACAGGCCTTGATCTATAGCACAGTCATGAGTGCCCGTGTCCGGCTGCAAGAGCTCTGATGACAAGTTGATCAGAAATAACGGGGGGCTGGAGAGGTGGCTCTGGTTAACAGCACTGGCTGCTCTGGCAGAAGACCTGGGTTCAGTTCCCAGCACCCATAAGGCAGCTAACAACTGTCCATAGCTTCAGTTCCAGGGCACCTAACGCCCTCTTCTGGCCCCTCAGACACTGAGGAGCACAGGTGCATTTACATCCACGAAGACAAAGTACTCATAAACATAAAATGTAAATAATTTTTAAAAGAAATAGAAGAGCTCAGAACAAGCTGGCATAAACTTGCAGTACGAGCACTCAGAAGGTAGACGCAGAATTCCCAAATGTTTGAGGCTAGCCTAGTGTACACAGCAAGTTCCAGGCTAGCCAGGGTTACTGAGCAAGATACTGTAGAGGTGATAATACATGACAGATGATAGATAGATAGATGATAGATAAATAGATAGACAGACAGATAGATAGATAGATAATGCTTGGTACTTGGCAACCCCTCCAGTAAGCAGTATTTTATTTTTTCTCTCTGTGTGCACATGCACCTGTGGGTAAGTGCACGTGAGTTTATGTTCACAAAGAAGCCAGAAGCCAACTTTGGGTGTTGGTCCTTAGGAGGTACCCACTTTAGTTTTTGAGATGTGGTCTCTCAGTGGCCTTAACCTCACCAGCTAAATAGGCTGGCTGGCCAGGAAACCCCAGGGGTCCTCCTGTCTCTGCCTGCCCAGTACTGGTATTACAAGCAGGAGTCAACATGCCCAGCTTTCTCATGTGGGTGCTGGGGATTGAACTCAGCTCCTCATGTATATACAATAAGCACTTTAGCAACTGGGCTATCTCCTCAAAAGTTGAGCAAGTTTGGGAAATAACATTCAGAATGCAGGGACGGTGAGCCTGGCCCAGCAGAAGAGGCGGGAAGCTTGCGGGTGATGACCTGTCACCTTCTGCTCACTGAGCCAAGCTTCTGGAGATGACCCTCACAGAGTCCCCTCCCTGGGACAGATTCCACAGTCCGTTATAAGATAGACTTCCTTCTCATTTTACCCCAACCTGAAAGTTCAGTAGCTCCAGAACAGGATCCCAGGGGCTGCCTCCGGACTCAGAGTTTCAGGCATGCTAGAGGAGTGCTGCCCCACTGAGCCACACACCCAGCCCTCGACCATTTTGTTTGATTTTAATTTAAGGACAGTGTCTCACTCTGTAGCCCTGGCTGGCTTGGGACAAGCCTGTGCTACCACTGCAATGGACAACAAGTATTCAAACCCTCTCTCTCTCCTCTCTCTCTCCTCTCTCTCTCTCTCTCCTCTCTCTCTCTCCTCTCTCTCTCTCTCCTCTCTCTCTTCTTTCTCTTTCTCTCTCTCTCTCTTTCTTCTCTCTCTTCTCTCTCTCTTCTCTCTCTTTCTCTCTCTCTCCTCTCTCTCTCTTCCTTCTCTTTCTCTCTCTCTCCTCTCTCTCTCTTCTTTCTCTTTCTCTCTCTCCTCTCTCTCTCTTCTTTCTCTTTCTCTCTCTCTCTCCTCTCTCTCTTCTCTCTCTCTCTTTCTTCTCTCTCTCCTCTCTCTCTCTTCTTTCTCTCTTTCTCTCTCTCTCTCTCTCTCTCTCTCTCTCTCTCTCTCTCTCTCTCTCCATACAGTGAACGGGCTGGAGATATGGCTCAGCAAAGAGTCCTGGCTGCTCTTGCAGAGGACCTGAGTTCAGTTCTCAGCACCCACAACCATCCTTAACTCCTTTACCAGGGGATCTGGCACCCTCCTCTGTCCTGTGGGCACTGCACAATACAGGTGCACTTACACACATGCAGGCAACACGTTCACACACAAAACAAAATAAAACAAATAAATAAAATGAGTATTTAAAGATATTTAAGGTTGATACAGGAAGACGCCCAGTGTCTGAATTTGGCCTCCTCATATGTCCACAGGGAGAGTGCATCTGTGCACACACACACACACATATACACACACACCCCTCCCTCTGCCTGAGCTACATAAGACCCTGTCCCCAAAAGCAAAACAAGCAACAAAAACCCCACCACATTTGTATGTAAGACTTTAATTCAGGGCTAGTGACAGCAAAGAGACAGGGGCTTGCCGGCACCTGTGAGGCCCTGAGCCTCAGCCCCAGTGCTGGGAAGGAAGGGAGGGAGGGAGAGGAACTAGAGAATCCAGTAAGAAGTCGGGCACCCAGGAGACCGAGGCAGGAGGATCACCTTGAGTCCAGTGTCAGTCTGGGCTACAGAGGGATGCCCTGTCTCAAAACAACGACAACAAAAATGTAAAAATCGAATAAAATTTCAAAAGCATGTGCGTCTGGGGGTTGTCAGCGGCATTTGCCTAAGGGCCCAGGTCAGAGTTCCCAATCAGTTCACACAGAGAGACCCAAAGACAGCTGGAAGCCAAGTAAGACAGCCCTTCCCACAGGGCCGAAAGCCACTTGCCTGACATGAGAGTTTAAAGGGATGGGAAAGCCAGGGAAGCATGACCATGCGTTTTTGTTCGAGACAGTCTCTTGTAGAGTGAAGATGACTTTAGACTTCGAATCCTCCTGCCTCTGCCTCTGAGTGCTGAGATTACAGGTACGTGCACCATGCTGGAGATCAGAGTCAGGACTTGGGCATGCTATGCAAGCACTCTATCAACTGAGCCACATCGCCAGCCTATCCAATCTTTTTGGTAAACGTGTGTGTGTGTGTGTGTATGTGTGTGTGTGCATGTGTGTGTATGCGTGTGTGTGTATGTGTGTGTGTATGCGTGTGTGTATGCATGCGTGTGTGTATGCGTGTGTGTATGCGTGTGTGTGTATGCGTGTGTATATATGCGTGTGTGTGTATGCGTGTGTGTGTGCGTGTGTGTGTGTGCGTGTGTGTGTGTGCGTGTGTGTGTATGCGTGTGTGTGTGTATGCGTGTGTGTGTATGCGTGTGTGTGTATGCGTGTGTGTGTGTGTGTGTATGCCCTCAGGGGCCAGAACAGGGTGTTGGATTCCCTGGAGCTGGAATTAAAGGAGGTTGTGAACTGCTGGACATAGGTCCTGGGGACTAAACTGGGGTCCCCAAGAAGAGCAACAAGTACCTTCAACCACTCAGCCATCTTTCCAGCCCCCAAGACAATGTTTTGATGCAATCATTTAAAAGACTAATGGGCAACTGTTGGCTAAGAAGCTGATTTTTTCATTTTCTTCTCTTGGCTGTACTGGAAAGGGAGCCCAGATCCACAGGCGTGCCGGACCAGGCCTCTACCGTAGAATTCCATCCCCAACTGCCGCGTAAACAGTCTCAGAGGCCAGGCCCTCAGTGGGCAAACTGGCCTCAGTCTTTTATCTGGATGAAGGAAAAAAGACAAGTGTCCGGAAAATTCCAGACTAAAGTTCACATTTCTGTGAGACGGTGAAGTCACATCTCCTGTGGCCTCAGACCTTCAGGCCAAGAGCAGAGCAGTACCAGAGCCTACCCTTAGTAGCAAGGACATAGCTTTTATTCCTCGTCTTTCCTTACATTATTAAGCTGGCTGTGGCGGCAACATACCTGGAATTCCAACCCCAAGGAGTCAGAGGCAAGAAAGTCGTGAATTTGAAGCCAGCCTGGGCTACATAGCAAGATTCTGCCAGAAAGGATGACAGATAGGAAGGAAGGAAGGAAGGAAGGAAGGAAGGAAGGAAGGAAGGAAGGAAGGAAGGAAGGAAGGAAGAGGAAGCAAGAAGGGAAGAACTAGCTCTTTCTGGAAGTGGTCAAGGGTGATCTGTGAAATTGTTGCCTTCCCTGACGACCCAGAGGCCCCATAAAATCATGCAAATCAAGAGGTTCAGTCTTCCTGTTCCAGAGTTGAAGAGATGGCTCAGTAGTTAAGAGCATTGGTTATTCTTGCAGAAGATCCGGGCTCAATTCCCAACACCTACATGGCAGCTAACAACTATGTGTAACTCCAGTTCCAGGAAATCCAACGCCCTCTTCTGTCCTCCTCAGGCATTGTATGGCATGGGCACACTTACACACATGTGGTTAATACACGTATACACATGAAACAATAAATAAAATGTTTAAGAAAATCTTCCTGTTCATGATGGCTCAATGCCTATAATCTCAGCACTCAGGGGTGGGGCAGATCTCAAGTCTGAGACCATCCTAGGTACTGAGATATGTCTCAAGAGATCAAAAAACCAACTCAAACAAATAGCAAGGCATAGTGGGTGGGCTGTTCTTTCTTTGCTTGCAAAGGTTAAAACAGTTCCGTCTTTTTTAAAAAGTATTTTATTTATGGGGTAGAGAGATGGCTCAGCAGTTAAGAACACTGGCTGCTCTTACAGAAGACCCCAGCACCCACATGGCAGCTAACAACCAACCATAACTCCAGTTCCAGGGGATCCAGCTTCTATATGGGTATATTGCCTGCATGTATTTAAGTGCATCTGTGTTGTGCAATGCCCAAGGAGGTCAGAAAAGAGCATCTGATCCACTGGAACTGGAGTTATGAATGGTTGTTAGCCTTCATGAGGGTGTTGGGAATTGAACGAAGGCCTCTGGAAGAACAGCAGTGTTCTTAACCACTGAATCACCTCTCCTCTTCTTTATCATGCATGCTGGACCTGACATGTTTGCGATTTGGCTATGATTTATTTTTCATTTCTTGGGGGGTGAGCTAAACAAATTCATTGCATCTTGTAACAGAACTTCGGCTTTGGTTTGGTCTGTTGGGTCTAGTACAGGAGCTCTGTCCAAACCCACGGCCTGTCAGCATTACTGAATGGTCATTTGACTTCCACTGAGCACGAGTCTGACACCTTGGAGTCCATGGAGATGTGGAGCTACGTCAGCAACTGGAGATGGGCACTTCGGGCACTGCGGACAGAACAGGGTCCAGGAACAAGGACGGGTCCCCGAGAACGTCCGGCCAATACCAGCACCAGCTCAAGGACGGGTCCCCGAGAACGTCCAGCCAATACCAGCACAGGTCTCCGGGCCACAGCGCTGAAAGGAAAGGGTCAAAGGCCGGCACTCAGCACGTCTGGTCCCAGCAAGGCACCTGGCAGGGTCGGAAAGACCAGGAGACATTTCCTGGACGGTATACAAAAAAGAGGGGCAGGGTTGGAGAGAGGGCTCAGTGGTTAAGAGCACTGGTTGCTCTGGCAGAGGACCTGGGTTCGATTCCCAGCACCCACCACTGTCTTTAACTCCAGTTCCAGGGAATCTGACACCCTCTTTTGACCTCCTCAGGCACTGCATGACACAAGTGCACTTATGTACGTGTAGACCAATGACTCATACACAGAAAATAAAAAAATATATAATATTTAAACAAAAAAAAAGAGAGGGGTATTACCATCATTAGGGATTTTCACAACAAATCCTCACTCCTAGGAGACTATAAAGAGAAAGAGCAAGTATTTACTCTGCCTCTGTAGTTAAGGTTAACAAAAAACCAGCTATGAGATGAGTTAGTTCTTACTTATTCGATATAAAATTGTCAGTCAAGAATAATTAAAAACCATAATTTCTCAAACCCTACTGAAATTAGGGAGTCAGGTAAGATTATCCATGATTGCTAAAAGGATTAGATTGAAAACGCTCGGGGCCGGGGATGCAGTTAGGGGTCCAGAGCACTTTTGATCAGTGTGGAAGGAGCCCTAGCTTTGATTCCTAGCACTGAAAAACAAAGTAAATGGAGACCTGAATATTCACTCACAGGTAACAAATAATTACTTCCCCAGTTGCTATGACTTGCCTGTGGTTAAGTGTGTCCCCTCAAAGGCCCGATGTCACAGCTTGGTGTCTGGGAGTGGCAGTGTTGGGAGAGGGACTGGACCTTTCCAAGATGAAGCCTAGGGCTGGAGCCGTAACCAAGTGTGTCCCGGGTTTGTTTTATTTGGGTTCCTTTTCTTTCCCTTTTTTTTTTGAGGAGAAGGAGGAGGAAAAGTCTAGACAATATCTAAACCTAAAACCCGGCCTCAAACCTCAACTCTCCAGCTGAGGCTGGCCTTGAACTCCTGAACCAGCTGCCTCCATCTTAAGTGCAGGGAAGCCTGCAATACCAAACCTATCCCCCACTCGGCCCCCGATCCACACTGAAGATCAGTCGGGGTCCACAGGCTAGGTAAATGCTGTACCAGCCTCCAGCTCACAGAGATCTGCCCACCTCTCTCAAATGCTGGGATTCAAGGTTCATGCCACCACACTGGCCTCCCAGTCCCTTTAATTATTATTTTTATTTGTTATTTATTTATTTTTATTTTATGTGTATGAATGTATTGCCTGCACGTATGTAAGTGCACCCATGTCGTACAGTGCCTGAGGAAGACAGAAGAAGGCATCGGATCCCCTGGAACTGGAGCTGCAGCCAGTTGTTAGTTGCCATGTGGGTGCTGGGATTCGAACCTGGATCTTCTACAAGAACAGCCAGTGCTCTTAACCACTGAGCCATCTCTCCAGTCCCCCTTTTTTATTTTTTTTGTGACAAGATCTCAATAAGTCTTCCAGATGACCTTGATTTCACTCTGTAGCCCAGGATGGCCTTGCATTTTCAAATTTCCTATCCCACACCCGAATAGCTGAATTTATACCTCCAGGCCTGGATCTTCCCATTGCTTCACTGTTCGTCATAAAATGACCAAGGCAGGGTGTGTCTCGGAACCCGGCATATCCAGCACACCCAGGGTGTGTCTCGGAACCCGGCATATCCAGCACACCCAGGGTGTGTCTCGGAACCCGGCATATCCAGCACACCCAGGGTGTGTCTCGGAACCCGGCATATCCAGCACACCCAGGGTGTGTCTCGGAACCTGGCATATCCAATACACCCATGCTGGAGTCCACCTCAACACACACAAACTGTTTATTCTTTTCATAGAACGTTCTCAGCCTCTTTTAGGAGAAATTAAGCTGTGGAGCAAGGACATTTCCTGTGTGGTCCTGGAATGTACCTGCAGCCCAGACCCAGGATCTCCCTTTTCCTCTGACACAAAGCCTCTGACCCGGTTTATTACCTGCCCTGGTTTATCTGGAGATCTTTAACTGACATTTTCATCTCCTTATACTATTTTTAGATTTTAATGGCTCAACCATAGGCAATAGCGGTAGAAGGTGACCACAGTCACTTGACTAAAGACAGTAAAACTTAACATTTTAAGAGTCAGCAAGTACTTTAACCATGGGATTTGCTTCCTTGTTCTTTGGGAAACCATACAACAATCACAAGACAGTTAGGGAGGGCAGGTGAGATGGCAGCGAGTTTGATAAGCAGCTTGACAACTGGAGTTCCATCCCTGGGACTCACATGGTAGAAGCCAACAGAGTGTCACAAATTGTCCGCTCACCTGCCCACATGTGTCATAAGACAAGCATACACACACATTCAATCAATAAATGTAATTTAAAAATTTTTAAAGAGAGTCATGGTGGGGCTGGAGAGATGGCGTACAGTTAGGAACACTGGCTGCTTTTGCAAAGGACCTGGGTTCAGTTCCCAGCACCCACATGATGGCTAACAATTGTCCTTAACTACAGTTCCAGAGGATCTGATGCCCTCTTCTGACCCCAGTGGGCATTGCATGTGCAGGTTCTCATTAGGACTGGAACCCTCAGAGGCTGGCCAGAGCTGTCAGATCCTGGACCTGGAATTACACGTGGTTGTCGGCAGCTTGATATAAGGGCTGGGAATTGAACTCAGGTCCTCTGGAAGAGCAAAAGATGCTTTTACCAATGAGCCATCTCTCCAGCCCCTGCATTTACTTTTTAAAAGATAATATTTTTTATTTACTCTTTGAGCCATTCAGATGTGTAGATAGCGTATTTTGATCTTACCCACCTCTCACTCCCTCTCGACTCTCCCCATCTTCGGCTCTCCCACATCTCCCTCCCCACCCTCAGCCCTTCCACATCTCCCTCCCAGCTTCTGTGTCCTCTGTATACACATATAATAACCCACTGAGTCCGTCTGTGCTGCGCGTATTCACACAGGTGTAGGGCCATCCGCTGGAGCATGGGTGACCTACCAAGGGCCACAGCCCTGAAGAAAACAGAGCCTCTCATCAGGCAAGATGGTATTGCCACCAGCCTGACGACCTGAGTTCAGTCCCTGGGACCCACATGAGGGAGGAAGAGAACAGCGTCCTACAGGCTGTCCTCTGAACACACCAGTGCTACGGCATGCCCCCACACGCACACATGAACAAGGCCCAGGAGGGCGTCTCAGTGGCTCAGCAGTTAAGATCATGTGCTGCTCCTGCAGAGGATCAGAGTGCAGCTCCTAGCACCTACTTCTGGCAGCTAGCTCACTGCAACTCCAGGATACCCAATACCCTCTTCTGTCCTGCATGGGAACGTGTGCATGTGGAGAGAGAAGGGAAGAGAGGGGAGGAGAGGAGAGAGGAGAGGAGGGAAGAGGAGGGGAAGGAGAGAGAGTTTTTTTTTTTTTTTAATATAAGTAGCCTTCAGTCAGGGGCAGGCTCTTGTAAGCCTCCCCCATTCTCATTTCTTTCTTTTATGTTTTATTATTTTCATTTTATGTGTATGAGTGTTCTGTCTGCATGTATGGAAGTGCATCTGTGTCATGCAATGCCCACAAAAGCCAGAGGATGTTGGATTCCCCTGGAACTAGAGTTACAGACAATTGTTAGTCACCATGTGGGTGCTGGGAATTGAATCTAGATCTTCTGCAAGAACTGCTTTTAACCACTGAGTCATCTCTCCATCCCCTCTTTCTCTCTCCCTCTTCTTTCTCCCTCTTCTCCCTCTCTCTCTCTCTCTCTCTCTCTCTCTCTCTCTCTCTCTCTCTCTCCTCCCCACCCCCTTGTTTGTTTTTAGAGACAGGGTCTTACTATGTAGCCCTGGTTCACTTGGATCTTGCTATGTACACAGGCTGGTCTCAAACTGACGGAGATCCTCCTGCCTCTGCCTCCCGAGTGCTGGGACTAGGTGTGCGCCACCACGCACAGCCGTGTATTTATTTCCTCTCTAGAATTTCTATTTACCCCGATACTACTGCTGGGGACTGAGCCCAGGACTTCTGACACCCTGAGCCCATGCTCTAACACTAAGCTACACCCTTGTCCCCCGTGTCATTGAAAAAAATCTATCTGCTTTAAAAAAAAAAAAAACATTTTGGGGCAGGGGTGGCTGGAGAAATGGCTCAGAGGTTGAGCATTTGCAGAGGACTCAAGTTCAGTTTCCAACATCCACAGGACAGCTCACATCTATCTGAAACTCTAGTTCCAGAGGATTCCACACCCTCTGGGCAGCAGGCACACACTTACACAGCTGCAGGCAAAACACTGACACATATAAAATAAGATAAATATTTTTTTACAGGGATTTTACAATGTAGCCCTGCCAGGTCTGGAACTCACTATGTAGACCAGGCTGGCCCTGAACCACAGTGATCTTCCTTTCTCTATCTCCCAAGTCCTGGGGTGCTGGGACTAAAGGCATAAGTCACCACATTAAGTGTGTCAAAGAAATCATTTAAAAAATATTTTTTATGGGACTGGAGAGATTAAGAATTAAGAGCACCGACTGCTTTTGAAGAGGATTCTCATTTGTCCAGTACCCACATGGCGGCTAACAACCGTCAGTAACCCCAGTTTAGGGGCTCCATCAATCTACCTTTCTTTTGGTGGTGTGGTTAGCACTTTTAATCAGTAAACCGTCTCTCCGGCTCCCTAACTACTCTCACGATGCAGCGAAGCTCTTTTTCCTTTTTCTTTTTTCCCTCTTTTAAATTTATTATTTTTATTTTCATGTATGAATCTATCGCCTGCACATATGTAAGTGCACTTGTGTCCTGCATTGACCACAGTTCCCCTGGAACTGGAATTATGGATGGCTGTTAGCTGAACCTGAGTCCCCTGAAACAGCAGTCAGCCCCCGGACGGCCGAGCATCTCCAGCCCCCGGAGCTCCTCGCTTTCCTTCGCTCTTTTTCTTTTTCGGGGTACTGGGGATTGAATCAGGCAAATGCTCTGCCCCTGAGCTACATCCCTAACACTCTCCGTACTTTTTATTTTGTGACAAGGCCTCACTAAACTGCCCATGCCAGCCTAGAACTCACTCTGTAGCCTGAGCAGGCCTTAAATCTGCGATCCTCCTGCCTCAGCTCCCCAGGCGGCTGCGGTGATGGGCCGCGCCAGCAGGTCCTGCCGTGTTCAGTCCTTCCCTGTCTCTCTGCCTCCTTATTCTGCCTCCCATGCACAGCTAATGTGAGGGGCTTTTCCCTCCCTTTTGAAAAAGGGTCTCACTCTGTAACCCAGGTCGCCAGGTAGCTCTGGTTGACCTCATCTGAAGGCAGCTTTCCTGCCTCGGTCTCCCTGGGTATGGGGATTATAGGCAGGCGCCACCACGCCCGCTTTACCCTGAGTTTCTCGGCGATGAAGTCATCTGTTATTGTAAGGGCTGGTGATGCCCCTGGGACAGGACTTCCTTGAGTGTTTTCTTCTGGCTCAGCTTAAGAACAGTTGTCTCCCAAGGGAGTGGCCCATGCTGGCTCCAAGTCTGGGGTGTCCCTGTGGGTTGGGTTAGCTTTTACTTTTGCTCAACACTTTGGGAATCACACGCCCCAGGCTGTTTTTAAGTAGGGCACGGTAGCAAATACCTGTAATCCCAGCACTCTGGACAAGACCCAGGAACATCAGGGGTGGGAGGCCAGTATTCATTACCGAGTAAGGTCAAGGCCAACCTGGGCTACAGGAAACCTTGTACAAAAAATAAAATAAGGCCAGTTATGGTGCTGAAGGCCTTTAAATCCCAGCATCAGCAGACAGAACTCTATAACTTTAGGGCAGCCTGGTCTACATAGCGAGTTCCAGGCCATGCAGTATTATGTAGTGAGACCCTGCCTCAAAAATAAACAAAGCAGGGTCAGTAAGATGGCTCAGTGGGTGAGGGTAAGATTTGATCCCTGGAACCCACTCACTTGATGGAAGGAGAGAGCTGATTCCCTTAAGTTGTCCTCTGACCTCCACATGAATGACACATCTATACACACTCCACACAGAGAATTTAAATCAGTTATTCTCCTACCCATTCTATCAAACTGTATTCTGTGTTGAGTATTTTTTTAAAAACAGAAGGGACAGAGTGGGGGGCTACAGAGATAGCTCAGCAGTTAAGAGCACTGTGTGCCCTTACAGAAGACCTGGGTTTGAATCCCAGCACCCACATAGTGGGGAACCAATGCCCTGTTCTGGCCTCTGAAGGTATTGCATGCATGTGGTACACTTCTATATATGCAGGCAAAACATGCATACACATAAAATAATAATCAGTAAAATGTAAAAACAATTCTGTTTTTTAAAAAGAAGAATGATTTCAGGGCTAGGACTGTAGCTCGGTGCTAGAGAGCCTGCTTAGCATGCATGAGACCTTAGGCTCATTCCCAGCACCATAAAAAAACAAAGAAACAAAACTTCAGACATTCAAATATGATCAGTTATACACCCAGGAGCCTCCAAGCACTCGTCCCTGACTCCACTCCCTCATCATAGTGCAAATAATGGTGCCCTGAGTTTAGCCCTGACGATCCTGCGTGTTTCTTTCCTTCCATGTAAGTTCTGTTTTACTAACTGCCAAACAATATGTTGTTGAGTTGTAAATCTGTGTGTATGTGTGTGCGTGTGCGTGTGTGTGCGTGCGCACGTGCGGAGGCCAGAAGTCCATATCAGGTGTCTTCCTTGGTCTCTATACCTTATTTTAAAATTTAAAATTTATTTTTACTTTATATGTATAAATACTTCGTCTGCACGTATGTAAGTGCACCCATGTTATGCAATGCCCAGGAGGACAGAAGAGGCTGTCAGATCCACTGGAACTGAAGTTAAGGTTTCTCATTAGCTTCCTAGGGGTGCTGGGAACCAAACCAGAATCCTCTACAGGAGCAGCCAGTGCTCTTATGCACTGAGCCTTCTCTCCAACCCCCATGGAACGCACTCTTGAGTTGGGAGCTAGAACGAACCCTCTCTCACCTAAGTTGCTTCTCTTGGGGTATTTTATCATAGCCACAGGAAAGTAACAAAACCACCCCTGTAAAGCAATCCTGCCAGGGACTTCCCTGTACCCCTGTCCTAGTGATAAGTGTGCGAGTTTGTCCAGCCTGCATCACCAGCAGCTTATTGGCAAACTGTTTTCTAAAAGAACTATGTGGAGTTACATTCCCCAAACCATGTCCAAAGTAGCTTTGATTTCTTGGCTCTGGAATGGCGGAACTCACTCCGCCTTGCTCTAACTGACTTGATTACCCTGTTTTTGCCAGCCAGCATTCCCGCTGCAGACAGTCACACAGAAGCCTCCTGCGGGCAGTGTCAGGGATACATTGTTTCTATAGCACTGGAGGACTTCCAAGCAGCCTGGTAGCAGGTCCTCCCACACAGCCTAACTGAAACTTACTGTTAACTGAAAACCTCTTCGTTAGCTGACCTGCCCCAGGTTTGGTGTAACTATGGTCATTGACTTTGCCCCTGGCATGATGTAATTGTGATTTTAAGCTTTATAAACCTCACCCTGCTTCTCCTTGGAGTTGAGAGTTCTTTTGAGGATTAGCCCTCTCTCTGACCACTGGCTATTAATAAAGGCCTCCTAATTCAACCATCACTATGTGACGCTCCTCTGTGCCTCTCCCTTGGCATTACAGCTCTAGGGGGTCTTCACAGCCTAAAAGGCACAAAAACTACATCCGTGGGCTTTCAGCACCCACAAACCAGGGCATGCCCAGCTAGTGAGCAGACACTACTCCCTGAACACCGACGGGAGAGCTCCCAGCTTTCTGCCCTGTGGTTGGAACAGCCTGGAGGGTAGGAGATTCGGTCAGGTGATGAAGCTGACACTCCTCCTGGTACAGAGAGCTTAAAATTTAGCGTGTTTGATCCTGGCTACCTTTAGCCTGCCCACCCCACCGGCCTGCCATTCGAAGGGGGCAAATACTGATGAGCGACCTCCAAGCTTCCCCAAGCTATTGGTTACTGAGGTCCCAGCCAGATGCCTTCCCACAAAGGATGCGCCACTTGCCCAGGGCGACGCGGACTCCTCCTGGCAACAGGGAGAGAGACTTGGTAGAACTGGCTTCCTCGGCTGAAAGCGAAAGACACACAGGTAATCAGTACAACCAAAGTGAGAGGCAAAGACGCTCAGTGCCCCGGGAATAGGAGGTGGGGCTGATGTCTGCCCTTTAGGCGAACCATGCCATCCATGGAGGAGATGAAGTCTGCTGTGAGGTCTGGGAGGAGTGTTCCAGGGTCATTCTGTACGATGTGCTCTCTGATGGGCTGAAGGACACTGATCACCTACTACATGGCCACTGGCTGCCCACACCCTTCTTTTAGTTGTTTTTTATTGGCAAAGGGGAACCGAGTCCCATGCAGATAGGATGGCCTTGAACTTGCAATCCACTTGGATTACTCGGATTACAAGCAGTGCCACTGTGCCTGGCTTCACACGGGGCTGGGCGTTGACCAGGGCTTCGAACATGCTGGGCAAGCACTCTACCAACTGAGCACTCTTTTTAGACTATTTTGAGGAGGTTGGAGAGATGGCTCAGTGGTTAAGAGCACTGGCTGCTCTTACAGAGGACCTGGGTTCAATTCCCAACACCCACATGGTGGCTAACACTCATCCTTAAGTCCAGTTCCAAGAGGTCTGACACCTTCTTCTGACCTCCATGGGCATTGCAAGACATGGATGCACTTAAATACATGCAGGGAAAATACTCATAAAAATAAAATTTAGAAGAATTTTTAAAAGACTATTTTGTGGACATCTTTCATCTGCACAGAAACTGGCTCCATTTGGCCCATCTGCTCAGCTTCATGCTGGTTGTTTCTTTCTTGGGGAATCTTAACTGTGTTCAGACCAAAGATGCACTGTGTGGACCTCTAAGGGTAAGGCAGGCTAGAGCTCTTCTTGAGCGTGCAAGGCTCTGCCTCAGCTTCTCTGTCTCTTCTTTTCCTATAGATATTTACAAGGTGGGTTATTCAGAACTTGTCCTGAGTGTGCAGAGATGTATTCCCAGGTGCTGTCGTTACCCAGCTGGCTGGGCTCCTTATGGCACACAGATGGAAATCGGCAGGTGGGAGTGCAAATGGCGCCCTCTGGTGTCACAGTCCTCCTGCAGGCCTTGTGTATAGAATTAGTCCTGTTGCAGTTGACCTACCTTCCTGTGTAGGTCAAGGAAGTTTGGATTCCCTGGTTCTTACTGTTTCCGGACAGGACTAGGTGCTGGGATTCCTCAGCCCCTGACAGTGGAGGCCTTGTGGCTCCTGTCACCGGGTGTGTGAGACCCCTGGGCCTGGAGACTGAGTAGAGACTGGGACTCTGGCAAGCAGGGCCTGCAGCGTTTCTTCTCTGTCTGCTTACAGGCTTTCGGCTCTGCCAGGTCTCGCTGTGCCTCTCTTCGAGCTGCTCCTCCACGGCCTCTCTGCTGTCCTTTTGCTTATCAGCTCAACCCACACTACTATACATGGACCCCAAAAGACCACCAGAAGGGCTGGAGAGGTAGCTCAGCAGGTAAGAGCACTGGCTGCTCTTGCAGAGGACCTGGGTTCAACAACTTCATGGCAGCTAACAATTATCTGTAACTCCAGTTCCAGGGGATTCAACACCCTCTTCTGGGCCTTCATGGCCATTGCACACACATAGTGCACTTACATACATGCAGACCAAATACTCATATGCATTTAGAAAATACTAATAAACACATTTTTTTTTAAACCACCAGAGAGGCTAGAGAGATGACTCAGCAGTTAAGGGCACTTGCTGCTTTTCAGAAGACCAGCACTCGGGAAGCAGAGGCAGGGAGATCTGTGTGAGTTCCTGGACAGCTGGGTCTACAGGGAAACCCTGTCTCAAAAACGTTTAAAAAAGTGCTTTCCCATTTACTTTGTGTGTGTCTGCCTGTCTGTGTGCGCACGTGCTGTCAAAGGACAACTTGAGGGAGTTGATTCTCTCCTTCCACCACATAGGTGACTGGAATTGAACTCAGGTCATCAGTATTGGCCATCTCACTGGTCACAGATAAGTGTTTCACTGCTGTAACTCCAAGAGAGGCAGCCCAGGAGGGAGGCTCCCAGTCCATTCTAAGAGCCTGAATGGCCTGCTTGTACTGAGAAGGGGTGTTTGGACCAATCCCAGAAGACACTCTGCTAGGTCACCGAGGAAGTGCTCCCTGTTGCCTCGGGGGTCAAAGTTGCAGGGTCTTCACCAGCTCACTGAACCTTGCAAGAGCAAAAAATCTGGCATAAACTGCTTCAGACAGCCCTGGCTGAGGGTATATACGCCTTCAGCAGCAGGGGCAATCAGCTGAGATGATGGCGATCCCTCAAGGCCGCTGGCTCTGGAAGAGTGTGCTGGCTGTCTGGCTGACAGTCCTTTAACTCCAGGCAGTCAGAGTGGCAAGGTCAACATTCATGACTTTGGGCTTCAAATGGTCTCATCCTGCACTGACTTTACTATTTACAGAAAAATGAACATTGGAAGTGTTTACCAAAACTTTAAAAATCTTTTCTATTATTAGTGATTTGTAAGATTTTAACTATGTAAGTGTGCTTAGCACCTAAGATAGGCGTGATGGAACATGCCTTTAATCTCAGCACTTGGGAGGCAGAAACAGGTGGATCTCTGAGTTCCAGGACAGCCAGGGCAATGAAGGAAGACCCCATCTCAAAACAAACAAACAGAAAGTGCTTAACCCCGCCCAGTCGCACAGGAAGAGGCGGCCTGCTCTGGTCACCATCGCAGTTCCTCACAGATATGGTTCTGGGCACTTAAGCACTCGCGGTATGGTGAAATTGGTGAGCCGCTCATCAACACTGACAGAGAAGGGCAAGTACAGGCCTGGGACTTGGTAGTGTGGGGTCCGCAATGCACTTCACCATCATCAAGGGCCAGAGAGCTGGTTTTGCCCCACACCAATTGCACCTGCATTTCTTTCTTTAAAAAAAAAAAATTCTCTATGTATGAGTGTATTACCTGCATGTATTTAAGTATACCCATGTCGTGCAATGCCCACAGAGGTCAGAGCACTGGAACTGGAGTTAGACAGGGGTTAGCTGCTCTGTGGGTGCTGGGAATCAAACTTGGGTCTTCTGCCATAGTAGTCAGTGCTCCTAACTGCTGAGCCACTTCATCAGCCCCTAGGTGCCTTTTTTTTTTTGTCTTTTCTGACAGGGTTTCCCTGACAGAGCCTGCTCTGGAACTATGTAGACCAGGCTGCTGGCCTTAGACTCACAGAGATCCTTCTGCCTCTGTCTCCCCATGGTGAGATTAAAGGCGTGCACCAACCACACCTGGCCCTAGTTGCATTTCTAACTGCAGGAATCTGCAAGGCTTTCTCTCTCCTGGAAAGTCTAAAGCAGGATTCCATCTCATTTGGTTTTTCAGGTTCATGATATGAGACTGGACCCTAGGTCACATTTTCCACTTCCTGATTATGGCCTCAGGTTTTGCCTACTTTGATGGGGCCTAGCCTACAGGACCTCTGTGGGACCTATAAGGTAACTGTGCTGATGACTCCTTTCTGGAACTTTCCCACCTGAAGGTAGAGAAACATGCCCAGAGGTGGATCAGTGGTATGTGGGTTTGTGTGCATAAGGCCTGGGGTTCAGAGCCCAGCACCAAAGAGGAGGAAGACAGAGGATAGAGAAGGGCTGGGGGGAGGAGCGTGGGGAGAGGGGAGTGGAGGGATGAGGAAGAAAGCGCAGGATCGAGCTAGTCTCCCAGCTGTGCGCGCCCTTTGCCGTACTGAGATGAGTCTGGGTTTTTTCTAGAAGAAACCTTTTGCTGGGCTTGGTGGAATCTGCCATTTTTTATGTGTGTTCTGCCTGTATGTATGCAAGTACACCTGACAATGCCCACGAAGACCAGAAAGTGGCATCGGATCCCCTGGAACTGGAATTACAGATGGTTGTCAGCTGCCATGTGGGTGCTGGGAACCAAAACTGTGTCCTCCGCAAGAACAGCCAGTGCTCTTAACCACTGAGCCATCTCCCCAGCCCCTGTAGTTTTTTTTTTTTTTGCCTTTTGGGATTATTTGAATGCTAGGCAAGTCCTCTTCCCCTGAGCTGGCATCCTTCAATTCTACATATCTTGACACAAAAATTACTGTGACAATAAAACACAGAAGCTACACAGAAAAGGATGACACTGCCATCCTGGGTGGCCTTTGTTGGGTGGCCATGGGAGCTGGAAAGGTTGCTCGGGGATTAAGAGCACTGGCTGCTCGTGTAGAGGACCTGGGTTCGAATCCATGCACCCATGTCCAGTGGCTGTAACTCCCATTCCAGGGAATCCAACACTCTCTTCTGGCCTTGTATAACAAGGCATTGTATAACAAGGGTGCACTTACATTCAGGCAAAACACTCATGACAACAAACAACTCTGGGTATGGTGGTACATTCCTTTGATCCCAGCACTCCAGAGGCAGGGGCAGGTGGTCTGTAAGTTCAAGGCCAACCTGGTCCACATAGCCAGTTCCAGGCCAGCTGGGGCTAAAGGGAGACCCTGTCTCAAGAAGACCAAAAATAAATACAAAACCAGAAGCTGGTGTGGTGGCACACGCCCTCAATCCCAGCAGGCAGGAGGCAGAGACAGGCAGATGTGAGTTCAAGGCCAGTCTGGTCTACAAGAGTTCCAGGGCAGCTGTCAGGAATAAGACTCTGCCTCCAAATCAAACCAAGCCACCTGATTTTGAGTAAGAAATTAGCTACTGCAGTATGCAGATGCAGGGAACCATATATCCCGACTCACTTGTTTTGAGTTTTGCTAAGAGGCCCAGGCTGGCCTCAAATTTGCAATCTTCTGCCTCTGCTCACATTTTGGGATACAGTTGGACCAGCACAGCAGGGTCAATTAAGAAACCCTCTGGAGACATCCAACGGGAAGGCAATGACAGAGGTCCTGCCGGATGTCTGATATAGCTTCTAGGGTTCCTCAGATGGAGGTGGAGATAAAGCAGTAACTTAATCAGAATGGGAAGCCCTGCAAGGTAGGAGTGCATCACGCAGAGGGACAGGGTGGGCCAGTGCACTGATCTGTTTGGCAGACTGCTGAAGGAACTCAGTACAGGAGGTTGGTAGGGAAGGCTAGTATAGTCAGGGGTTAAAGATATTAAAGCCTAGAAAACCAACTCAACTGTTTTGTGGTTTGAGATGGTCTCACCATGCAGCCCTAGCCAGCTGCCTGCTATGGAACTTACTATGTATACCAGGCTGATCTCAAACTCAGATCTGCAGGGTCTGGGCTGTACTAGAGATCAGTTATAACCACAGATGGGGTGCTACTTTACTCCCCTATATTTTTATGTGTATGAATGTTTTGTATTCATGTATGGAAGTGCAGGCAATGCCTGTTGAGACCACAAGAGGGCATTAAATCCGCTGGAACTAGAATAGTCACCATGTTAAATGCTGGGAACCAAACTCAGGTCCTTTACACTGTAGCCAGCGTTCCTATAACCACTGAAACCATCCCTTCAGCCTCCCGCCATTGTTTCCAGAGACCAAACAATCCACTTATTTTCTGCTCAAGTATTTTATTGGGATATTTTTAAAAACCAGGCACAAGACAAAATTCACAGTTCAGGTACCTGGAAACAAACACACCCAGTTAATACAATCTACCCAGTACACAAATGTGGTTTCAGGCCTTTTTGCCTAATATGTTGACAGCTGCAGATGCAATCCAAGATCTCAGGATCTGCCCAACTTCACACTGAGGTCATCCTTTGTAGCAGCAAACTCCTGAAATTTCACACAAGCAAGACATTTAAAACATACACAAAGGCAACTGGCAGCATACATTAAACTGGGTGGTCGAGGTGCCACACAAGCAAGAGTGGATCAGGTGGTTTCAAAGATCCTCAGAAAAGCTCAGAGACTCTAGTCCAACCAGATCATCATTACCACTCTGTAGCTGGGCGCCCAAACAAGACTCACCACAGGAAGGAGAAAGGGCTTGCTCTCCACTTGACAATACAGCCGAAAGACAGAACTATTATGTCACCAAAGCATTCCCAACCATTTCTCAGGCAATGCCACCTCAGCTTCCAGTCCTCAGGTTAGTGCAGAATGCAAGGGACACTGGCCCTATACAATCATCAGTGCTCATTCTAGAAAGAAAAAAACAGTAAAGGGTAAGTCAACACCTCAAGACTGGGACTCTCCCCCACCAAGAAGGCGAAAGGTAGGCAGAGTACAGGGCCCCTTTAATAGACCTTAGCATTCAGGTCCCCTAAATGGGTCAGAACTTCTATTTGACATCAGGACCAGTGTCAGAGACTCTAGTCTGTGAGATCATCATTCCCAATTTAGGGAGACCTGGATTTACAGCATTTTCCAAAACAGTCTCAGTAGGCAAGGATGCAATAAAGTGAAATCCAGGAAATGGTCTGAGACAGATACGAAAATAAAACCGGTGGGCCACCCACCTCCTCCTGGCAGTAGGTCGAAGTCATCCTAGTTCAAGGCTAGCCTGAGTTACAGGGGACCTAATGCCAAGCAGGTGGTCAAACCTAACACAATCCCAGTTCGATCTCTAGGGAACCAACCTCAGCATCCTTGAGTCTACTGGCACGTACTCGCATAAAAAAATTGAAAACACCAGCATACAGATAAAACGGCGGCTGGTTCCTACAATCCCAGGTTCCGTTCCTACTTTACAAACGACAGAGCTGGTCGCACGTGCCTTTAATGTCAGCATTTAGGAGGCAGAAAAGCAGGTGGAGCTATACAGGGACTGAGCCTGTCTCAAAATACCCTGCGCACGGGGGCACGCCTTGCAGGGACTAAGGTCACAGCACCGTCAAGAATCAAAACACCGAACAGCTGCTAGTGCCCATGACACCTTGGGCAGAAAACCCTCGGAGGCAGCTGGGGTTTTCTAAGACTAACCTGTCTTCAAGGGTAACAGGCCAGTGGGCGTCTTCGAACCCCTAACGAAAAACGAGACACAGAAAGAAACCATTAATTAGCTCCAGGCCACCAACCTCTCCGAGCCCACGTTCTCAGCCCCAGGGGCGGTCAGCGCGCTGCGGTGATGGCGTCAGCGAGACCCTCAGAATCACCAGGTCATCATCACCCCTCTCCTCCCGTGCCAGCCCGGCCATGTCGCGCCACCCCCGCAGTGTCGTCCACTTACCATCATGGTGCTGGAGCGTAGAGCAGCGCAGACTCCGCGGCGGCGGCAACAGCAACGACGTACACCTCCTTCTCAAGCGGGCGTGTAGAGAGAGCCCGCCGCAGGCGCGCGCGCCATTTATAGGCACGCCAGTCGGGGGCGGGGCGGGGGGGGGTCCTCGCGGCTATAGTCGTCTTCGCCCATGCCTGATCGGACAAACGCAGGGACGCGGGCAAAGAGATGTCTGGGAAGCACGGCTCACGTCCTTCTGCGCAAACAGGAGAGGTTGTTTGTGAATTTTGAGACCCCCCCCACCAAAAAAAAAAAAAAAGAAAAAGAAACAGGCAGCCCGGACAGCCAGACGGGAGAAGGACCCCGGAGGACGGGCGCGCGCCCTGGTCCCCGCAGGCAGGCTAACCGGCGCTCGTGGGCTTTGTGGTCCCGCGGAGCACATCGGCCTCATTTCCACCACCATCCCCCGACGGAAAAATGGGAACTTGTGTCCCAGCTTCTGCTCTCCATACTTTTTATTAAAAGAAAGTATGCATATGCAGGCAATACACTCATATAAAATAGAAATAACAAAACTTTTTAATATTTATTTTGTGTATGTGTGTTGCCTGCGTGTATGTAAGTGCGCCCGAGTAGTGCAATGTCTATGGAGGTCAGAAGAGGACATTAGATCCCCTGGAACTGGGATTTCAGATGGTTGGTAGCTATCATGTGGGTGCTGGGAACCAAAACCGGGTCCTCTGCAAGAGCAGTCACTGCCCTTAACCACTTTTTGAGGCACAGTAAACATAAGAATAAAATTTGGGTTGGAGCCAGTCATAGTATCCCAGCACTCAGGAGGCAGAAGCAAGGAATCACTGAGTTTAAGACCAAACTAGTCTATTAGCAAGTTCCAGACCCTGCATAGTGAGGCCCTGTCTCAAAAAAAAAAAAAAAAAAGGCGGGGTATGGGCCTAGCCGAGGCAATATATGCCTGAAATCACAGCACTTGAGGGGCTGAGTTCGAGTTACAAGTTGGAAGCCAGCCTGTGCCCCATATAGAGCTCAAGAGTGGTTTGGACTACAGAGCAAGACCGTGTCTCACAAGGAAAATAAAATTTGGAAGGCCACGGTGCATACAGGAAATGTTTGGGTTCTTTTGGAGGAGGGAGTTGTCTTTGAGACAGGGTCTCCCTGTAGCCCGATTGGACTGGAACTCACAGAGATCCACCTGTCTCTGCCTCCCAAGTGCTGCGATTAAAGGCCTTTGCCACCCGCAGGAAACGTATTTTTTATTGTGCCCCTTTCATTTAGTCCATCTGCCCTCCCATCCTTGATGGTTCAGCCCTCCATCAAGAATGTCTTCTACGGGGTTGAAGAATTTGTCTCAGGGGTTAAGAGCCCTCAGTCTGACTCCCTCAGTCTCAGGAATCCTTTTTGGCCCATTAAACTGTTGCTGGACACTGTAAACTGTTTCTTTAACAACTATGATTGTGGCTGCCACTGACTCTCAAGCCTTCAGGGTCTGATTCACATCAGGAAGCCTCTTAACCAATGACCAGTTCTTGGAAATTCAGGTACCTTGAGCTCTTTTTAATTCCTGTATCCTCTCAAAGTAAAATCAGGCCAGGCATCATAGCTCCCACCCATAATCACAGTGCTTGTGAGTTTGAGGGAAGATTATCAAATATCAGGGCAGCCTAGGCTACCTAGACTGTTCTAAGCCTGCCTGGCCTAGACAGTGAGACCCTATCCCCAAACAAGAGGAGGCCATTGCACACACAAACACAAATAAAAATAAACAAGAGGTTACTGTGTAAAGGAAAAGTGAAGCCTGCAGCAAACCGGACTCCATTTTGTTAGAGAAAAACCTCTGCTATGTAAGCTTGATTTCCCAGCTCCAGGAAAGACCACAAACAGACTTTCCCACACTCATAGGAAAACACCTGCAAGGACGTAGCCTTCAAATACCAGACAGTTTTGTAAAAACATCCTACTTAGGACTACATGAAATCTGGTCAGGTTGACCAAGGCTAAAGTCAGAGACATAAACAAGACCTTGTAACATCCTTTGGTCAGCACATTCCACGGGCCCTGTAACCTTAATATGAGTAAGATGCTTTTCGCGCCAGCGAGCTTCCTTAACCAATCCCAACCCTTGTCCCTATAGGCTCTCTTTGTTTTAACCCTATAAAAGATCACCTCACCCTCCACTCGGGGCCACTGTCTTATCACCCGCTGCATCGGTGTGTCAGACTGTGGACCGAGCTCCAGCTTGTAAATAAAGACCCTTTTGCTTGCATCAGATTTGACCTCCCTGCTGGTCTTTTGAGAGGCTTCTATAACCTGGGCGCAACAACTAGAGAGATGGCTCAGCAGTTAAGAGCATTTATTGCCCTATCACTGGACCAGAGTTCAAATCCCAGCACCCATATATCAGGTACCTCACAAACACCTGTAACCTAGCTTCAAGGGATCTGATACTCCCTCCTGCCCTCCGTTAGTACCCACACATAGGCGCAGACACACATACATAAATAAAATAAAACAAAAAAATAAAAACCAATTAAGAGCAAGGCATGGCACCGCCAGCCTGTAATCCCAGCACTTAGGGAATGAAGGCAGGAGGAATTCCCTAAGTTCAAGGCCATCTACCGCCACCATAGTGAGTTCTAGATCAGCCTGGGCTATATAAGACCCTATTTAAAAGCACACAAACAACACAAGTAAATAAAATAAAATCAACAGTCAACTTTGGCTGTATATTGGGAGCACCTCAAAGTTTGTTAGGTACACACTGCCTTGGTCCTGTGGGAAAAGCTCTGACACCTGTATCTTTACAAAAAAAAGCTATTTTTAAGTTATTTTTATGTGTATGAATGTTTTGTTTGCATGTATGTAGTTGCACCATGTATGTGCAATGCCTGGAGAGGCCAGAAGAGGACAGAGTCCCCTGGAACTGGAGTCATCACTCCAGCCCCAACCTGTATACTTTTTAGTTCCTTCCAAGTGATTTTTTTTTTTAAGTTTATGTATATTGGGCTGAAGAGATGGCTCAGCACTTAAAATCACTGGCTGCTCTTGCAGAGGACCCAGGGTTCAGTTCCCAACACCTATATGGTGGCTAACAATCATCCTTAACTCCAATTATAGGAGATCTGACACTTCTGTCTCCATGGCATTGCATGCCACAGGTGGACTTACTACAGGCAAAACACTCGTATGCCTAAAAATCAATTTCTAAAAATTATGTGTCTGTGTATGTGTTACATGTGTGCTAATGCCCATAGAAACCAGGAAAAGACATGGCTCTCCTGGGGCGGGAGTTATAAGCCGTTGTGAATCCACTAGGTGGGTGCTGGGATCCAAAATGAGGTATTCTGGAAAAGCAGCGAGTGCTCTGAACCCCTGAGCCAGCTCTTCTTCTGCCCAATTTTTGGCCTTTGCTTTGTACAGGGACTGATAGAGCCCAGGCTGTCCTGAAACTTTCTGTGTAGATGAAGACACTGGGTTCCTTTAAATTTGTGGGGCTGGGGATTGAACCTAGGGCCTCATGCATGCTAGGCAGGCATTGTCATGGAGCTACATTCCCCAGCTTGAAGCCATGTTATATGACTAGGCTGGAGATCCACAGCTCCACCCACTTGGGGTGAAAGGATTTGTTCCCTCTACATTCTGCCTGCCTGTCCAGGCCTGGGACATGCTAGGCAAGTGCTCCATGCTGAGTCATATCCCCAGGCCCACTGCCTGTAAATTAAAGAGGGGCAAAGGGAGAGATGTTGGAGTGTTGATGTACCAGGGGCAGGAGCACTGCAAGGTGAGCCTGGTCGTGTAGCCCTGACCTAGTCTGGAACTGGCACCATGCTGTCCTCTAGCCTTCCCATTCCTGCCCAGGGGGCTAACCACACAGGGCATCCATCCCTCCAGCTGTCTTACGGCTCCACCTCTGCTTCTCCCAAAACAAGCACTATTCCCATCAAAAAGGTTACCTACAATTTTGAATTCTGCCTAACATACCTAAAGCCCACCCTGAAATCCTACCGATATTTCCACGGAGAGGATTCTCCTGAGAAGTCACTTTCTAATCATCACAAAACTATGAAATCCACATAAACTAAGAATCTTTATCCCTCGCATAGAAACGGGTAAAAAACTTTATTTCGAATACTTAAAATTTTTAAAATTTTCCAGCTTTGTAGTGTTGTAAAGCAAAGACTTATATACAGGGTAGCCATGTTAATTTGTTTAAGGGGAGGGGGGAAAAAAGCCATCCTTATAGCATTTATATTAAGTGTAAAGAAAATATGGGCCACTGACTGCTCTTGCAGAGGACCTACGTTCAAATTCCAGCACCCACATGTAGGCTAACAACCAGCTGTAACTCCAGTTCCAGAGCAATCCAATGCCCTCTTCTGACCTCTGCCGGCATTGTATGACACAGGTGTAATTACATACATGCAGGCAATGTAATCATACACATAAGATAGAAATAGTAAATAAAATATAAAAAAGAGCATGTGGGTTACAGGCTATACCACAAAATATTTAATAAAGATGAGCCAGATAATTAACATGGGATTGTAACGACAGATGATGAAACTTAGGTCATACATAGGGCAACAGCACCTGCTGCGAATCCCATTAGTTCGTCTCATACATGATTATGGTAGAAGGAGAGAGGGGATCTACTCCACGTCCTCGGTGGTGGGGCCAGACCCAGAGATTCCCATGGGCGCTGGGCACCAAGGCCAATGGCCTCTGGGGCCACTTGAACCCTGGTACAAAATGTTGATAAATTTTAGATATTTTTTTCATCTTTAGGTACACCACAAGAACAAAATTCCCCTACACTGCTAAATATAAAGACTCTACACAAAGTTGCCCTGCTGGTTTGGAAACAGCAGACAGAGAACTTCATAACACTAACACATGAAATAGGAAAGCCAGTCTTAACAAAATCAGTGAAGTCAAGGAGGAAGGGCTAACCAGGTAGCCATGTGTCCAGCACAGTCCCGAGCCCCCGCCAGTCCCTAGTGGAGCCGGTTGACCACCAGGCCGCACACCTCCTCCAACTCCGGTCCGCTAGGGTGTTGGCGTCCGGCACCTGTGGCACCTGTTTAGAACCTTCTTCCTGTTGGTATCACCGAAGTTGCCCCGAGGCCAAGTGTCCCGTCCCCCCACCCCCACCCCCACCCCCGCTTCCCCACGCTCTCCTGGAGGTGGAGACCTGGAGCGCGCTCTGGCAGCCACGCGCTCGCGCCGCGCCTGGTCCCCCTTCTGTTGCCGCACGCACCGAGCGCTCAATCTCCTGGCTCTCGGTGATGTCGACCAAGCGTCTTGGCCCGCTCGCCCTAGTACGCCTGGATCGGATCAGCACCCCGCGGCTGGTTTACCCTGTGCGTACTGAAGGTCCGCGTCTGCTTGGTGGGGATGGTGCAGTTTCACGGGTGAGCGCGGTCCTCGCGCCATGCGCCCTCCCCAGACCCAGACAGTGGAGCCATATCCTGCAGCAGCAGGTCCTGCACCTTCTCCAGGCCCCGCCGCCGTCCAGAAGGCCGCTGCCTCCTTGGGGTGGATGCCCGTGTCCAGCTTGAGTCATGAAGCAGCCTCTGCGCCTTGGGGGTGCGCGCGGGGCCGACGCCAGGACCCAGTGGTGGACCTGCGCCTAGTCCTGGAGAGATGGCTCAGCAGTTAAGAACACTGGCTGTTCTTGCAGAAGACCCGGCTTCAAGTCCCAGCACCCACATGTTGGCTAAGAACAGTCCATTGCTCCAGTTCCAGGGGATCCAGCACCCAGAAGAGGGCATTGCATGACACAGGTGCATTTACACACACTCAGGCAATACACTCACACACATTAATAAAATTTTAAAAAGACTTTTTAATTCACCACTTTAGGCTACCCACGGGTCCCTGAGTGTAAGTTTGAAGAGGCATTTTCTGATGAGGAAACAAATCCTACTGTTGAACACTGCTTCATTGCATCTACGTACATACATAGACACACACACACATCAAAATATGACTTTCTTCCTGGAATCCAAGGGTTTTTGCTGATCCAAACTGATATTGCAAAGATACTGCTGTAAGAGTCCTCTGTGGACATATGTGGGGGAGCGTTAGTGGGTACACTGGCTAAAACTTGTTTCACATTCAGTTATTTCCTAATGAATATGTTTCCCAAGGTGTCTCTGATCTAGCTGCTACAGTATGAGCACTTCAGGAGACTCCGAACTCAGCCCTCCCTCTAGAAGCCTCTGAACCACCATCTGTGACCTCTGACAGTTATGGGCTCACTCCTTCCCTCTAAATCTGTGATATTTAGAATACTCCTTTTTATTTTTTATGCATATGTGTGTTTTGCCTGCATGTATGTAAGTATACCCATGTCATGTCATGCAATGTTTCAGGAGGTCAGAGGAGAGTGTCAGAACCCCTAGAACCGGAGTTTCAGATGGTTATTATTAGCTATATTGGTACTAGGAACCTAAGCCAGATGCTCTGCAAGAATAGCCAGTGCTCTTAACCTCTGAGCCATCTGACTTTTTAGCCTGGGTGCTTCCCAAGAAAGAGACCCAGAACTGGGTTTATCTGATGTCAGTAGGGTTGCCTATAACACTCCAAGCAGCCTGGGGTAGAATACAGTGCTTAGCATTCAAGAAGCATGCATTTAATTCCCATCACCAAAACACACACACACACACACACACACACACACACACACACATACGAGAGAGAGAGAGAGAGAGAGAGAGAGAGAGAGAGAGAAGAGAACTTCGATGCATGTTGGAATTAGGTTTTGATTGAGCTCCATATTTGGAAGGAACAGAGCTCAGGTTTCTGAGCTGGAAGGGTTGTTAGGGCCTTTTAAGGGGTGGGGAGTGTCAGGGACAAGACCACTTGCTGCATCAGCAGAAACCAAGGGAAGAGGCCTTCCTCAGCCTCCTCCAGCAGGGCTTTTCTTCTTCTCTCCTTTCTCTCTCTCTCTTTTTTTTTTTTTTTTTTTTTTTTTTTTTTAAACAGGGTCTCACTATGTAGCCCTGGCTGACCTGGAACTCTCTATGGAGACCAGTCTGGCCTGGAACTCAGAGATCCACCTGCCTCTGCCCACTGAGTGCTGGGACCGAAGGTGATCACAACCACACGGGGCTCTTTTGTCCTTTCTCTTGTAGCATATCAAAACAGACCCGTTTCTCCTCAGACCTGCTAGTTGTATACGATGATATCATTTTAGGCAGGTGCAGTGGCACGGGCTTTTAACCTCAGCATCCGGGAGGCAGGCAGACTTATGTGAGTTCAAGGCCAGCCTGATCAACACAGCAAGTTCTAGGCCAGCTGGGACTACATAGTGGGACACTGTCTCAGAAGCAAACGGTTAAGAGCAGTGGCTACTCTTGCAGAGGACCCAGGTTCTATTCCCAGGACCCACATGGCAGCTAACAACCATCCATAACAGACTCTATGTAGCCCGGGCTAGTCTGGAACTGGGATCCTCCTGCCTCCACCTCCTCAGCTCTGGGATTACAGGTGTGCACCACACACCCAGCTCTATTTTATTGGATGGAAGCACCCTGACATTCTGTGACCTTCATCTACTAAGCCAGAAAAATTGGGTCCAGGAGGCCAGAAGACACAAGGCAGCCACCCGGCCCCTGCACTTCCCCGGGGCCCCATCCCACGCGTCATCCCCCTTTTCTGCGGTCCTCCCTCCTCTTCAAGGCCTGCTCCTCCAGTTCGGGATTCTGGACCAGGTTTCCAGCCCCGCCCACCCTCACACCCAGTGCACTGCCTGACCCAGACCGTCTGTTTACACCGAGGAGGAGGGCCAGGTGGTACTCAGCACAGCGTTTGCAGTGCCTTCACCAAGGCCTGGCCAGGGTTTGATTCCCCGCAAGGATGCCCTAGGGAGGGCGGTCCTGGATGAGGGCGGCCCGGAGGCACAGGGGCGGTGAGTCCAGACTCCGGGTCCTTTGAGTGAGGACCGTGGAGAGCCGCCCCTCCCCAGAGCTCCGCGGGGGCTCCTAGGGTCACGGGCCGGGAGGGCGGCGGGACTTGGAGGTACCTCGGTATCCATGGCGACGCAGTCGGCGGCCTCCCCACCTGAAATGACCGGAAGGGCCTCGGTTGGGCCGGCGCTGTGCCTCCAAGCGGGCTTGCGGAGCCGCCCCGGTTTGGGGGTTCGCGGGGAGGGGGCCCCGCAGGTGTGCGGGACCCCGCGAGGGGCTCGAGGGCGTGTCCGGTGACGTGTCCCCTCCAGTCGCGTTACAATGGCCCCGCAGCGTCTGACCTCATGGGCTAATTTGGGAAGGGAAGCAGCTGGCCCAGAACTGGCTCAGAGTCGCCGGGCGGGGCGGGGTGGGGGGTGGGGGGGCCCCAGCAGCGCAGTTTGGATGTTCCTGGAGCTCCTATTTTCAGGGGCTCAGCGATCCGACGTGTTCCAAACTGGAGCGAAGGCGGAGAGACTCCAGGTGAGCCAGGCCGGCTCTTTTGGGATGGGCTGAGACCCAGCACTGCGTTGGGACACGCTCCTCTCAGCGCCCAGAGGCTTCTGCGGTGTTCATGTGTTTATCCACAAACAGGATCCTGGTGTGGCTGAGGAACTGGCCATCCTCCCGCCTCCACCTCCTGAGTGCTGGGATCCCTGGTGTGGCCCCATGCACAGATCCGAGTTGAGGGGGGGACTGGCCACCAGGAAAAGGGTATCCCCTGAGGGACACAGGAACTGTTCTAGGATTGAGTGCGAGTATGGTCTGGGAGAAGGAGCCCTTTTAAAATATGTATTGGCTCCAGAATTCAGAAGTATGTTCCAGAGTGTGAGACCACGCATGTCTGTGATCTCAGCACTGGGAAGGCTGAGGAAGGAGACCCTGCCTCAAAAATAAGATAGAAAAACTGCCTGTAGCGCCCCACTTCTCAGAAATCTTTTAGATTTCTACTATCTGTAAAATTATGTGTACGTGGGGGGCGGGGGATTCGTGCACATGAGCAAGGTGCCTATGTCAGATGCCTGGAGCGGGATTTACAGGCAGCTCTGAGCCACCTGATATGGGTGCAGGGACCCAAACTCGGGTCCTCTGTAAGAGCAGTATAGCTCTTAACTTCTGAGCCATGGCTCCAGAATAACTTATCTACCCATCTTTTTCTTCCTCCCTTTCTCTCTCTCTGATCTTAACCTGAGTCTTGGCTCCAGAATCACTTATCTATTCCTTCCTTTCTCTCTCTCTCTCTTCTTTCAATGTATATGAGTGTTTTCTCTACCACCATGATCATGCAGTACCCACAGAGGTCAGAAAAGGTGTCAGGTCAGACAGTTGTAAGCCACCTGTGTGTGCTGAAAACTGAACTCAGGTCCACTGCAAGAGCAGCAAATGCTCTGAACTGTTGAGCCATCTCTCCAGCTCCGTAGAAATCTTGATTGGGGCCAACATGGTGGTTCAAGCCTCTAATCCTAGCAGTCTGGAAGTGGAGGTAGGGGAATTGCTTGAACTATGAATCGAGACATACAAGGGCATCTTTTAAAACAAACGAAAGAGGATTGTTTGGGGTCTTAGCAGCCATCTTTTAGAGTGGTCTGAATTGTTCTCCAGAGATTCCTAGTAGAAGACAAAAGAAAGCACAGTAGCCAAATCTGAGTGGAGGCTACTATCTCTTTAAGGATTCTGAACACAATAATCTTAGGATTCAGACATGTAAAATCTATCACAGCTTTAGGAAATGCAGTTGAATTAGGCCCTGTGAGGCACTGAGAGTTTGTACCCACTTTCCTTCCTCCCTCTGAGTAGCTGAGCTGATCATCCACCATTGTCATGTAAGCGCTTTGCCACGAAAGCTGGGTCTGGTTACCTGTGCTCATCGCTGCATCAGTCACAATGACCAAGAGTTGGAAGGGACCCAGTGTCCAGGAAGAGACGAACATGCGAGGGAACGGTGGTGTTCACATGTAATGAACAGGGTACCAGAGCATTCAGACTCAGAGGGCTTTAAAAACTGCAGAACACTCCACTAATGCTGAAAAGGCACAGAAGCGGTTAGCACCCCTTCTTCTCAAATACTTGGAATTTACTGAGGCTAAAAGGACTCCAGTCCCATCCTAGCACAGAAAACAAATACCCATTTTGAAAAGAACTCCTGTTACATAACGAGTCCATTTCAGCAGGAATGTAGACAAAGGTTCCCTATCGCTACAAGATCTCAGCATGTCTGTTGGGGCAAGGCTCAGACTGAACAGAGGCAGTGTTTGGCAATGGAAAGTTGTCCCCTGTGGCTGTGCTGCAATTTGACAGGCCTGTCCTGTCCCAGGGGATGACTTCTGGTAGACAAGAAACACCACGAAAGCCAGGGCTTATTCTGAGACACACAGGGGACAATGAAGGCTGCACATCAGGAGCTGTGCTTTGACATAGACCTAAAATGAGAATCTCCCCACTAGGGGTGTGGCTCAGTGATACAACCAGTGTTTAGCATACACAGCAAAGAAATAAAACCCATAACTAACTGTAAAGATAAATTTAAAGACTAAAGATAGTAAAAGTTAACTGGGAATATGTATTTTGATGGTGTTTTTAGATGTTTTCCGGGTGGCAAACTAGAATGCATGAACTGTTAGTATCAGATAGCTTTAAAGTTGTGACTTTCCAGCACACAAGTCTGTAGCTGGCTTCCTTTATCTTGACACTGACAGAAAAAATGAAAAGATGAAATCTTAGAGTGCATGAGCCATCTTAAATGTTAAATGTGCAAAAGCAACCTGAGTGATGACTCACAGCTGTAATCCCAGCATTGGGAGGCTGAGGCAGATGGATAGCTTTATGTCTGAAGCGAGCCTGGACTACATAGTGAGTCCCAGGCCAATCTCCTGGGCTACAGTGAGACGCTGCCTCTAACAATAAAATGAAGTGGTTTTTTGTTTGTTGTTGGTGTTTTGTTTTTTGAGATACAGAGGCCAGGCTGGCCTGGAACTCTATATGTAGACCAGTTTGACTAAACACACAGAGATCCACCTGCTTCTGTCTCTTGAGTGCTGAGATTAAAGGTGTATGTCATTATGCCTGGCCAAAAAACAAGAAAAAAACCCAACCAACTAAAAGTCAGGGGCAGTATAGCTCAGTGAGTAAAGTGCTTGTCGTATAGTAATGTGAGGACCTGAGTTTGATCCACAACCCACATTTTTAGAAAGGGCATGGTGGCATGCCCTTGTAGTCACACTGGGGAGACAGATCTCTGGGTTTGCTGGCCAGCCAACCTAACCTTACTGGCCAGTGAGAAAGAGACCCTGTTTCAACAGAATATTTGGCACCTGATGAATGATACTTGAAGCTGACCCCTCACCTGCAGAAATATAGGCACACACACCCACACATGCCAAAACCAAACAACAAAAAGCCAAACCAAATAACAAACCCAACTGAAAAACTACAGGCTCTGTGTGTAGGACGTTTTCCAGTCCTACAAAATCTAGTGAGTCCTGGGTGTGTTTATCTTCATGTTTGTGGTTTAAGAAAACTGGCTGAGGATGGGAGAGATGGCTCAGCTGTTAAAAGCATGTACTATACTTGCAGAGGAAGAGCTTAGTTCCCAGCACCTAAACTGGATGGCTGACAACCACTTTTAACTCTAGCTCCGAGGAATCCAACACCTCTGAACTCTGTGGGTCTCTGCACTCACATCCACATACCCTACACACACAC
Organism: Eospalax fontanierii; assembly: GCA_035773235.1. Taxonomy (NCBI): domain Eukaryota; kingdom Metazoa; phylum Chordata; class Mammalia; order Rodentia; family Spalacidae; genus Eospalax; species Eospalax fontanierii. The sequence continues at coordinate 1,261,355 of CM069549.1, read as the reverse complement.
ATACCTTACACACACATACTCTACACACACACACACACACACACACACACACACACACATAAAAAGAAAACTGGGGCTGGGGAGATGGCTCAGTGGTTAATAGGACTGACTGCTCCTGCAGAGGACCTGGGGACCAGCACCCACATGACGGCCAACAACCATCTGTAACTCCAGCCCCAGGAACTTTAATAGCCTCTCTCTGGTCTCCTCAGGCATTGCATGACTTGGTGCACTTACATACATGCAGGCAAAACACCCATACATGTAAAATAAAAATTAAAAACTGACCAGTAAGTGGCTAAGTTTTATAATAAAATAATTTACCACCCTAAATAAAATATAATTAAAAACTAATAAAATAGTCTCTATCTCTCCACAGGCCTCGGAAAAACATGGCTGCTACTAAGGGAATGGCCATAGGCATCGACTTGGGCACCACCTACTCATGTGTGGGTGTGTTCCAGCATGGCAAGGTGGAGATCATCGCCAACGACCAGGGCAACCGCACGACCCCCAGTTATGTGGCCTTCACGGATACCGAGAGGCTGATTGGAGACGCAGCCAAGAACCAGGTAGCCATGAATCCCCAGAACACTGTTTTTGATGCCAAACGTCTGATTGGCAGGAAGTTTAATGATCCTGTTGTGCAGTCTGATATGAAACTTTGGCCATTCCAAGTGATCAATGAAGGAGGCAAGCCCAAGGTGCTGGTATCCTACAAAGGAGAGAAGAAAGCTTTCTACCCTGAGGAGATCTCCTCCATGGTACTGACTAAGATGAAGGAGACTGCAGAGGCTTTTCTGGGCCACAATGTCACCAATGCTGTGATAACTGTGCCAGCCTATTTCAATGACTCTCAACGACAGGCCACCAAGGATGCAGGTGTGATTGCGGGACTCAATGTGCTGAGGATCATCAATGAACCCACGGCTGCTGCCATTGCCTATGGGCTAGACAAAGGCGGTCATGGAGAGCGCCATGTCCTCATCTTTGATCTGGGTGGAGGCACATTTGATGTGTCCATCCTGACCATCGATGATGGAATCTTCGAGGTCAAGGCCACAGCAGGCGACACACACCTGGGCGGGGAGGACTTTGACAATCGACTGGTGAGCCACTTCGTGGAGGAGTTCAAGAGGAAACACAAGAAGGACATCAGCCCGAACAAGCGTGCAGTGCGGCGGCTGCGCACAGCCTGTGAGAGAGCCAAGAGGACGCTGTCATCCAGCACGCAGGCCAACCTGGAGATCGACTCGCTGTTTGAAGGCATTGACTTCTACACGTCCATCACCAGAGCACGATTTGAAGAACTGTGTGCTGACCTGTTTAGAGGCACCCTGGAGCCTGTAGAAAAATCTCTTAGGGATGCCAAGATGGATAAGGCTAAAATTCACGACATTGTTTTAGTAGGCGGCTCCACGCGCATCCCTAAGGTGCAGAAACTCCTTCAGGACTACTTTAATGGGCGTGATCTCAACAAGAGCATCAACCCCGATGAGGCAGTAGCCTACGGAGCAGCCGTACAGGCAGCTATTTTAATGGGAGACAAGTCTGAAAAAGTACAGGATCTGCTTTTGTTGGATGTAGCTCCCCTGTCTCTAGGATTGGAGACAGCTGGGGGTGTGATGACGGTTCTGATCAAGCGCAACTCCACCATCCCCACCAAGCAGACACAGATCTTCACCACCTACTCAGACAACCAGCCTGGGGTGCTGATCCAGGTGTATGAGGGTGAGAGAGCCATGACCCGGGACAACAACCTGCTAGGACGCTTTGACCTGACTGGAATACCCCCCGCACCTAGGGGCGTGCCACAGATCGAGGTGACCTTTGACATTGATGCCAATGGAATTCTCAATGTCACAGCCATGGATAAGAGCACGGGGAAGGCCAACAAGATCACCATCACCAATGACAAGGGCCGTCTGAGCAAGGAGGAGATTGAGCGCATGGTTTTGGATGCTGAGAAGTATAAAGCTGAAGATGAGGGCCAGAGGGAGAAGATCTCTGCCAAAAATGCCTTAGAATCCTACGCGTTTAACATGAAGAGTGCTGTGAGTGACGAAGGCCTGAAGGGTAAGATCAGTGAGTCTGATAAAAAGAAGATCCTGGAAAAATGCAACGAGATCCTGTCCTGGCTGGAGGCCAACCAGCTGGCCGAGAAAGAGGAGTTTGACCATAAGAGAAAAGAACTGGAGAATATGTGTAACCCTGTCATTACAAAACTCTACCAGGGAGGCTGCACAGGGCCCACCTGCACACCAGGGTACACACCCGGAAGGGCTGCCACAGGCCCTACCATTGAAGAAGTAGATTAACCCTTTCTGGAACCGGAGGGTGCTAGGGTGCCTCTAAGATGAATTTCATTCCTTTCATCTTCAGACATCATTATCATCCTGGAATTGATTGGACTTGAACTTAAGTTTACATCCTTTGGGATTCCGATGGAGAAGTGTCATACACCATCTTTTCATTCTCTAACATCTTGTCTATGAACTTGAAATGGACCTTTAGGAAAACCAGGCCCCTCTTTGACCCATTTGATAAATTTGAATGTCTGTTATTTATTAGACGCCCCACCTTTCTCCTTCCTGTATGGATGGATATTTGTCATTCAGTAAATTTGTTCCCAAAGGAAATTCCTTCAGATATTTTTTTCTTTTGGCTTTTTTTGGAGACAGAGTCTCATTCTGTAGCCCTGGAACTCACGGAGATCCACTTGCCTCTGCCTCCCAAGTGCAGGGAGTAAAGGTGTGCGCCATCACCCTCAGCCTACTTGTTACTTGTTGAGTCCAGCTGGCCTGTAGTGTAGTGTTGGCCGCCTTGGCCTCGAACTTGCAGCAGTTCCCTTGTTCTTATCATCTGAGTTCTGAGATTACAGGCATGCACCACTATGCCTGGTACATTCTGTCTTTGTTTTGGACAGGGTCTCATGTAGTCCCAGCTACCCTCAATTCCTTGTGTAGTCAAGGATAACCCTGAACTCCTGATCCTTTGACAGGCCTGTGACATCATGCCTGGATTACCTCTGGTTTCTTTAAACTGTGCATTCCCTTGACATAGGAAAAGGAGAGTTCCTAGAGCACATGTCTTTCTGGTTGTGAGTTTATTAACAACTAACCTGGTGAGGGCAAACTATTATGGATTTGTCTAAGTTCAGTGTTTCAAACAAATAATTGTCTTGGTTTTGTGGTTTTGGTTTTGAAATGGTCTCATAGAGTCTAGGCTGGTCTTGATCTTGTTTCTGCTGCCTCCAACTGCTGAGTACTGGGATTACAGGAATATGACACTACCACCGCAGTCACAGAACTGCCCAGAAAGAGAAGTTTCAATTCTCAGACTCCTTGAGTCCAGATGGGGCAGTTGCTAAGTGTGGTTACTAATTATAATCCATTGCAGGCTCATTTAGGTGCTCATCCTGCTAGATGTCCTGATGGATCCAGAAGGTCTGGGCACAGATAAGTAATCTCAGGGGCTGGGGAGATGGAGATAGGAGCACCACTGAGGCTTGTTGGCAGGTCAGTGTAGCTCAATCAGTGAGCTCCAGGTTCAGTGAGGGACTGAAAAAAGGCAGTCGAGGAAGGCACCCAGTGTTGACCTGTGGCTCCAGGTGCTTGTAACGTCCCCGCCCCCCACCTCCCTGAAGCCCTGGCTGCAATCTAGTTAAGTTAGCATCTTGGCATCACTGCAGAGAACTCTACCCTCTAATGAGCTGGCTCAAACCCTTTTTGATTTTTTTGACTCTGGTGACCCAGAGATGCTTTACACTAATTGCCAGCCTCAACAGATGACAATATGGTAAAATATTCCTCAGCAAAATAATGAGATGTTTCCCTGCATCCAGATATGAGTCCCACAAGTGTTCCACCGGATAAGATCACTTTCCTTTAAAGTTTTAAACACACACACGGGGGGCGGGGGGTGGATGGAGGTGGGGGACACGCTTTCCTCCCCCTACAGTGGTGCCTTAAGCAGGGAACTCATCTGCTGTAGCTTTTGTAGTTATTAAATCCTCCATTTCCAACAGTTTGCTCTTTGAACTCACAGAGATCCACCTGCCTCTGTGACCTAAGTGCTGAGATCACTAGATGAACTTATTTACAGCCAATGTCAACAGCCTGTCAGTACTGTCCTCAGTACCACCAAACTAATACTTAGAGATGAGTACTATTTCTACCCGTTTTAGTCCTTTATTGACAGTTCTATTGAAAACTAGGGACACTGCAGCTGGGGTTATAGTTCATTGGTAGATTTGCTTAGAATGGGTTCAATATCCAGAATCCTGCCCTCTCTACCTCCTCCCCCCCACCCACGAAAAAAAGGCTGCAGTTGAGAGAAATTTATTTACTAGGAACCTTTGATAAAATTCAGGACTTGGGAGCTGGAGAGATGGCTCAGCGGTTAAGAACACTGGCTGCTCTTGCACCCACTAGTGGCTAACAACCATCCATAACTCCAGTTCCAGGGGATCGACACCCTCCTCTGGCCTCCGCAGGCATTGCACTACACGGGTGTACTTACCTGCAGGCAATACACTCATAAAACATAAATTTTAAAACTCGTTTACAACAACCCAGGATTTTGTGTGTGTGTCTCTCTCTCTCCACACGCACACAATTTTCCTAGCCTTTTGAGACACGGTCTTGCTACGGGTAGCTCGTGCTGGCCTTCGGCTCGAGGTTCTCCGGCCTCAGCTACCCCCAGCGCTGGGATTCCAGGCACGGTGTAAACAACACTCTAAATTTTACTCATCGAGTCCTAATTTCCTCAGCCTTCCTAACACGGCTCCGGAGGAAGCGTGTACAGGGCGTGAGCAAAACCCGCGCTGCGCGACACTACCCACCGTGGCTCCGCAAATGCCAGGCCGCCCGGCCCGCGCTTGCGCAGTGGGCGCCTGGCGCCCGCCGGAAGCAGAGGACAGGAAGGCCCGCCCCCTCCTGGTTCGCGGTCCTCTCCGCGCTTCCCCACTGGCTCTCACGGAGGCGGCCGCGCGCTCTCGCTCCCGCGTTTCCCGCGGCTCTCTCCGTGCGCCTGCGTGATCCCGTCCAGCCCCACGCGCGGGCTCGCGCTCGGGCACCTGCCCGGCCTCCGGCCCACAGCCCCCGGCCCGCTCCTTCCCGGTCCGGCCTGCAGTGCGCGGCGGCAGCACCATGGTGGGTAGCGTGACGTCAAAAGGGAGCGCCGCCGGGCGCCGCGGGCAGTTCGAACGCTGCAGGACAGGGCGGCGCGCCGGTACTAGACGCTCTGGGCTGGAATCAGGCCCCCCCTGCTTTTCTCTCCAGCCTTCGTGCCCGCCCCTCAGTTTGTCTGAGCAGGCCAGGAGCACATGGGTTGTGGAGAAAACTCTTTGCACATTCCAGAGAAAGGCCGCGGGCCGGGCAATGAGCGAGCCTTCTTGCACTTGCTTGTGGGGGCGGGTGGCATGAAGCTTGCAGATCACTCATTGCTCGGGAGGGATGGCAGGGAGGAGAGCGGGCCCTGGCCTCCGGAGGTGCAGGCCAGTCTGTCTGTCCTGCTCAGTGAACTGTGCCAAGTCATTTGGGCTTCACCGCTCATCTCTGTTAACGGATTATTTTTGGCTGTGAGGTTTTCACCACTGCCTGATTGGGTGGGGACACAAACGCCAGAGTTTGAAAGTACTGGCATGGAGATCCTCCTTGTCACTATGTCCCTTGTGATGGTTTTTCCCCTCTTTTCCAATAGCTCTTCTACTCCTTCTTCAAGTCCCTTGTGGGCAAGGATGTAGTCGTGGAACTCAAGAATGACCTGAGGTAGGTACCTGTTGCATCGAGTCTGGAAGGAGGTTGTGCTCAGGGCCCTGGAACCTATTTTTCTGGCAAATATTTGAGAGCTAGGCAAAGTGGAAGAATACAAAAGAAATGAATTACTAGTGACTTACGTGTAAATAATTAGCTTAATAGAATGTGTAGTTATTGGAAAATGTAATGACTGCCTGCTAGAGAAATGTCAGAGGACAGAGACATCACTAATTTTTTTTTTCTGATTAAATTATGTACTCCTTTGTTAGGACTTCTAGAAATTTAAGACTGTTACACAAGTAAAGATGTTTGTACAGGTAGCAATGCACTGTGCTCTTTGAAGTGTACTAACTAAACTTCTCTTTTCCTACTCCGGGAAAAAAAAATATGAAAAATGTTTTTATCTTTATTTGTAATAGACAAGAACTGTAAACAATTTAAATGTCCATCATTAGCCTATCAGAAGGTAAGATGGATTAAAATTAAATGAGAGCATTTCCATAATATACCCTGCTACACAGGAACGACATGTACAAGTAGTAGAGAGAGCAGGTTCATATAGTCTGTGTGCCTATGTCCTTTGTTAAAGAAAATGTCAGCAAGCAAGACCGACACAGCCCCCTCCACATTGCTTCTGCACCTTGCCACTTTGTATCATTGGCTCTTAATCATTCACGACTTGGATTAAATGCTGTCCTCTTAGTCACATCGATCCTTCTGTCAGGGTCCCTTCTCTTCTTACTAGATGCTTCTCAAACTGATTTCATAAAACTGTCTTTTCCTTCAGCCAGGAACTCATTTGAGCTTACCCACTGTACTTGATGCCTACATAGACCAGATACATAGAAAGTGCTTAAAGAAAAATAGCTAGCATGTGTAGACGTCCTATCCACTAAGCACTGCTCTGAATACATTTATTCATAGACTCCTTAGAACACCCGTAAGTGACATACACTATTATTTGTACGTAAGGAAACTGAAGCTTAGATAGGTTACAAAACTTCTCTAGCCAGCAAAACTAGTGACAGCCAGAACTGAGGTCCAATTCTGACTGTTTTTGTTATTATGTTTTTTTTTATATTTTGAAACAGGGTCTTGTGTGACTCTGGTTGGCCTCAAACTTGAGGTAGTCTTGCCTTAGCTTCTCAAGCGCTGGGGGTTACAGACATGCACCATCATGTCCAGTTTAGAAGAAGAAGGTTTCTGTGCTAAAGAGATTTTTCCTTTAAGGAACTAAATTAAATGACACTATTTAGTGCACTTCCTACGAGTCACCTCCCCTCTGTAGAGGATGGGGTGCTGTTGGGCTTTACAGCAGCACTGGAGATGGTAAGAACCCTGAGACAGGAGGCCTCAAAACTAGATTGCAGAGTCCAGCATGTCTGACCCCTGGGTTCAACCTTCAGCACTGCAGGGGAACAATAAGGAGCTTGAGGAAGCTAGGAAGGACTACTAACGAGCAGTTACTCTGTCAGGGGTGGTGGCACACACCTTTAATCCTGGCACTGGGGAGGCAGAAGCAGGTGGATCTGTGGGTTCTAGGCCAGCCTTGTCTACATAGTGAAACCTTGTCTCAAAACAAAAAGTTATTCTTTTGTATGTGTGCAGATGTGTTTGCTCAGACATACAGAGCCCAGAGGTCAACCTTGGGAGCTCCTCCTCAGGCCTGTTCCACGGGTATAGGTCACTTTGTTTTTCTGAGCCAGGATCTCACTGACCTGGAACTAGTTCAGTAGGCTAGGCTAGTTAGCCAGTGGTCCCAGGGATCTGCCTGTCTCAGCCTCCCCAGCACTGTGTCACCACGAACAGCTTCTTTTTTACTTGGGTTCTGGGAATTGAATTCAGGACTTCAGACCTCTCTTAAGTCCTTGATGGCATTAGCTACTTGGAAAAGATAGCTATAAAAGGTGGTAGCTTATGCTTACAATTCCAGACTTGAGATTCCTGCCTTAAGGCAGGAGGATTGCCATAAGTTTGAGACTAGTCTGAACCACAGAGTGAGACCTTGTCTGGGAAGAAAAATATATATATAGTAAAGATTACAAATATCAAGCAGAATACAGGACTAGCCTGTAACAGTTGTTGGATGGTAGCTTATTCAATGAGTTGGTTTAAGGGAAAACGATGTGGGATCTGACAATGAGCCACTCTGGCAACTTATCTTCCCTACCTCAGACCTGCCCCCGCCACCCCATTGGCTGTACTACTTTGGCTTCAGTGCCTTGACTTTCCCACCTGTGTGCCTGTCCTAGCTCTGAAGTCCCCTCCATGTTGAATTTAGTATAAACTAATTTGGTTCTGTCCTATCTGCCCTTGACAGCATCTGTGGAACCCTCCATTCTGTGGACCAGGTGAGATACAGTATGGGTTCATAATTTGTTCTTGGGAAGGACAGGAAGAGGTTGCAGGTGGGTGCTTGCATCTTGTCTCTAGGGTTAATGGTGCTGTTCATCTTTCTTAGTACCTCAATATCAAACTAACTGACATCAGTGTCACGGACCCTGAGAAATACCCTCACATGGTGAGTTGGGGCTAGTGGAGGAGAGGAAACACTCTAAAGGGAAGAGGTCCCTGGGTGGTTAGAGGACATTTTAACAGTTGTTTCCGCCCTTATCTGTCTCCAGTTATCAGTGAAGAATTGCTTCATCCGAGGCTCAGTGGTCCGCTATGTGCAGTTGCCGGCAGATGAGGTGGACACACAGTTACTACAGGACGCAGCAAGGAAGGAAGCCCTGCAGCAGAAGCAGTGATGGCGTCTCTTCCCTTCCCCCTCCCGTTGGTGACTTCATGTCCTGGCTAAGGTCGACCTTGCCCAATACTTAGTTGTGTTTTGTTTGTTGATAGTGGCGGCTCATTTTCTTTTTAACTGATTGGATGAGAGGAATAATAGAGGGAAGCAGCTATCCTCTGTTGAGAAGGGGCGGGTAAGAAAGCTGGGGAACTGCAAACCTTTCCAGTCCCAAGCACCTGCCTTCCTCACCCCTTCCCTGGAGATGGTGGGAGTTTTCTAGGTCTTTCCAGGGCAGCATGTGATACATTTTGGGGATGGAAAGAATCTGTCCCGCATCGGGAATAAAATTTATGATGCAAATTTGAGTTCTGGTTTTGTGGTCAGTGTTTGGGTCAGGGAGGTGAGAAAGGTGTCGATTCATCCACACACCAGTTCTGCGTTCCCCATTTCCCCTCCGAGGCCAAAAATCCAGCCCCAACTTCCCAGTGTTTTTTGCTTCTGGCATAACTCCTGTAAAACCTTGGTCCAGTAAGAAGGCTCAGTGGGTAAAAGGGCCTGCCGCCCAGCCTGAAGACCTGAGTTCAGTCCCTGGGACCCACATGGTGGAAGCAGAGAACTGACTCCCACATACACACAAATGTAGTATAATAAAAAGGAGAGCCTGGGAGCCCTCAACTACACTGAACACTCCTGTTTGGGGTATACCCGCAACTGCAGTGATGCCTTTCCATCTCCGCGTCCTTCCCTTCACGTGGCAGCTGTGAGGTGAGCCCCTTCCGGGGCTGTGGATGGAAGCCAGGCTCTCTCACTGCGGATGCTTTTCATACTGCGGGATGCCCCTCCACGCAGCCAAACGACGCACTGCGTGTACGAGATAAACGCAAACAAGTGATGGGAGCGGCACGGTCACAGGTACGGCTAGGAATCAATGAACTTCATTCCGGGCAGCAACCGAGCTCCCAAAACTCCGCAGAAGGCCCGGTACTTGGGAACCTAGCCGTCCGCTCGGGTTCCGCCCCGCGCCGCACGCCGGGCACTGTCCGCCCGCGCGCAGGACCCAGGCCGAAGACCCCGGGGTGTCCGCGGCGGTGCCTGACCCGGGCTCGGACGCGGACCCAGACTCCCAGCACTGGCACACCCCGCTGCCCCGACCCGACCCGCCGCTCGCACCCCTCCTCTCGCAGCTCCGGCCGGGAGCGCTCAAGACTCCAGGGCGCGACCGGCGGGACGGTGCAGGCGCAGGCGAGGACCCCGTCGCCCCGCGAGGACCCCGCCCGGAAACGCGTGCTGTCACAAAGGGGACACGTGGGTCCGGCCACGGTCTTCCCGAGCAGGGGGTCGCTCGCCTCCGCCGTTTCCACCCCGGCCGGCGGCGGCCGTGGCCGGCTGAGCAGAGCCCCCAGCCCCGTGCGAGCGCCGCCCACAGTACGTACCCCGCACCCCAGTCGGCCGCCCCGCCCCCCACCGCGCGTGCGGGGGGGAGTCCCCGCCCCCTCCTGCAGGTGCTGCCCGCAGCCACTCAGTGGTCCCCGGTTTCCACGCCGCACCCGGGTGATCTCGGCCTGCGTCTCTCCGCAAGTCTCCACCGCGTCCGGACCCTGGCACAACATGTCCATTCTCTACGTTTCGCCTCACCCCGATGCCTTCCCCAGCCTGCGAGCCCTCATCGCAGCGCGATACGGGGAGGCCGGAGAGGGTCCGGGATGGGGAGGCGCGCACCCCCGCATCTGCTTGCAGCCGCCCCCCAGCAGCCGGACTCCTTTCCCTCCCCCTCGCCTGCCCGCCCTGGAGCAGGGCCCTGGTGGGCTGTGGGTATGGGGGGCCCCGGCCGTGGCCCAGCTGCTGTGGCCAGCAGGCCTGGGGGGTCCTGGGGGTAGCCAGGCAGCTGTACTCGTACAACAGTGGGTCAGTTATGCGGACACGGAGCTCATTCCAGCTGCTTGTGGGGCGACGCTGCCAGCCCTGGGACTTCGAAGCCCTGGTCAGGATCCCCAGGTGAGAGGCCAGAAGGGGAGGGAAGCGCGGATTAGAAAGAATCACGAGTAAGGAAAATGGCTTGGCAGGTGTAGAAAAAAAACGATCGGACTTCTATTGGGATGAGTAACTTTGGGCACATTTTGAATTCTTGAACTTTGGTCTTCCTATGTCAATTAAGATGTAAGGTGATGTAATCCCACCTCACTGACTTCATGAGTTAAAACATGTATGCAGAGCACTGGAGGAGTGACAGGCCACTTATTTTCACTTTTTTGTTTTGTTTTGCTTTATAGAAACGGTCTCACTGTAACCCAGCTAGCTTGAAACTCACGATGTAGCCCAGGCTACCCTTGAACTCCTACCTTAGCTTTTCAAGTTCTGAGATTACAAGCATGGGCCGCTATATCTGATGTGCCAGACGTTTTTAGGTTTCTGAGTAATAGTTTGATGAGTCTGAAAGGAATGAGGACAAATATTACTTTTAAATATTATTCATTAATTTTATTTTATGTGTATGAGTTGTATTGCTTGCATGTATGTAAATGCACCTGTGTCATGCAGTGCCTGTGGAGGTCAAAAGAGGATGCCAGATTCCCTGCAATTGAAGTTGCAAATGATTGTTAGTGGCCATGTGGGTACTGGGAACAAAACCTGGGTCCTCTGCAAGAGCATCCAGTGCTCTTAACCGCTGAGCATCTCTCCAGCCCCCAGATGTTACTTTTAAAACTGAGGGAGAGAGAGATGACAGCTGCTGGAAGGAGATAAAAGAGAAATGAGGAGGGCGGGGAGAAGGGTGACCCCAGGGACTGTGATGAGTCCTTCTAGAGTGAGGCTCTGCCTTCCTCTGCTCAAAACCCCACCTCCTGCCGGGAGGGTGTACATGGTGGACACCTGGTGCTGCTCAGTGAGTGAAGGAACGATATGCCGCATAGACCCTGGCTTATTCCCTAACTTTCCTGGGATCTCTCACCCTCAACCTGCTTCTTTTTCTCAGTAGAATTAGGAACGTGGGGTACCACATTACTAAATGTTTGTTCTCTTAGTCTTTCTCAGTAGACTGTTCATGCCCAGGACATACAATAACTGTGTGACTGCCTATAATTCTTTAATTTCTGTGCTGAATGTAGTTCATCTGACATGTACCACAATAAGTGTTCAGTTGGATGAATAGAGATCAAACCCAGGGTCTCCTGTATGCCAAGCACTCTCCCACTGAATGATACTCCCAGTCAGAAGTGTTTTTGTTTGAGACAAGGTCTCACTATTTAGACCAGGCTGACCTTGGACTCATAGAGACCCGCCTGCCTCTGCTGGGATTCAGGCATGCATGCATCACTACCCCTGACAGAAGTATTTTTGTTATGACCATGGGGATGGAAAAGGAACTAACCTCAGAGGTGGTGATTGCAGTAGTAGGGAGGCCGGGTGGCTTGAGTTGGGAAGCGTGCAAGCCTTGTCTAATGCCCCTCTCTCTTCCTGTCAGGCTGCCCTGGGGGCCCTGGGCAAGGCCCTGAGCCCCTTGGAGGAGTGGCTTCGACTGCACACCTACCTGGCTGGGGATGCTCCCACTCTGGCTGATGTGGCTGCTGTAACAGCGTTGCTTCTACCCTTCCGATACGTGAGTCCCTGAGGCCTGGGAGGAACAGATGTGCTTCCACCAGACTCCTTACAGGGCGACTAAGATAGTTGTTTTTTCTCCTTCCAGGTCCTGGACCCCTCTGCCCGCTGGATCTGGGGTAATGTGACTCGCTGGTTTAATACCTGTGTCCGGCAACCAGAATTCCAGGCTGTGCTGGGAGAAGTGGTCTTGTACTCAGGGCCCAGGCCTCTCTCTCAGCAGCCAGGTGAGGAGAGAGACGGGCTCCCCCTGGAGTCTTTCACATGATTCTTTTTTTTCTGTTAGTGGCTGGACCACTGGGGGCAGGACTGTGGGATGGTTAGATGGGAGCTTAGACCGGAGCCCTTGGCCAGTAGAAATAGCCCTTTGTCAACTTGGCAGTGTTCACAGAGGGCTCCCCAGCAGCCTCAGTCTGAACTTCTGTGTATCTCCCCAGGCCCTGAGGGCACTGCACCCCCCAAAACAGCTGCTCAGCTCAAGAAGGAGGCAAGGAAGCGGGAGAAGCTGGAGAGATTCCAGCAGAAACAGAAGAGTCAGGAGCAGCACCCCCTGGGGGAGGTCGGAGCTGGCGGGGAGACCGGGAAGTGGGGGGGGGACTGGGAAGTGGGGGGAGTCCGGGAAGTGGGGGGAGTCTGGGAAGTGAGGGGAGACCAGGAAGTGGGGGGAGACCAGGAAGCGGGGGGGAGACCAGGAAGTGGGGGGGGGACGGGGAAGTGGGGGGAGTCCGGGAAGTGGGTTGATATCTCGGTGAGGGGACTGATGTTGGGGGCCCTGTCTTCTCTCTGAGCAGAAGAAACCAAAACCAGAGAAGAAGGAGAAGCGGGATCTCGGGGTCATTACCTATGACCTCCCTACCCCACCCGGGGAGAAGAAAGGTACTGGCAAGAGCTTCAGGCTGCTCCTTCCCGGGCCACTCTTTGGTTCTGCTCTGGGAGGGTTTACAGAGTAACTTTAATGCCTGTCCTGGGATGTGAATGGCAGGGGGCTGGTCCTTGTGTGCTGGCCCATCCCTCTCCAGCTACACTGAGGTCTCTTCTGCTTTCTCCCAGATGTCAGCGGCACCATGCCTGACTCCTATAGCCCTCAGTATGTGGAGGCTGCCTGGTACCCTTGGTGGGAGCGTCAAGGCTTCTTCAAGCCAGAGTATGGGGTGAGTGGTCACTGATGCCCAGGCCCATGGGGGTTGTAGTGGGGAAGGGCAGGGCTGAAGAACTCATTGCCTGGGAAGGGGCCACATGAGATGATGTGAGGCCTTAGCATGTGCCCATCCTTCTCCGCCATCAGCGTCCTAGTGTGTCAGCACCAAATCCCCGAGGTGTCTTCATGATGTGCATCCCACCCCCCAACGTGACAGGCTCCCTGCACCTGGGCCACGCACTCACCAACGCCATCCAGGACTCCCTGACTCGATGGTGAGCTCCTGTCTGCACCTCCAGTTGGTGCCTCTGCCCTGCTCAGTGCCCTTCTCTCCGCTGACTGAGCTCGGTCTCTGCCATGCCGACCATGCTCGGCCCTCACAAGTAAAGCACTGCTTCTGCTTGCTCCCACCTGAGTATTCAGCATCCTCTCCCAGTCAAGTAATCCCATCGTGCACCTGCTTCCACACGCTCCCTCCTCTTCGTTTTTTGTCTACTAAGAATAACAATCTTTAAAATTTTTTGATTGATTTAAATTAGTGTATGTGAGTGTTTTGTGTACTTGTAAGTGCACCTATGTGTGCAGTTCCCACAGAGGCTGGAAGAGGCCATTGGGTCCCCTGGAACTGGAATTACTAACTGTTGTGAGTCAGCTGCCATGTGGGTGCTGGGAATTGAACCCAGGTCCTCTGCAAGAGCAACCAGTGCTCTTAACTTCTGAGCTGTCTCTCCAGCCCTGATTTATTATTGTTGATGGTGCTAGGGATTGATCCCAGGACCTTTTGCATGCTGAGCACTGACCATTGAGCTGGACCATTAGTCCATAGTAACATTACTTTGAATTTCACAGAGCACTATGTGAAGATACTCTCAGTGAATACTGGATCTTCTTGATCCTCTCGATCTAGACTCCCAGGGTGTAGCCATTTTTCTGATCTTGATGTCTGTCATTCCAGATCCTTCCTTCCTAGGTGTCTAATTACATATCCATGCAGCCATAAAAATTTAGTTTTCTTCCCAGGCTATGCAGGTTCTTGGATGAGGAGAGGAAATAATTTTTATTCTAGCTGAGCTTTCTGTTTTTCAACCCAGTCGTCCAGCCACGTGTACTGTCAAAGCAGGCTTTAGGGGAAGCCTGGGCTGCATAGTCCTTATTTTAGAAACAAAGTTATTGTACTGCTTTTTTCTTCAGACCAGCAGTTTGTCTTGAAGGTCTTCCTTGTCCTTGTACACAGACGGACTTCCTTCTTCTCTGAGTCGGGGCGGTCTCCCTGTGCTGACTGGGCCAGCCTCTAACTCCTGGGCTCAAATGACCCTCTGCCTGTCATTCGAAGTAGCTGAAACTACAGGTGCATGTCAGTGCATCAAGATCTTGATTTATTTTATTATTTTATGTTTTGGTGTTTTGAGACAGGGTTGGCCCAGGCTGGCCTCAGTTCATTCTGTAGTGAGCTGGCTGTGAGCTCCTGATCAAACTTACAAGTCCTAGAATTATAGGAATGAGCCAACCATGCCCATGTATGTCTTTAATAGTAATAATACCTTTAAAAGCAGTTTGTTGTGTCTCTTGTGGCGTGTAGAAGAACCATGTCTTGTTTATCTGTTACCTGTGAGAGGGTGGAGCTGCTACAATCCCTTCCACAGAAACTGAGTGTGCAGAGATAAGCAGGCCCACAAACACATGAATGTCTAGTGTCATCATTGGTATTGATCATAGCTATAAGTGCAGTTAGTGGGTTGAGGAGGTGCCTCAGTGGATAAAGCGCCTGTCACACGACTGTGAGGACCCGAGTTTAAATCTTCAAACCCTAATGTAAAGTTGGATGTAGTAGCACTCATCTGTAATCCCAGCGTGGGGTGAGGCTGAGGCAGGAGAACCTGGAAGCTTGTGGGACAGCTGGCTTTGCATTCATATTGGTAAGAATCCTGCCTCAAACAAGGTGAAGGTGAGGACTGATACCCAAGGTGGACGTCTGACCTCCACATGTGAACCGTGGCATGCACACACTCTCACCCATACGTGAACATACACGTTAAAAAAAAGGTTTTCTAACAATTTTGTCTTCCCTACCGTGATGTGCCTTGCATTTCTAAATACATAAAAACGATCTAGTATTTCTCCCAGTTAGCCCTAAAACTTGCTTTCAATAATTTTTCCCCAGGTTGGTCTGGAACTTGGGTGTAACCCTCCTGCCGCGCCCTTACGGTGCTGGGATCGCGGCATTAGCCGCATGCCTAGATTTAGCACTTATTTATTTATTTATTTTGTGTGTATGAGTGTGTTGCCTGCATGTGTATAAATGCACCCCTATCATGCAGTGCCCGAGGAGGTCAGAAGAGGTCATCAGATCCTCTGGAACTGGAGTGACGATGGTTCACCGTGTAGGTGCTGGTAATCAAACTTGGGTCTAATGCAAAAGTAAGCTGGTGGTCTTAACCACTGAGCCATCTCTCCACACACCCCCCCTTTTTTATTTTAAAGACAGGGTCTCACTGTATAGTCCTGGCTGGCATGGAACTCCCTCTGTAGACAGAGTTGGCTTCAAACTGACAAGGATCCATCTCCTGCCTCTCAAATGCTGGAACTAAAGGGGTACGCTGCCATACCAGCTGGTGCTAGTTTTAAAGCTTAGAGTGGTTACTCTAAGATTTTACTTTGTTTTGTCTTTTGAGATAAGAGTCTCTGTAGCCCTTAACTGGCCTGGAACTCGCTATGGAGACCAGACTGGCTTTGATTTCACAGAGATCAATCACTTGCCTCTACCCAAGTGCTGGGATTAAAAGCATGTACCACTGCATGGCAAGATTTAGTGTTTTACTCAGTTCAGTTTTTCAGTGGTTTTCTTTGTGACTAGCTTGTGGGGGAGAGGGGCAGGTGAGACAAGGTATTTCCTATGTGTGCAGTCCAGGGTAGCCTGGGACTCCTCAGTCCTCTGGGTTGAGCCTCGTTAGTGCTACGATTATAGGTGTGTGCCACCTGCCATCCTGTGTGAGTGTAGCTTCTATGCCGTGTTTCAGGAGGCACCTGCTCCCGACTTGTAAATGTTCAGTGTTTTTCTTTCCCTTTTTGATTTCTGGAGACTGCCATACTATTTTTGTTTTTTTTTTGTGGTTTGATTTCTATATATTTTGAGTCTGGGTGTGCCGCCAGGCTCAGCAGCTTTTTAAACATGTTTTGATTAGTGTATCTTGATTGCGCATAACGGGCTTCACTCTCATAAGTGTGCATATTTTATCCTGTTTGCCCTGCCTGGCCTGCCCAGTCTTCTTCTGTGGTCTGCTATGTTCATGTTTCCTTTTGAGTGCGTGCATTCTGAGCTAGTGAGCGTCATCCTGTCCAGCCAGTGAGCACTGCCCGCAGGACACGAGTGAGGGTTCTTGGCAGGGCATGCTACCTACCAGCTGCTGCTCCACCAAGGACACCATCTCTCCCTCTCGTCGACCACTGTCTGTCGGTCTCAGAGAGGAGCGAGGCCTGCGGGGCTCCTCTTGCCTCGGTCTCTTATGTTGAGCACGTGAATGTGTGCAGGACTTATTTTGGAGAAGTAGAGAGATGTTTCCTGGTGATGGGCTGGTGTCCCACACAGACTTGTTGACAGGCTGTCCTCGCTCTCTTCTTGTTGCTTGGGGACAAGGTTCGCTTTCCTCTCATTCCTTTGAGGTAACTCCTGGGACTACTTGTCCCTCTCGTCTAGCTGGGCCAGGGCCTCCTCTTTGTTCTTTCTCTTCATTGCTCTGCTGCACCTGACTCTTCTTCCCTTGCCTGCCCTAGAATGAGGGGGCTTCAGCTCCTCCCCATCCCCACACTTTATTTCCTTAAGCGTCCATGGACCGCTTGTCCAGAAACCTGAGACCTCTGATGTCAGGTTCACCATCTGGCACTTGTGCCCTCCCACAGGCACCGCATGCGTGGAGAGACGACCCTGTGGAACCCAGGCTGTGACCACGCAGGCATTGCCACCCAGGTGGTGGTGGAGAAGAAACTCTGGCGGGAGCGGGGTCTGAGCCGGCACCAGCTGGGCCGGGAGGCCTTTCTTCAGGAGGTCTGGAAGTGGAAGGAGGAGTGAGTACCCAGCAGCCCCGCCTCCTCCACCTAGGACCCCAGCTGCAGGGGCAGACCCTCCCACAGGGCAAAAGCTCAGTCATCTCTGGGGCCTGAGTAAATTTCAGAGGGATGAGTGCTCCCCTTCACATCCCGTCCACCACCAGAAAGCTGAAGGCTTATCCTGGACTCTGTCTGCTTTCAGGAAGGGTGATAGGATTTACCACCAGCTGAAGAAACTTGGCAGCTCCTTGGACTGGGATCGAGCCTGTTTCACCATGGACCCTGTACGCAGGCAGGGCCTCGGGGCAGAGCAAAAGGGGTCTTCTATGGGGAGGGTCGCCCTTCCTCAGGACACCATTGAGGGCACAGATGTGAGCACCACTTCCTAGCCCCGGACTCTGGCCGGGTGGCTGCCCTGCCACCCCAGCGTCCCCAGGCTTACTGGCCGGACCCCTGACAGGCTGGGCCATCCTGGATCCTGGTCTCCAGGCACCAAGGCCTCCCTTTCCTCCGCCCAGAAACTGTCCGCAGCTGTGACAGAGGCTTTTGTGCGGCTTCATGAGGAGGGTGTCATCTACCGCAGCACCCGCCTAGTCAACTGGTCATGTACCCTCAACTCTGCCATCTCTGACATCGAGGTGCACCCCTGCCCCTCAGCCTGTCCCCCCTGCAGTCTTCTCCAGCCCTAGCCCCGAGTACTTCTCTAAATGCCCATCTCACAGGTAGATAAGAAGGAGCTGATGGGTCGCACCCTGCTCTCTGTTCCTGGCTACAAGGAGAAGGTGGAATTTGGGGTCCTGGTGTCCTTTGCGTACAAGGTCGAAGGCTCAGGTGGGGCCAAGGACACCCGGGGGGGGGGGCAGAAACAGGGCAGAGCCGAGACATAAAGCCTTCTGTCACCCAGACAGCGACGAAGAGGTGGTGGTGGCAACAACTCGTGTCGAGACGATGCTGGGAGATGTGGCTGTAGCAGTGCACCCCAAAGACCCCAGATACCAGGTGGGGAGGGCACGGGGACGCTGGGCAGATGCCGGGTGGGGAGGGCACGGGGACGCTGGGCAGATGCCAGGTGGGGAGGGCACGGGGACGCTGGGCAGATGCCGGGTGGGGAGGGCACGGGGACGCTGGGCAGATGCCGGGTGGGGAGGGCACGGGGACACTGGGCAGATGCCGGGTGGGGAGGGCACGGGGACGCTGGGCAGATGCCGGGTGGGGAGGGCACGGGGGACGCTGGGCAGATGCCGGGTGGGAAGGGCTCTCGTCAGGGACCCTGAGCTAGAATGGCTTCCTCTGGCTCCTTCCCAGTCCTGAAGATGGAGCAGTCTGCACCCACTCGGGGAATGGGCTGGGCCGGGCAGGACGGGAGGGTTTGTGTGGATCGGGGGTCTCGTGCCCAGGCAGGACGGGAGGGTTTGTGTGGGTCGGGGGTCTCGTGCCCAGCCCTGTGTCATTTTTGATATCTTCCTCTCTGTTAAGCACCTACAGGGGAAGAGTGTGGTTCATCCATTCCTGTCCCGGAGTCTCCCCATTGTGTTCGATGACTTTGTGGACATGGAGTTTGGCACAGGTGAACAGGGGGCTGGACCTGTTGGGAGAGGAAGAGACTGAAAGGCTGACCTTCAACGCAGTGGGTCAAACTTTGAGGGCATGGGGACAGGGTCATTTAGAAGTTCAGCACAGGAGGTGGGGGAGGGAGCCCACAGCATCCCGTGGAAGCCTGGCGCTCCTGTGATCCTCAGGTGCGGTGAAGATCACTCCAGCCCACGACCAGAACGACTATGAGGTTGGGCAACGGCATAAGCTGGAGGCCATCAGCATCATGGATTCCCGAGGGGCCCTTGTCAATGTGCCCCCACCTTTCCTGGTGAGGCTGCCCGGGTGAGGCCCCGGCAGGTGTGATGGTTCTTGGGCATTGTCATGATGAGGCTTTTCCACCAGGGACTGCCCAGATTTGAGGCCAGGAAGGCAGTGATGACGGCACTGAAGGAGCGGGGTCTGCTCCGGGGCGTCAAGGACAACCCCATGGTGGTGCCACTTTGCAAGTGAGGCTGGGGCCAGCGCAGGTGGGCAGAGGTGGAACTTCTCCGGGTGCTCGCCAGCTGGCCTCCCCATGACCTGTCTTCTTCTCCAGCCGCTCCAAGGACGTGGTGGAGCCTCTGCTCAGACCACAGTGGTATGTGCGCTGTGGGGAGATGGCTCAGGCCGCCAGTGCTGCCGTGACCCGGGGTGATCTCCGTATCCTGCCTGAGGCCCATCAACGGACATGGCATTCTTGGATGGACAACATCCGGTGTGTGGGGCTCGGTGTGGGAGGATGGCCAGCTGAGGAGCACAGGCTAGCCCCCATTGACCTTTGCTGTTGGCAGGGACTGGTGCATCTCCCGACAGCTGTGGTGGGGTCACCGGATCCCAGCCTACTTCGTCACTGTCCGCGACCCTGCCATTCCTCCTGGGGAGGTGAGGATGGGCTAGAGCTAGGTGTTTGGGAGGCTGTGGGTTTGTTGGGCGCTTGGTCAGTGGCGAGCACCTGGTAAAGTAGAAGCTCCCCTTTTGGTACCGTCTGACAGGACCCTGATGGGCGGTACTGGGTGAGTGGACGCAGTGAGGCAGAGGCCCGGGAGAAGGCAGCACGCGAGTTTGGAGTGTCACCTGACAAGATCAGCCTCCAGCAAGGCAAGGCGGTCACGGTGGGCTGGAGGACACAGCTGGGGCTCTAGCCCTCGATCACACCTCCCTAGCCTGACCTCTGGTCTCCCCCAGATGAGGACGTGCTGGACACCTGGTTCTCTTCTGGCCTGTTCCCCTTCTCCATCTTCGGCTGGCCCAACCAGGTGTGTTCCTGCGGCACGGCTAGGGTGGGAGGGGCGTGGAAGGGCGCATCGCATCGGACTCCTCTTCACACCCTCATCTGTCCCCAGTCAGAAGACCTCAGTGTGTTTTACCCTGGGACGTTGCTGGAGACGGGCCACGACATCCTCTTCTTCTGGGTGGCTCGGATGGCCATGCTCGGCTTGAAGCTCACCGGCAGGCTGCCCTTCAGAGAGGTGAGAGGATGGCTGAGACCCTGCCCCAGCCCGTCCCTCCTCACCTGCCTGCCTGTGCTGCAGCCCAGGCTCGGGCAGGCCTGGAATAGTTGCTGTGGGCTAGCCCAGGGCTTCCCACCCTGGACGAGGGAGCACTCCCACATTAAGGCCTGGGTTGTGCTGGTGGTGACTGGGGGCTGTGATTCAGAGTTGGCAGGCTTTGGGGGCGGGGGGTGTTCCCAGCTCACTGGTCTTCTACCATCTCTCACCCAGGTCTACCTCCACGCAATTGTGCGCGATGCTCATGGCCGGAAGATGAGCAAGTCTCTTGGCAACGTCATCGATCCGCTGGATGTCATCCATGGAGTGTCCCTGCAGGTGGGGCAGGTCTGGGGTCAGCTGGAAACAGCTGTGGGGCTATAGCTAGAGTGATCTGAGTGCCCCTCCTTCTCAGGGCCTCCATGACCAGCTACTCAACAGCAACTTGGATCCCACTGAGGTGGAGAAGGCCAAAGAAGGGCAGGTATGCGGATGTGCCCGGGGTGGAGCCACAGAGCTGGGCAGGGTTGACTGGGCCCTGTTCCCTCTGCCTCTTGTAGAAGACCGACTTCCCAGCAGGGATACCCGAGTGTGGCACCGACGCCCTGCGGTTCGGACTCTGTGCCTACACGTCCCAGGGTATGGCGCCCAAGCTTCCGCTGCCCCCGCTTCCCTCCCCAAGACCCACCCTGGGCCTGTGGTAGCCATCACGAGGGAGAGAGCAGGGTGGAATCACACTTGCCCTCCCTCAGGTCGAGACATCAACCTGGACGTGAACCGGATACTGGGCTACCGCCACTTCTGCAACAAGCTCTGGAATGCCACCAAGTTTGCCCTGCGGGGCCTTGGGAAGGACTTTGTGCCATTGCCCACCTCCAAGGTGAGAGTTGGTGGCAGGTTGACCGCACTCACACAGGCTGCAGCTCAGGCTCAGGCAGGCCTGGAATAGTTGCTGTGGGCCTAGCCCAGGGCTTCCCACCCTGGATGAGGGAGCTCTCCCACATTAAGGCCTGGGTTGTGCTGGTGGTGACTGGGAGCCTGTGACTCAAAGTTCGCAGTGATTCAGATGGCTGCCCTTGTCACTGAGGACCCTCCCTGAATCTTGCGGACAGAAAGGTAGAGGCAGGTACAGGCATGGGAGCGCTCCCCTAAGTACTTCCCCACACATTGGACACATCTCAGTTGCTTTGGGCCCCATCAGGAATGCAGATTAGGGGTCCATGACTATTACTGTGGGGTCTGCTCCCTGTCCCAAGTATGTGATATCCTATTGGCTGACACTCCTCTTCCCCCAGCCTGGAGGCCATGAGAGCCTGGTAGATCGCTGGATCCGCAGTCGGCTGACGGAGGCCGTGAGGCTCAGCAATGAAGGCTTCCAGGCCTACGACTTCCCTGCTGTCACCACCGCCCAGTACAGCTTCTGGCTCTACGAGCTCTGTGACGTCTACTTGGTGAGAAGCATGGGGTTGGCTATGAGGTTGAGTCCGTCTGTTGCTTTCCCAGCCCTAACAGGGAGGGCCCATGCCCTGAGCCCTATGCCTCCTCATCCCCTAGGAGTGCTTAAAACCTGTACTGAATGGAGTGGACCAGGTGGCGGCCGAGTGTGCCCGGCAGACCCTCTACACCTGTCTGGACGTCGGCCTGCGGCTGCTCTCCCCCTTCATGCCGTTCGTCACAGAGGAGCTGTTCCAGAGACTTCCCCGGCGGACACCCGGAGCTCCTGCCAGCCTCTGTGTCACCGCCTACCCAGAGCCCTCAGAGGTACCCGGTGCGGTCTGGAGGGCATGCTGTGCTGCACCCCCCTCGCCCAGCGAGTGGTTCTCCTCATCCCCCTCCTCCTCGCAGTGCTCCTGGAAGGATCCTGAGGCGGAGGCCGCCCTAGAGCTGGCGCTGAGCATCAGTCGAGCTGTGCGATCCCTGCGTGCAGACTACAACCTGACCCGGATCCGGCCTGACTGTGAGCCTTGGGCCCCCATGTCCATCCGCCCCTCTGTCCTTCCAGTCTGAGAGCTCGAGGTCTGGCTGTGCCCAGGGCTCACCCTCCTCCTTCCTCGGCAGGTTTCCTGGAAGTGGCTGATGAAGCCACGGGCGCCCTGGCGTCAGCGCTGTCGGGCTACGTGCAGGCGCTGGCCAGTGCGGGTGCCGTGGCCGTCCTGGCCCTGGGGACTCCTGCACCGCAGGGCTGTGCTGTGGCCGTGGCCTCGGATCGCTGTTCCATCCACCTGCAGCTGCAGGGGTTAGTGGATCCAGCCCGGGAGTTGGGCAAGCTTCAGGCCAAGCGGGGTGAGGTGCAGCGGCAGGCCCAGCGTCTGCAGGAGCGCCGCGCCGCCCCCGGCTACCCTACGAAGGTACCCCTGGAGGTCCAGGAGGCGGATGAAGCGAAGGTGTGTGCCGTGGGAAACCACGTCATCAGCCCCTCTGCTGTACTCTGATGGGTACGAGGCCGATGCCTGCCCGCCCGGGAGGGAGTGTGGAACCCCAGCCTGTGCCGGTGGCTGCGTGGTCCCTCCCTTACCTAGGGCACAGCAAAGGGAGAGGGCCTAGGCTCACATGGCACACCTGGGACCAGGCATCCTACCTCCCAGACCACCCATCTACTCGGAGCGTGGGAAGCCATGTTAGTGCCGGGCAGCAGGAACCCCGGGTCTAGCGCCTGCTCCTGCTTCCTTAGCCACCCGGGCTGACTCCAGAAAGCCAGGCTTGTCGCAACCCTGCAAGCCCCCTGCCTCCAGGATCCTCCAGAGAGGAGCGGAGGGTGAACAGTAGGCTGAGCGCTCTAGAGCATTGGAGGCGGTGAGGTGCTTGCTCTTCTGTTGTCCTTTAGTAAATAGTTGCTTTTCTGCTCCGTAAGTGAAGGTTACAGTGACTTGCTGGCCGGTCCGTGGGCTCCTGCCCCGGTGCTGACAGCAGAACCCATGCTCAAATGCTCTTTGTGGTTGGGCCCTGACCACTGAGAAGAAGACTCAAGAGACTTGGACACGGTGGAAGCCTGGGCTGGGCAAGCATAGCACTCGCTCCCTGCAGTCCTCTCCCATCTCACCACCTTGGGCCCCTGTTCATCTGAGTGTTCGGGTTGTGAGCCTGGATCCTCACCACATGTCCCCTTTGTGCTCCCAGTTGCAACAGACAGAGGCAGAGCTCAGGAAGGTGGATGAGGCTATCACCCTGTTCCAGAAGATGCTGTGACGCCCAGTTCCAACCTTCAAAGCCCTCAGTGGACCATCACGGGGAAGGCAGCAATAAAATATTTTGCCACAAACTGCTCTTGTCTGTGTTTGGTGGGGCCAAGGGGTACAGAGGCCTGGCTCCCGACTTCTTAGGCTGTTGCTGTGGGCAGCGGGAAGGCTGCCAGCTGAGAGCCAGGCACCGGGTCCTGGTGGGCAGAGGGATGCGTCTGGGTCTGTCTGGCACAGTGCCAGGCCTGAGTCACGCTGCTCTGCTGCTGGCTCCCTTCCTCCTCAGAGCCTCACCTCAAGCTGCACTGCGCTGTGGCTCTGGGCCCGCCCTGGGCCCGCCCTGGTGCTGACTGCTGCTTGCAGCCCTGGGCTGCCCTGAGTCGGAGATGGCCAGGGGCTGCTTGTCCTGCCCCTCACCAGTGCCTCCCTCCCCCACTACTGAGGCCCAGTTAATTATAACTCTGACCTAAGTGCCCTGTGACGCCATGCCTGGGCCAGCGCCGCCCCAGAGACCCAGCAACCAGGTAGGGGAGAGACTTTAGACTTACTTCCTGTTCTTTGGGCAGGGCTGGGGCTCAGCCTTGGTTGGGAAGGGAACCTAGAAGAGGAGCTTTGAATCCTACTGCTAGGTATATGTCCAGCTGGCTTGACAGGTCCGCAGGTTGTCTTGGTGGCTGAGGGGACAGGGTGGAGGAGCCAGGCATGGCAGGTCGTGTTCAGGGCAGGAGGGGACAGCAGCTTTCACCTCCCTTGAGCCTCTTCTGTCCCCCAGGTCCGGGCCTCGGCCATGCTCCCTGTGGAGATGCCCCTGTCCCACCTGGGCCCCTCAATGCTGCTGCTACTGCTGCTGCTACTGCCCACATCTGCCTTCTTCCCCAACATCTGGAGCCTTCTGGCTGCCCCTGGCTCCATCACCCACCAGGACCTGACTGAGGAGGCAGCACTCAATGTCACCCTGCAGCTCTTCCTGGAGCAGCCACCCCCAGGCCAACCACCCCTTCAGCTGGAGGACTTCCTGGTGAGCACCCCCAGGTCCTCTCACGTCCTTGAGGTATCTTATCTCCTGAGGGTCCTGGTGGTCAACAAAAGGGCTAGCCCCTCCACCTGTTCAACTCCCGACTCCACCCTCTATAACAACACAACTCAATAATCCTGGTCCTGAGTTCACTCTCCCAGCCCTAGAAAAATCCAGACTTAATTGGGCGTGGTGACAGAACTGCAATCCCAACACGAGTCAGGATGATGGCTTTGAATTCAAGGTCAGCCTGGCCTATATAGTGAGTATCAGTCCAACCAGGGCTACATAAATGAGACCCTGTCTCAAAGGAAAAAAAAAGAAAAAAAAAGGTCCAGACCTGTCCCTTCCTGATGGGCTCTGCACCTCCATTCCAACCACACCCAGCCCTGAGTGCCAGTTGCCGGCAGTGATCCAGTCAAGCAATTTCTCTGGCACTCCTTCCCCACCACCCTCACTAGGGCCGACCCCTCCTCGCCGATGACCTCTTTGCTGCCTACTTTGGACCTGGGTATCCATCCAGGCGGTTTCGAGCAGCTTTAGGTGAGGTGTCTCGTGCCAACGCAGCCCAGGACTTCCTGCCAGCTTCTAGAAACGACCCTGACCTGCACTTTGATGCTGAGCGCCTCGTCCAGGGGCGCAGTCACCTTTTGGGGGCTCTACGGGAGACCCTCGTGGCAGCCAGAGCCCTTGAGTACACGCTGGCACGCCAGCGCCTGGGAGCCGCGCTTCATGCCCTGCAGGTGAGAAGAGTGGGGAGGGCAGTGAGAGGGGCCGTGCCTGACCTGGTGCCTCGTAGCGCACCTGCCCTCTTAGGTGGATGGGTTGCTGCTTGCTAGAGTGGTGTGGCTGCAGAGACGGGAGAGGGAGAGGAAGGCAGTGAGGTGGGGCAGATTGGCTCATCCTGGGGGCCACTAGGAAGGCTTTGGCTCCAACAAGAAGATGGAAAAGACTGAGGATGTGTCTGCATGGTCTAAGCTCCATTCTGGGCAGTGTGTGTGTGTGTCTGTGTGTGTGTGTGTGTGTGTGAGAGAGAGAGAGAGAGAGAGAGAGGGAGAGAGAGAACACGGTGGTTTGGGGAGGAGCAATGGGGGAGGGGAGGGGAGTCTTTCTGGGTGTCAGGGCTTGGGGAAAGCGTGACAAGATCATACCACTGTTAGTGCCTGTTCTCCTTCCCCTCTGCTGGGGGACAGGATTTCTATAGCCACAGCAACTGGGTGGAACTAGGGGAGCGGCAGCCACACCCTCACCTCCTCTGGCCAAGGCAGGAACTCTGGCGCCTGGCACAAGGTATGGCCCTATGGAGAGATGGAAGCCGCCTCCTCACCACCGTGTCAGCTTCCGGGGCCACAGGATGCAATGTTACTTCATCTCTGCGAGAACTGTGAGGTCCCTTAGTCCAGCTGAAAGCCAGTGACATCCCCAGCATCCCACAAGGGAAAACAGGCAGGACCCACTCGCAGATCCCATGTGGTCTTTCACATGGCTCGTCCTCCCATCCCTCCTCGCTCCGTGGCCCCTTGGGGGCTCCTCATGCTTCTAACTCATCTAAGGACGGGGAGCTGCCTCCTGTCTACTACAAGGTCACTTTCTTGTCTGGCTCACAGAGAGCAGAATCCCCATGGGATGTGTCCCCATACTTCCAGCTCCCCGTTTTCTACACCAGCCCCCAGTCTCAAGCTTTGAGTCCAAATGCTGGCCCAAGAACCCCAAGACTGCAGAGTCCTGGCCAAGGTGCCTTTCCAGCTGAGCAGAAGCTGGGTGGAGGGCGGGGTCAGATTGGATCCTACCCCCCCTCCCCCGCCCTCTGTTCCCAGTGGGTGATCCTACCTGCTCTGACTGTGAGGAGCTGAGCTGTCCTGGGAATATGCTGGATTTCACGCACCTCACCTCTGGCTACTTTGGAACTTATCCCCGAAAACCTCCAGGTACCAGATAGAAACATGCCCAGAAGTAAGGAGCAAAAGCCACCTTCTTTGATATCACCCGGGATCTTGGTCCCGTCTGCCATGGTTCCACTCATAGCAGAAGGTGTTGGGGCGGAACAGCGCGGGTGGATGAGGGCCCTCTGCGGAGACCATGTCTTTCTCTATCGCCTGTGGGTGGTGGTGAGAACTTGCTGCAGAGACAGGGACCCCCTCCTTCAGATTTACTCCAGATTTGCTGAAGGGTGAGAGGGTCACAATAAGTCAGGAGGGGCCCAGAGTCTTAGGAAGCAGTGGGGGGTTGACCCTCCATCCCGACTCCAAAACTCTTTCCTCAACGCAGGGAAATGTAGCCATGGGGGCCATTTTGACCAGAGCAGCTCCCAGCCTCCCCGGGGAGGCATCAACAAGGACAGCACATCCCCAAGCTTTTCCCCCCACCACACGCTGCACCCCCTGGCTGCAGAAGTGGCCCTCCTTGCCTCCATCGAGGCCTTCAGCCTCCTGCGAAGCCGCCTGGGAGACAGGACTTTCTCCAGGTGAGTGGCCTCCTGGAGACAGGAGCCCTGCTGGGTCAGTGCTCCTAGAACTGTAAAGCTGGGGACTGGGCCCCAAAGCACTAGACCTTCACTGGATCTCTGCCCAGGCTGATGGACATCACCCCAGCCTCCGGCCTGAGCTTTGTCCTAGACACCACCGGCAGCATGGGAGAGGAGATCAATGCAGCCAAGATCCAGGCTCGCCACATCATGGAGCAGCGAAGGGGCAGCCCCATGGAGCCCGTCCACTATGTCCTGGTGCCCTTCCATGACCCAGGTATCCACGGTCTGCAGGGACAGTGGGGGGTAGGGGGGCCGGAAGAGGAAGTGGGCTTCATGGCTCCACTTAGTAAAATGGCAATTCCTGCTCCGGTCCTGAGTGAGCCTCTACCGGGGACCTGTCCGCGGGGAAAGCGCGGAACTGCATCTACGTCTGAAATGGCAGCACTTTCAGAAGTCTGATGCCAGCTTTGGCGCACGGCCTCTGTACCTAGATGTACTAACACATATTCTTGATTTACTTTTTTGTTTTGTTGAGACAGAGTCTTGCTGTAAAACTGAGGCTGGCCTGGAACTTACTGTGTAGCTAGCCTGGGCTAGCTTCAGATTTACAGCAGTCCTCTTACCTTAGCCTCTTGAGTGCTGGCCTAATAAATTATTTCTAGTCCTCCCTCCTCCTTTCCTTTTGTTTCCTTTCTTTCTCTTCCTTCCTTCTTTGTTCCCTCCCTCCCTCCCTCCTTGACAGAGTCTCATGTAACCCATTCTGGCTTCATACTCCATATATAGCTGAAGCTAGCCTTGAGCTAGCCTCCTCCTGCCTCCAGTTCCCAAGTGCTAAGATTATAGGTGGGTACCACCGCGCTAGCACTCCGTTTCCTTGGAGACTGGGGTCAAGACGGGCCTGTTCCTGTGGGATATCTGGTTGTACCCTTCCCCACTGAGTGAAGTCAGCGCCTGGCCTGGGTCTTCCAGTCTTGTCCCTCAGTCAGCACCTGTCCTGGGTCTTCCAGTCTTGTCCCTCAGACTGGCCGCTTGGCCTCTCTGCTTTGGTTTCATCATCTCTAAACTGGGTCAGTGCCTGGCTTATTCTGTGCTACTTTGGGGCTTGAAATGATGATCAAATACAAGGCCTCCTGGACTGAGAATTCACTCAAGGAAGTGCTTGGGTCTGATTTGTCTTATGGTCGCTGACATCTAACAGGGACTTAGTACGTGTTTCATGAAGGCATGGACAAGTAATTAAGGTTTTAAAGCTATGTCCAGGCACTTTTCCAGGGTTTATAAAATCAACTCATTTAGTCCTCCCAATAAGCCTCTCAGTAAGCACTATCGTTTCCTTTCATAAAAAGTCTCTTAGGGCTGGATGTGCTGGCCCTAGCACTTGTGAGGCAGAGGAAGGCAGATTGTAAATTCAAGGCCAGCCAGGTCATAGTGAGTTCCGGACAGCTAGTGCTATATAGTGAGTCCCTATCTTTAAAAAAGTTTTTATTTTAAGCCAGGCATGGTGGCACATGCCTTTAATCCTGGCACTTGGGAGGCAGATGCAGGCAAATCTCTGTGAGTTCAAGGATAGTTTGGTCTACATAGCAGGTTCCAGGCCATCCAGGAACTTTGTCTCACAAAATTTTTTTATTACATTTATTTATTTGTGTGTGTGTGTGTGTGTGTGTGTGTGTGTGTGTACCCACATAGCATGCATGTGGAGATCAGAGGACAACTCAGTCAGATCTCTCCTTCTGCTACGTGGTATCTGGAGATTGAACTGAAGTTCTCAAATGTGGCAGCAAGTTTCCTTAGCCACTGAGCCATCTTGCTGGCTCTATTTTTGTGATGCATCTGAGGGCCCAGTGTGGTTTTATGTAGTTAAAAGTATCCAGAAAGGGCCCACTAGGGATCACAGCAAGTCCCACCATTTTTTCAGGGAAGTGAAGACCCGCTTTCCTCACAGGTACCAAGCCTTGCCCCTCCCTGTTTGATGAATCTAAGAATTCATATATAAATGTAAAGGAACACAGGCCACCAAGTAGGCTCATCAGATGAGATGCTCGCCATGCAAGCTCCCCACCTGCCTGAGTTCAATCTCCAGATCCATGTAAAGGTTGAAGAAGAGAAATCAACTCCACAACAATTGTCCTCTTACCTCTGCACCCACATATGACATGTGCTCGGCCCCATACACTCACAATCATAATAAAAAGTTAAATATATATGTATAGAAACATTGTTTTTTTCAGTCTTTTTTTTCCTATTTTTCTTTTATGTGTAAGAGTGTATTACCTGCATGTGTGTAAGTGCACCTGTGTCTTGCAGTGCCAGAGGAGGTCAGAAGAGGGCATTGGCTCTCTTGGAACTGGAGTTAAGGACAGTTGTTAGCTGCCATGTGGGTGCTGGGAACCGAACCCGAGTTCTCTGCAAGAGCAGCCAGTGCTCTTAACTGCTGAGCCATCCCTGTAGCTCCAGGAACATTGTTTTTGTTGTCCTTCTTCTGTGTACCTGGAGATAGAGTCTCAGATCTCATGACTATGAAGCAGGGAATACTGTCGTTTCACTATTTGTCCACCTCAGGAACAAGTGGCCTTTTCTTGACGGGGTAGAAAGTCTCACTCAACTTCCCTTCCCTTCCCCTGCCCAGGGTTCGGCCCGGTCTTTACATCCAGTGATCCTGACAGCTTCTGGCAGCAGCTCAATGAGATCCACGCCTTGGGGGGTGGAGATGAGCCTGAGATGTGCCTGTCTGCCTTGGAGGTCTGAGGCTCCCTTCCCCTTCTCTCCCTTCTCCCTCTCACCCTGCCCTTTCCAGGCGCTGCCACCAGGGGGAGCTGGAGTGAGAACCCCCCTCAGCCCCCACCCCCGCTCCCCCAGCACTCCCCATCCCCCCACCCCCGCTCCCTCAGCCCCCCCCCCCCGCGCACCCCCAGCCTACCCCATCCCCTGTCAGTCACCCCCCCACACACACACCCCTTCTACTCTGTTCTCACGGCTCCTCTGCTGCTGCCTGCTCTCAACACCAGCCTTTCCTCCCGCCAGCTCGCGCTGCTGCACACACCTCCTCTCTCTGACATCTTTGTCTTCACCGACGCCTCCCCCAAAGATGCTTTTCTCACCAACCGGGTGGAGTCTCTGTCTCGGGAGAGGCGCTGCAGGGTGGGTCTCATAGTGGGTTACCCTCACTATGCCCTTAACACACTCCAGAGCAGAAGTCTCGCCCTTAGCAATACTGAACTGTTCTTATTTGAACTGGCCCAATAAGCCATTCAAAGAACTGGTCGAACAAGGGCTAGGTGTAGCTCAGAGATGAATGTTTACTAGGCCCAGGGTTCAATCCCCAGCACCACCGACACACAAAAGTAAATTAAAATATTAAAAACAGGGACTGGAGGAGAGCTGACTCAGTGGCTAAGAGCACTGGCTGCTCTTACAGAGGACTTGGGTTTGATTGTCAGTACCTGTTCTAGTCTGCCTTCAATTGCTGAGACAAAACACTCTGATAGACACCAACTCGGGGAGGAAAGGGGTTATTTGGCTCACATCTCCCAGGTCACAGTTCATCACTGAGAAAACCCAAGGTAGGAACTCGGAGCAGGAACCTGGAGGCAGGAGCTGGAGCACAGGTCACAGTTCATCACTGAGAGAACCCAAGGTAGGAACTCGGAGCAGGAACCTGGAAGCAGGAGCTGGAGCACAGGCCATGGAGGAATGCTGCTTACTGGTTTGCTCCCCGGCCCATGCTCAGCCTGCTTTCTTATAATATAAGACTACTTGCTTGGGTGGTGCCGCTGACAGTGGGCTGGGCCCTCTCACATCACTCAGCAATCAAGAGAATACCCCATAGACATGGCCACAGGCCAGTCCAATGGAGGCAATTCCCCAATTGAGACTCCCTCTACCGAGAGTGTCAAGTTGACAACTAAAGCTCTCCAGCACAATGCCCATATAGCAACAAACAACTGTCCCTAGCTCCAGTTCCAGGGCATTCAACACTCTCTTCTGGCCTCCATGGCCATTGCACACATGGAATACTTACATGCATGCATACTAACCACTCATACACATAAATTAAAAATAAATAAAAAATTTAAACTTAAACCCCACAGAATTGGGGTTGGATAGATGACTTAGCAGTTAAGAGCACTGGCTCTTGTAGAGGACCTGGGTTCGGTTCCCAGCACCCACATGGTGGCTACCAACCATCCTGTAACTTCCAGGGATCTGACGCCCTCTTCTGGTCTCCTCAGGCACTGCATGCTACAGGTGCACTTACATGCAGGCCAAACACTCAGACACATGAAATAAAAACTAAAATAAGAATTAAAAAAAAATGAGAAACAGCTTGTCAGAATTTCACTGCGGGGGCTGGAGAGCTGGCTCAGCGGTTAAGAGGACTGGCTGTTCTTGCAAAGGACCTGGGTTTGATTCCCAGCACCCACACAATGGCTAATAACTGTCTGTAACTCCAGTTCCAAGGGGATCAGACACCCTCTTCTGACCTCCGCGGGCATTGCATAACACGGGTGCACTTATATGCATGCAGGCAATGCACTCAAACAAATTAAAAATAATAAAATGAAAAATTCCACAGTCAAGCCCAGTGGTAGTTATGAGAGGTGGTCACCTAGTAACTGGGGGCCCGAGGCTTGCGTCATTGGGAGACCCCACCATATCAACAGAGCTTAGTGCTGAAGAACGAGGAGCAGAGGCCCCCTCATTTACACTACGTGGAACCTGGCCACCTCAAGCACTGGGCTGTCATCTGGCCACAGGTGACATTTCTAATAACTGAAGACCCATCAAGAATTCACAGTCGGGCACGGCGTGAGGTCCTGTCTCCTCTGCGATTTGAGCCTTATGAAGCAGTGGCCTTGGCATCAGGAGGAGAGGTGATCTTCACCAGAGACCAGCACATCCAGGATGTGGCAGCCATTGTTGGGGAGAGCGTGGCTGGTCTGGTGAGTGAGTGGAGGTCAGGGGGTTCCATGTCCTCAGATCTGGGGGCCTGGTGGCTGCATGCTCCTCCCCCCTCTTCGCCCTCTTTTGAGGCAGAGTCTGTGTAGCTTTGGCTGGCCTAGAAATCACGATGTAGACCCAACTGGACTCAACCTCAGAGGTCCGCTAGCCTCTGCTGAGACTAAAGGCGCACCTGTGCCACCATGCCTGGCTAGTCCTGTCATCTTTTATGGAAAATGAGAAGTGATTAATTCACTCTGCATCCCTCATCTCCAGTTGCAGCATTCAGCACAGTCACATCCCTGGTCCCGGGCCCCACTGGGACCCTTTCCCTGTGTAAGGCCATGTCTCTCCGTCTCCACCTTTCCCTGTGTGAGGCCGTGTCTCTCTGTGGCCACCTTTCCCTGTGTGAGGCCGTGTCTCTCTGTGGCCACCTTTCCCTGTGTGAGGCTGTGTCTCTCCGTCTCCACCTTTCCCTGTGTGAGGCCGTGTCTCTCCGTCTCCACCTTTCCCGTCTCTGTTCCCATCTCCCTTCTTGTTTTCTCTTCCACTTGTGGTCCTGCTCCGGCCCCAAGGTGACTCTTCCCCTGGAGCCTCCTGTCATTGTGCCTGGGAAACCGTGCATATTTACTGTGGACAGGCTGCTCCAGAAGGTCACTGTCCGGATGCACGGGAAGATCAGCGGCTTCTGGATTAAGAGTCCTGCAGGTACCACCAGAGGCGGCTCAAGGTGGAGAAACACAGAGAGAGCAAAAGGGCGGTGCTGAGGGAAAAGAATCATGTCCTATGACAATCTCTTGTCCCCATCCCAGGGGAGTCCCAGGGCCAGGAGGAAGGCATGGGTCCTCTGGGTCATACTCACCGCTTTGGACAGTTCTGGATGGTAACTATGACTGACCCCCCTCAGACAGGGACTTGGGAGATCCAGGTAGCAGCTGAGGGGACCCCCCGAGTGAGAGTGCAAGGTAAGGAGCCAGACGTTCTGGGAAACGGCAGGGAGACTTGGGACTCTGAGCAGCATGGCCACAGTCCTCTCAGGAGGGTCTCTGCCTGCCTCCCTCCCCAGCCCAGACCTCCCTGGATTTCCTCTTCCACTTTGGGACCCCCATGGAGGACGGACCCCACCCTGGCCTCTACCTCCTCACTCAGCCTGTGGCAGGTACTGCTATTCCTTGACCACCCTCCCTCAGTTCACTACATATATGTATATGTGTGTGTAAATGAATTACATGTATGTGTGTGCCTATTTTAAAAACATTTTATTGATTCTTTGAGAATCTCACACAGTATGTTTTGATCATACTCAATTCCCACTTCCCCTTCCTTCCAGATCCACCCCCGCACTTCCACCCTCAGCTTCTCCCCAGATACACACACGCACACACACACACAATGCCCTCTTTTTAAAACTTATGTGTATTTTATGCCTATGTTTTGCATGCATGTATGTAAGTGCACCCTTGTGTGCAGTGCCTGTGAGGTCAGAAGTGGGTGTAGATCCTGGAACTGAAGTTAGACACGGATGTTGGATGCCATTTGGATGTTGGGGCTTCAGCAAGCACAGCTAGCTCTCATAACCATGTCTTTAGACACACCCACCCACCCCTTAAATAACCCATTTGTCCTGTTCCTGGGTGTGGGTCACACCCTTAAAGAAGTTCGAATCAATCGTTTCTATCAAGGGTCCCAGATGGACTTCACCATCACCAAGACAAGGCTCCTTCCTTCCTCCCGGTGCTGCCAATCTCATGCAGACCGGTTCTCCCCTCCCGTCGCAGGTCTCCACACCCAGCTGCTGGTAGAACTGACAGGGCGGGTCTCCAGACCGGACCTCGGGGATTCCCAGCCACACTTCTCCCACGCCGTTCTGCGAAGGGTCCCAGAGGGCACGGAGCTCGGCCGGCTGCCCTTGGAGCCCCTGGGGCGCCCGGAGCGAGACCTCCTGGTGGCCTCACTGCCAGCCCCGCTGCTGCCCTCCTCCGCGCCCTTCTCCCTGGAGCTGATTGGCCAGGATGGAGGCGGGCAGGGCCTGCGCAGGGCCGCCCCCCAGCCTTGCACTGTGGCCCCCGTGCTTCTGGAGGTGAGATGCAGGTGAGATGCGGGGAGGCCGGGGCTGGGGCGACCCGGACGACTCTTCCTCTGATCTGCCCTTCCCCGCAGCTCAGGGGTCCCCCGGGCTTCCTGGCTCCGGGCAGCAAGGCCCCGCTCAGCCTCCACATCGCCAGCTTCTCCGGCCCCCAGGAGCTCGATCTTAGGACAGCTGTGAGCCCCAGCCTCGCCCTTCGCTCCAACCTGTCCAGGTGAGTCCTCCCGCCCTCCCAGACCGGGCCTGAGCCAGGGGTCTGGCCTCCATCTCGCCCCGCGCCGGCGCTCTTCCCGTTGGCCCCTAGTCCCACTGGAGCCCGGAGCCCCACTTCGTCTGCCCTTCGAGTCTGTCCTCTCTCCAGGGCTCGCCTGGCCGCCAACGAGTCCGCGTGGGGACGCCTGTGGCTGGAGGTCCCTGACTCCGCAGCCCCGGGCTGCGTGGTGATGGTGACTGTGACCGCGGTGGGTCGAGGAGCCAGCGCGGTGCCGCCGACCCACGCCTTCCTCCGGCTCCTGGTGCTGGCTCGGACCGTGCAAGTGAGCGCCTCTCCTCCCTGGGGAGGCCGGGTGAGGCCCAGCGAAGGCTCAGCTCACCCGGCCTTCCCGCCTCACCCGGCCTTCTCCTCCTCCCCAGGATCGACTCGGGGACCCTGCCCACCCCGCTGGTCCTGTGCTCCCTCCAGCCACTCCTGCCTTGCGACCTTCTACGTTGGTGACTCAGGGGAGGGCCGGAGGAGGGGTGGCCAGCAGGGCCTGGTGGGGCACACTTGGAGGGGCGCTGTTCCTGTTTGGTTTGGCCTCCTGGTAACGGCAGGCCCCAGAGGGGTGGGAAGGTCACATGGCCTCAGGGCCTTGCCTCTTTCCCCAGCATAGGGATTTTTATTTTGCTCTTGACCTATTCTTTCTTAAAAATGGCTAGCCAGGTGTGAGCATACCTGTAGTCCCAGAAATGTGGAGGCTGAGGCAGAAGGTCTGTGAGTTCAAGGCCAGCCTGAGCTATCAGACCCTATGTCAGAATCTTTAGTTCACTAGCAAAGTCATCCGGCTCAGGTGGAGAAGACCCACGGAGAGCAGGATTGGCCCGGCACGGCCAGAGCGCAGGTGTTCCTCACAGTTGCTCTTATTTTAAGTTTTGGGGACAGCGTCTTTATTGCTGCTTTAAAGCTGAAGGAGGGTTTCAATGAACATATCTTCTCTCCAGAGCCCTTCTGAAGACATCATTCTCGTACATGGTATAGGGGAGGCCTGGAATATCAAGAAACAGAAGGGAAGTGGTTAGGAGTTGGAGACCCTTTACAGAGATGTCTGAATTCCATTGACCTGTGGTCTGGAGCCATTGGCTGTTAAGGTGGGGGAGGTTCTGACTCCATCTCCACAATGTGCTGAAAGGAGAGTTTACAGGAGGGTAGGCCCCTCTGCCCCTGGAGGGGTGGGCTGAGCCCCCTCCTCCTTGGGCCGAACAACACCTTTCCACTGTTTTGACAGTTCCTGGGCATCTGCGCCCTCCCATCTGTGGGACCAGGGTCTCTCACAGCCCCTCAGTCTGTTGTTGCCTCAGGTTGTTTCCTTGGCCTTTTCTGGTCCTGGGTAGCACAGGAACTAGTTTGGTTAGAGTGGGACAATGCAGAAGGATCACTGTGTTTTCTAGGAAATCAGTGCTGCCTCTGACAACTCCCTTCTCCAGCCCCACACCCCTCAAGTCTGTAAACCAAAGACAGTAAACTCACCTTCTGAATCGGATTGTGCAAACAGGTGTTCACCTTTTGAATCTGGGTTAGCTGAGGGCGGTCAACCTCAGACTGTAAATATATTAGAAAATTCTAGAAGGGTTGGAGGGTCACAATGTGGTAAAAACAGGTCCACCTCCTGCCAGCCCTTCACTACAGGCCACTCTTATCCTAGATTCCCTCCTCAGCACCCTTCCAGAGAAGTAGAAAAAAGGCCTGGCCTCCCCACCTCCAAAACACTACAGTTCAAACAGCATGGGACCCCTCTCCGTCCTCCATGGCTCCTCCCTGCCCTTGCTGGCCCTGTTGGAGGAACTCTCCATGGAGCCATCCAAATGATGTCCCTCTGAAAGGAGTGCAGACCGGCCCCCTCCGGCCCAGTACTGGTGACATGTGGTGACATCCTGTCATTCCAGTGCTGCCTGGTTCACGATCCCCGATCCCCGTGGGTCAACTCCCCGTTTCCAGAGCAAACTTTGCCTGTCCACACCCTCCCTCCGTGTTCCCTCACCCGGCCCATCCACACAGCGGGGATGCCCCACCTTGCCAAGGGCCCCCAGATGCAGCCTGGCCACGCTCCCTGCCACAGGGCATCTTATTCCCTCTCCAAAGCCTGCATCCTCTGCAGCTGGCTTAGACGAAGCACAGACAGACCAGCTGTACTCTGGCTACTGGCCTTTTTCCCAAAGGGCTCACTGTGGTCACTAAGTGTGAGTCCGACTGGCCCTTGTGGACCTGAATGGCAAGAGGACCTAGGAGAAAGCCTTGGGAGTCCTTGGAGTTGAGGGGAAACAAAGGGCAACTCAGGGGAGGAGGTGCGGCTGAGACCTTGTTGGGCTAACACTCACCCACAGGAAGCAGCTCCTGGCCCCTGGTTCTTGGTGGCCCAGCGGCAGCAGCAGAACAGCGCAGGGAACCCGCATTCCAGGGGGCCCACGAGGGCCCAGGCTCCCCATGGCTCCGAAGTGAGAAGGCTGGAGCACTCCCTCCGCTGTACCACGCTGGGCCTTCCCTCCACCCTGCTGAGGACCCAGGGCCTAGCCCCTCACCCTCTGGCCGGTTCCCACAGCATGTCTGAGTTCCCATTAGAGACGGTCCTCAAAGCAGTCTGTAGCCCCTTCATCTGACCGTCAAGTCTCTCTGAAGTAGCTTCTTCTCATTGAGTCTGGGGTGGAAACTGAAGGTCTCCCTGCAGCAGTGCCACTGTCTTTTTAATGTTTTATTTATTTATTTATATTTTATGTGTGTGAGTGTATGGCCTGCATGTAAGTGCACCTGTGTCATGCAGTGCTTGCGGAGGTCAGAAGAAGGCATCGAACTCCCTGGAGCTAGAGTTACACATGGTTGTGAGCTGCCATGTGGGTGCTAGTATTCAAACCCGGGTCCCCTGCAAGAGCAGCCAGTGCTCTTATCTGCTGAGCCATCTCTCCAGTCCTTGTATTTTTTTTTAGATTTATTACTTGTGTGTGTGCGCGCACACGCAGGCATGGAAAAGAATGTTGAAGTCTCTGGAACTGGTGTCTTAAAGAGGTCGTGAGCCACCCTGTGGGTGCTGGGAACTGACCCTATGTCCTCTGTGAAAGCAGCCCGTGCTCTGAGCTGCTGAGCCTCTCTCCGGCCCCGTCACATTTCTGTAATGTGGAATGCCCTGTTTCAGCTCATCCCTGTTTCACATGACCTAAGGAGACAGTAACTTTATTCAAAATAAACTTTATTCCTAAAATAAAACAAAATTTCGTGCAAACTGAGAATTCTGGGTCTAAGGGAAAAACAGAAAAGAGGGCACAGTGGCCCCCAGGGTCTCGGGGAGCAGGAAGGGCAGAGGAGGGACTCTCAGAGGATGGTGCTGGCAGCAGGCAGCACTTCCTGACTCATGAAAATGTTCAAGTCCATGCTAGGATCCTCCAAATCCAGTTTTAGAAACTTATCCACCAAAGCCTGGCAACTGAATGGGAGAACGCTGTGAGAACTGTGGGTCACCCATTTCAAGCAAAGGGAGAGGCCGTGTACAGGACACTCGTGGCCTTGACGATCCTCGGGTGTCAGGAAGAAGTAGATGTTGCTATTTTTGTTTGGTTGTTTTGTTTCTTTCTGACAAAGTTGCTATGTAACCTGTGATGGTCTTAAACTCTGGGATTATGGCTTGGTGCTTGGGAAGGACGTGGTGCTAAGGAAGGCTAGTCGGGGCCCTGTAAACAGGAGAAGGGCTGGAGAAGATGCTGGTGAGGGAGGACATGGGGCCTAGACTTACTTCTCCATTTGGTTCTTTCTTAGCAGTTCCTTCACAGGCTGGATGGGTTTTCCATTTCGGATCAAGTCTGAGACCTAGCACGAGAAGGAGGGGGGCTGCGTTGGAGAAGAGAGAGGAAGTCGGTCAGAAATCCTGGGGCCCAGACGCCCAGGTGTCCAGGAGGAGAAGGTTGCTGGAAGGGTGAGGTGGGCCGGCTGGACACGGGATCTCATCACCTCTTTGCCACGAGCAATGAGTTGGTCAGGAAGGCCAGCCTGGGAAGCTGTGTAAGAGGCATGGCTGGCTTTGGCGACACCTTGGCAAAGCTGATAGAAGAAGACAATGTCGTTCCCATCCTCACAAGTCTCCATGGTCTAGAAAGAGAACAAAGGGGGCAGTGCGCCATCAATCACACTGACTCTGGCCAATCCCTGCGGAGACAGAGAGAGGGAAGAAACATGGGCCAGGCGATTTCCTCACCAAATACTGCACCAGGGGCCCTTGTGGCAACAGCTGTAGCTGAACAAGGCTCAGGAAGTTGGTGGCCACGAAGATGTGGGGGCAGGTGGATCCGAACGCTAGCCAATGTCGGAGCACAGCAGCCAGAAGTGCGAGCCCATCCACCTGTGGGGGTAGAGCTGGAGGCATCCGTGTGTCCCTCTGCAATGCCCCGAACGGACTTTCTCCTGCCGCATCGCGTTTCCTTTCTGCCCAGACCTCTGCCTTCCCCAGGCTCAGCCTCCTCCTCACGCCCGTGCCCTCCCGGGTTCCCTGGCCTTGGTCTCTCCTCTTCCTCACCGTGTTGGTTCCCTTCCCGAATTCATCAATGAGGACCAGAGACTTCTCTGTGGCATTCATCACTGCTTTCGCCACCTGCTGGGAGTGAGGGGACAATGCTCCACCTGCACTGGGGACTCCCAGTGGCCCCAGCAGCCAGGGTGCACTCTCCCTCCACACAGGCCACTCTGCGGCAGGCTTCGCTCAGCCTTCACTTGCCTGCGCTGCCTCACACAAAGCTTCCAGAAATGTCTAGTCGCTGCCTGGGGTCTCTGACCTGGGTGCCCCCGGGCCCCACGTAGAGAGGACACAGCAGAGGGAACTGCTCTGAGCACTTCCAGGGCACTCCCTCCCCATTTCCCCCACACCCTCCTCCCTTTGCCCCCTTTGACCTGGTTGAGGTCGATCATGAAGGTAGAGAGACCGAGGGAGATGGATTCACAGCTATGAATTCGGGTGAAGATGGCATCGATTGCCCCAATTTTGGCTTCTTCTGCTGGTACAAAGCTACCCACCAGGGCCATGAACGTGATCAAGCCTACCTGGACAGGGGAGGACACAGGATGTGGGGCTTGGTGGTATGGCCTAAAGTAAAAATGGCGCTCAGGAAAGGACATGAGTCATAGAGCAAAGAGAGGGCCAGAGTGTAGCAGAACAAAGACACGGGCACACTGCCCACCCCTCCCCCCGCACCTGTCCTGACAGAATTGTGAAGAGGGACAGGTAGGAAGCAACATGAACCTATTTAGAGGCCAGTCAAGGGACATCAGGCCACGGAAAGGTCTATCAGAACATGGCTCTCAGGTAGAGAACAGATGACACAGGAGGGCTGAGGCTTTGGGCCAGCTGGCATGGGGGCGTGGCAGAGAAATGCCAGGGGCCCAGGCTGTGGGGCCTCCCCTCACCTGTTTGAGGTATATGCTCTTCCCTGAGGAGTTGGGTCCAGTGATGACTTTGACCCTCCCTTGGTCCCCACTGCAGTCTGTGGAGTTGGGCACGAAGGTTCGTGCACAGAGTTCCATCAGAGGATGCCTGTGGCGGGTGGAGGCACTCTGTGTTCTGTGGAATGAGCCTGTGGACACCGGAGTCTGTGTCTCCCTCCTCTTCTCACCTGCCATTCCGGATCTGTACCCCGTGGAGTTGTGGAGAGTAATGGGGTCTCGAGTAGCCGTAGTCCCGTGCAGCACTAGCAAGAGCCAGCAGGACATCCAGGCGGGAGGCAAGGTCCAACACTCGAGTCAAGACAGATGCCCGCGCCAGCACCTGGCACTGCAACTGGTACATCAACAAAGTCTCCTGGTCTGGGAGCGGGGAGGGAGGGGAAGGGAACGGGGGTCAATCCTGGGAAAGTAAAAGAGAGACGGAGGTCCCCAGGTGCAGGAGACTCCCAGAGCCATTCAGAAGAGAAGGCGTAGAGTTGGAGAGGGCAGAACAGAAGGAGCCTGTGGGAGCTACCTGCTCCCCTCCAGCCTTCTCACCCCGAATCTCGCAGTGCAGGTCCCCCAGCAGTGCATCCAGCTCCTTGGTTCGAGCACTTCGATAGTGTAGCTTCTCCTCTGAGAGAAACTGGGTACAAGGACTCAAAGCTGCGGGCATTTCATCTCTTGGTCCTTCCCTGCCCGCCCACCTTTCTAACCACCTCCAGCACACACTGGACTTTCTGCTTTGTCTCAGAGCTAGTGAGGCTCAGGGTTAAGCTAAAGAGAACAGATGATCCCATGCACTGAGCAGTGCTGATAGACAAGGGCTTCCTTGGCCTGCTGATTCATTTTCCTTGTCCATCCCCCACCCCAGAGGTCAAGGGCCTTACCATGAAGTCTAGTCCCTCAACCTCAAAGTCACTGGCCTCCAGCATGGAAGACAGGCGGGGAATGGAGAGAAGGAAGCCGATCTGGGCAGAGTATAGAGGAGACAGGTCAGGGGGAACCTACAGAAACCTCGCTCCCTCGAGGAAACCAGACACCACTCAGATCCCCACCTCTCCCTCAGGGAGCTAAAACCTTCAAAAGGTATCCACTGAATTCCTAGATGTGAGGGTGACCTGGCTGTGACATCTGTCACTCTATGGAACTCCAGGGTTGATTTGGCTGATCTGGCTAGGTGGGTGGGTGTCCCCTTCCTCCCTCATGCTGTGTGACCTTGTTCGATAGAGGGGAATGATCCTTCGGTCAAGGATAAAGGAGTAGCTGTATTTCCCCTAAGATGTTCCTGTTCCGCAGATGATAACCACTTCTCCTACCCACTGATTCACCTTTCTTAAGCCTAATATTTCCCCTAAAGGACTCCTGGAGCCTTCCCCACTCCCCTGTCCTCACCAGAGGGATGTAGATGACACTGCATGAAGGAACACAAGAGTCCAGATTCTCCAGCTCCTTCTGAGCAACTTCTGTGAGGAAACTGGGAAGACCCATCAGCCTTCGTTTCTCTAGGAGGATGGAAAATACATGCATTTAAAGAAAAAAAAAGACCCAGGAGGATTAGGAGTTTGGGTCATCCTTAACTACATACTAAGTTCTAGGCTAGCCTGGGATATAGAAGACTGTCTCAAAAAACAAAAGTCATTTTTAATTCCAGTACTTGGGAGGCAGAGGCAGGCAGAGCTCTGTGAATTCAAGGCCAACCCATTCTACATAGTGAGTTCCAGTCCAGCCAGGGCTACAGAGTGAAACCCTGTCTCAAAAAATCCAAAAAACAAACAGAAAACAAAAACAAGGCTGGATAAATGGCTCAGAGGTTAAGAGCATTAGCTGCTCTTTCTGAGCACCCACGTGACAGCTCACAACCATCCATAACTCCAGTTCTGGGGGATCTGACACCCTCTTCTGACCTCCCAGGGCATTTCACACACAGGTGTACTTACATACATGCATGAAAAAAACACTCATACACATAAATAAATAACAGATGACACAAAACAACAATGAAAACCGAGCCTCGTGGTGGCTCGGTTTATTCCCAGCTGCGGCGTCCTCCCTGTGAGGACATACGCCTTGCCGGGCCCCAGGCCAGCCGCAGGTCCAGCACTCACTCTCATCAATCTCGGGATCTATGTTGGGGAGGACTGTGAAGCGATTTTCAGCCAGACTTCTCTCAAAGTCCACCTGAGGGGAAAGATGAGCAGTCTAGTTTCTTATCGCCCAGCAGCACCATCTGTCCTGCCCCTCAGTTCTGGGCCCCTGTTCCCCCTGCACACTCCTTCAATCCCAGCACTCTGGAGGCAGAGGCAGGTGGATCTCTGAGATGGAGGCTAGCCTGGGACTACGGGGAGACCTTGTCTCAAAAATATCAACCCACTCACCCCAAAACAAAAACAAACAAACAAGAAACAAAACCCGACACTTCCTCTGTTCTGCCTCCTCCCACCACCCTTTTCTTCAGTCTTCAACTGATCTCAGTGTCTCCCACGCTGCCGCCCACCGCGGTCCCCATCTCCAGCCCCTCCGCATTCTTCCTGCCCCTGTTAGTCTCCTCTCCTCAGAGGTCCATTTCTTCCCTTCCACTCACCACTTTCCCAATGAGACTGGCAATGTAGTACAGGTCATCGGAGAACTCTTGGGCAATGTCATGAAAAAGCTGGATGGACTGGGGCAGGGAGCGGCAGGCATCCCTCAGGCCCAGAGCACTGTACACAGTCTACAGGAGAAAGGCACCAAGCAATGTGATCCCACCCAGGGGCGCTGAGGGAGAGACACTGACAGACTGAGAAGAACAAAGACCAACATGGGAAAACAGATCTAGGAAAGCCAGGGCTTCACAGTGAGTGAGACCCTGTTCAAGACAGATAAGTGGGTAGATAGATGGTAGACAGATAGAAAGATGATAGATAGGAAGATAGATGATAGGTAGGTAGGTAGATAGGTAGATGATAGATACATAGATGATAATAGATAGCTTGATAGATGATAGATTATTGATAGAAGATAGATGATAGGTAGATAGATGATAGATATTTTAAAATTTGATAAGATATTTGAGGGCTGGGGATCTAGCTTGGTTGTATTTTCCCTAGCATGTTTTCGGCAATAGGCTCGATCCCTAGCACTGCAAAAAATGGACAACTGTTCTGTGATTATGTGGGATATTAATTTAAGGGGAGGTAGGCAAAAGGTTATATGAACTCTACAATTTTTTTCAACTTTTAGTCTTTGCTTAATTAAAAAATAGAATAAATATTAAAATTCAAAAACATGAAATGTTGTATATCAGTGGTGAAGGGGATCAGGGTAGAGGCTGTAACTAGTAAATATACTTTGGACGATATGACTTTGGAACTGTGTAAATATTTTACATAATTATAAAACAAATTTAAATATTTTAAAGGAAATTCCAGAATAGCAAAAGTAGAATAAAATGTACATGACACGGACCACACTGACGGGACGACCGAAGCAGAGCAGACTGGCTGCATATCCTTAGCAGGGTGAAAAAAGAAACAATTTCTTCTTCCTCTCCCCCCAGAATCTTTTTTTGCAGTACTGGGGACAAAACCAGGGCTTTGAGCCACCACATCTGGCAGAAGGAAATACTGGAAGGAAAAGAGTACTGACGGGGAGTGAGAGCCTGTGGTTCTGAAACTGAACTGGTACGGTCAGTGCCTGCTCCTAAAGAAATGACTGAAATACTTATGGATGAAATGATACAATGGTCAGAGAGAAGCATGGTGTACGGGGAAGTGGTTCTATTATTCTCCATATTTTTAATATTCTCCACAACACAAAGTTTAAAAAAGTGAGATAAAGGTTGACAGGGTGTCCAGAGTAAAGGTCTGGAAGAGGTTAGGAAGCCTAAGTAGGATGGCTGGGATCTGGGATCTAAGAAGGGAGGCGTACGATCACAGACTCAGGAAGCAAAGGTAGCAGGATGCCAAGTTTAAGGCCAACCCAGGCTATACAGTGAGACCTCGACTCAAAGAAAATGGAGGCCTGAGGGTGAGGGAGAGAGCTTACTGTTCTAGTAAAGGACCTGAGTTCAGCTCTCATCGTCTATTTTGGGTAGTGTACAACTCTAACTCCACAGGGATCTGACATCTCTGGCCTCTACAAGCACCTGCACTCACATGCACATATCCAGAGACAGACACACAGACACAGACACACACACACACACACACACACACACCACACCACAAACCACACACCAAACCAAAATAAATCTATATTTTATAAAATGAGTCCTTACCTTGTAGAGAACCTGCCAGTCTCTGACCTTGGTGTGGGCCAATTTCATACGTTTCAGAATCAGCTAACGGCAGACAAAGGGACACTGTTTTCTCCCCACCACTGGCCACCCCTCAAGAAACCTGAAGTTGAAATCAGCCCTCGGCCTCCTCCCCCACCTCCCTGCTCCCCACCCTGAACTCACAGGCACGTTCCTGATGTGGCTCATTAGGCGATGCAGCGTCTGCGCCATGTCCAGATTCTGAGGCAGCAGAAAAAACTGAATGACGTCCAGACGGGAACTGAGCTCCCTCAGGTCCTGGGTCGGGCGTGTGAACCACAGCCTCAAAGTGAAGGTCAACACAGGAAGATTAGAACTTCCGTCTGTTCTCATTCTCTGCACTTTGTCTGGAAGTCTCTGGGGACTGTGCAGTGTGAGGCTGCCATGCTGTTAGGGATGAACTGGCCGTGCAGCACCCTGTGTGGGCGTTTCTGTGTCTTCTGAAAGTTGTTCGGTGTGACTCTGCCTGTCTATATATCGTGATTGTGACAGATAAGACCATGTGTTGGTCCATGTGGATATGGGATGGAGCTTGTCAATATTTTAGAGGGAGAGCAGCGTGTTGTGGGGTTTGTGTGCCAACTCCATAGCTCTCCACGGCTGAGTAGGAGAGAGTGAGTCAGTATGAGTTTGTGTGCCCATATGTAGCTGCGAAAGCTTCTGAGGAAAGGGTGCAGACACATCTTCTTATGTTCTTCCTGTGAAAGTATTGGCCTGAAAAGCCTGCAGTTCACCACTCACCTTTCCTTCCTTCCTTTCCTTTCTCCCTTTCCTTTTCTTTCCTTTTTTTTTTCAGCAATGCCTGGGAGTGAACTGAGGGCTTCTGCTGTGCTATGTGTGCAAGCTCTGAGCTACACCCCCAGACTGAAAAAGACAGAGTCTCTAATCACTCACATGGCCTCAAACTT
Organism: Eospalax fontanierii; assembly: GCA_035773235.1. NCBI lineage: Eukaryota > Metazoa > Chordata > Mammalia > Rodentia > Spalacidae > Eospalax > Eospalax fontanierii. Next base: position 1,216,484 of record CM069549.1, on the reverse strand, counting down.
GCTAGGCTGGCCTTGAACTCCTGAATCTCTTACCTCTACCTCCTAAATGTTAGGATTACAGCTGTGTGCCACCAGGCCCACCCCAGCCTACAATTCTCTGTGTGTTTGTGTGTGTACATATGCTACAGCACTCGTGGAGGTAAGAGGACAACACTGCAGAGCTGGCTCTGTCCCTGACTCTTAAGTGGGTTCTGGGGTTCAAACCTGGGTTGCTAGGCTTGCACAGCACTTTTATCTGTGGAGCCACCCCGACAGCCCTTAGCCTACAATGCTTTTCCTTTCTGCCTGCCTTTTATTTTTCTTTTGTGTATTTCTTTGTATTTCCTTAGCTGTAAAATTAGACCATCTGGCTGACTGTGGTCTCCAGTTGTTTTACAGGGTCTGCTTGGTGAGACAAATGTGTGGACAGGTATTCAGACTGGTCTTCACAGCTGTGACCAAAGTCCTCTATGCCCATGGAGAACAGAGACCACTAAAACCCCCCTTGAATGCAGGTTAGTTTTTGTTTCATTCTAATAACTGGTTATGGGCTAAAGAGGAGGTGTGTGTGCTCAGGCCTATGTCTTCACCTGCTGGCTCTTAGATAAAATGAGTAATGATTTGCTATGATGAGGAAAGAATCCACAGGCTCAAGTTCTCCGAGTCCTACACCTAGCTTAGACAGACATAGATGAGACATTTATTACTGTGTACTAATTTAACTTATTGGGAAATACCTCTGACACAAAGAGATGTAAGTGATAACCTCTGTATATATGCCAGACAATTTATAAATCAGACATTTTTGTTAAACTCTTGGACCATCTTCTTCCAGGTACTTTTGTTTGTAGAGGACTGTAATTAAGAATTGTAGGGGGGGCTGGAGATATGGCTCAGTGGGTAATGTGTTTGTTACACAAGTATGAGGAGCTGAGTTCAAATCCCCAGAACCCATGTCAACCTGGGAGTGGTAGCCAACATCTGGAATATTAGTGCCCCTATGGCAAGATGGAGGCACAAATAGTAGAACCCCTAGAAGCCCACAGGCCCCCTAGCTTAGTGTACAAGGTGCAAGGGAGGACTGACACCTAATGTTGTCTCTGACCTACACCCCCCACCCCCCCACAATACATGCAAACCATATGTGCATACACATATCACTTGTACGCACAAGATTAAAAATAATTATAGGCTGGGGGACTAGAGCAATGGATAGATGCATAAGAGCAACAGCTGCTCTTGCAGAGAACCTGGGTTCAATTCTCAGCACCCACATGCAACTAACAACCTTTCTTAATTCCAATTTCAGAAGATCCAATGCTCTCTTCTGGCCTCTGTGGGCATTGCACACATGGTGCATTTACATACACACAGGCAGAACACTCATACACATAAAATAAAAATAAATCTAATTTTTTTAAGGATTGTAGGCTAGTGGAAAAAGGGAGGGTGGTGAGATGGCCCGGGTGGTAAAGGCCTTGCCAACAAACCTACTGATCCGAGTTAAATTCCCAGGACCCACATAGTGGAAGGAAAGAACAGATTCCCACAAGTTGTAATCTGACCTCCACATGCTCTGTGGCATATACACACGTATGCACACATGTGCACACACACACAATGTAGTTTTAGAAAAAAGAACTGTAGGCTGAGGCTGTAGCTCAGTTGGCAGAGTGCTTGCCTATCATGCAAAGCCCGAGGTTCAGTCCGAACAGTACATAAACCAGGTGTGGACTATGTGCCTGGCATGCCTGGGAGACGGAGGCAGTAGTCAGAAGTCAAGAACATCTTGTTATTCAGGGAGAGTGAATCAGGCTTGGCTAAAGACCCTGTCTCAGAAAGAAAGAAAGGGAGCTGGAAAGGTGGCTAAGAGCTTTACAGTGCTGCCTGCTCTTGCAGAGCACCTGAGTTGAATTCTAACACCCACATCAGGTGGCTCACAATGTCAGCTCCAGGGGATCTGGTACACTCTTCTGGATTCCTTGGGCACCTGCACACACGTGACATACACCCCCCCCACACGTATGCACGAAAAAAGGAAAGGAGGGAGAGAGAGGAAGGAAGGAAGGAAGGAAGGAAGGAAGGAAGGAAGGAAGGAAGGAAGGAAGGAAGGAAGGAAGATTGGCTGTAGGCTAATTGAGATGGCTCCACAGACAAAAGTGCTGTGCAAACCTACCAACCTGAGTTTGAGCCCCAGAACCCACTCAGAGGTCAGAACCAACTCCACAGTGTTGTATTCTGCCCTCCACAAGCGCCGTAGCATGCACGTGGTGCACATATGTACACAAAAACACACAAAGAATTGTACGCTGGGTGGGCCTGGTGGCACACACCTGTAATCCTAGCACTTAGAAGGTGGAGGTAAGAGATTCAGGAGTTCAAGGCCAGCCTAGCAAGTCTGAGGCCTTGTGACTTAAGAATTTCAGGCCTGCAATCAATAAGTAACTTGTCCAACATCACGCGGTTAGTGAGAAGCACATCTTGGTCTCAGACTCGGTCATCCAGATTGTGGTGACTCTGTCACCTTTAAGCCACAGGGGTCTGTAGCTCATCATTCAGGTTACGATTCTACGCCCTTTGTATCCTATATGGTAAATCCGTGCTCTTCCCCCATCTCCCATCTGTTTTGTGTTTATATCATTTAGCCCAGGCATGCCTCAAACTCACTATGTAGTTGAGGATAACCTCAAACTTCTGATTTTCTTGCCTCCATCTTCTGGATTACATGTTTGCTTTAAGTGGTGCTAAGGATGGAACCCAGGTTCTCACATACACTTGGCACATACTGTACCTAGTTACATACCCAGCCCTCACTTAAAAAAAATTACATGATGTGTTTGTGTCTGTGTGAGTGTATGCCATGTATGTGCAGATACTCAAGGAGGCCAGAAGAGGCTGTTGAATTTCCTGGAACTTTCTTAGAATTACAGGTGGTTGTAAGCCACCTGATGTGGGTACTGGGACCAAACTCAGGTCCTCCAGAAGAGCAGCAAGTGTTCTTAACTGCTGAGTCATCTCTCCAGCACCACCACCCCCCATTTTAATTTTTGTTTTGCAACAAAGTCTTACTATGTAGCCAAGACTGACTTCAAACTTGATACATTCTTTGTGCTACAGCCTCCCAAGTGCCGGGGTTACAGGTTTGTGCTACTATGCATTACTTTTTATAATGAAATATTTTGTTATTTTTATTCTATGTGTACAAGTGTATTGCTTGCATGCAGGTAGGTATACCCCTGATGTACAATGCCCATGGAGGTCAGAAGAGGGTGTCAGATCCTAAGGAACTAGAGTTATAGACAGTTGTTAGCTGCCATGTGGGTGCTGGTAATCAAACTCTGGTTCTCTGCAAGAGCAGTCAGTGCTCTTAAACCACTGAGCCGTCTCTCCAGCCCCCACTTTTGTTTTTTTTTTTTGAGACAAGGTCTCCCTGTACCCTGAGCTGATCTGTAACTCACTGTGTACACCAGACTGACCTCTACCTCTGCCTCCCAAACGCTGGGAGTAAAGGTGTGGGCCACCACACACAGCTTTTTCTTCCCTTTAAAAAATTTTATTTACATGTATGTGTATGAGTGTTTTGCCGGCATGTATGTGAGTGCACCAATTGGGTGCAATGCCCAAAGGGAATAGAGAGGACATGAACCTGGAGTTTGGATGGTTGTGAGCCACTACGTGGGTTCCAAGAACTGAACTCCAGTCTTCTTCAAGAGCAGCCAGTGCTCTTAACCACTAAGCCCACTCAACAGCCTCCCCCACCCCTTTTCTCTTCTTGATACAGGATCTTGCCCTGTAGCCCAGATTGGCCTCAAATTCCTGAGAATCTTCCTGCCTCACCCTCCCAATTGCTGAGATTACAGGTATGCTCTCCACACCTGGTTCTCCCTATCCTTCTCTAGTTCTCTCATGAAGAATTCTTTCTATCCAAGCTGGACATGGTTGCCCATTCTTATAAGTCTAGCACCCTATAGGCAGGATTACCAGAAGTTTGAGGCCTATATATTGAGTTTCAGGACAGTGTGGGTTACATAGTAAGGCCTTGTCTTAAAAAAAAAACAAGCAAAGGGACTAGAGAGATGGCTCAGTGGTTAAGAATACTTGCTGTTCTTCCAGAGGACCCAGTTTCAATTCCCAGCACCCACATAGTGGCTAAAAACTGTGCATAATTCCAGTTGCAGAGGATCTGACACCCTCTTCTGGCCTCTGCAGGACACTGCACACATGTGGTGCATTTACATACATTCAGGCAAAACACTCATACACATAAATTTTTTTTTTTAAAGCAAAACAAAAATTTCCCTCCCAATCCTGGCTGAAGTGAGAGATTTATATACTGGGTGCACTGAGGAATGTGTCAGTAATGTAATCACTCTTCACTGACCTGGAGATGGCCTCAGAGATGATCCTAAATTAACCCAGAAGGTACAGATTGCAGAAGATAAGTGAGGAAAGGACTGTAAGCCTGTCAGCTAACAATGATCTCTATGCCGAGGTGTGGAGGTGTGTGCTCAGTGCGGCTCACTCCTGAGTGCTTCACCTACACAGTCAGGTGCTGACACCATGGGACAGGCCTCTCTAAGTATGATGCGGCGGCTTTACCACCTGCTGATTCTAACCTGATGTAACCAAGTACCCTGTGTGCACAAGGACAGTATACATCCACCTTCTTAAGTGACCAGTAGATGCCTCACCAAAAAGGTCAGGGTTGGTTTGACCCTGGAAGAGAGAAAATTTTGACAGAGAAGAACAAATGACCTTACTGAGGGAAAAGTAATAAACATGGCATGCTGTGCTTCTACACAGAGTGTGAACAGAAATGACCAGAACGAAGCCTAGATCCAGGAGAAAAGGACTTTCAAGGGGTTTTGGAACGTGAGCCCGCAAACTAAAACTGAAGTGATGGTTGGCACGGTGGTGCTTGCCTTTAATCCCAGCACTCAGGAGACAGAGGTTTCTATGAGATTGAAGCCAGCCTGGTCTACACAGAGAGTTCTAGGCCAGCTGGGGATACAGAGAGACACTATCTCAAAAGGTAAATAATAAACTGATCAGATTAGAGTATGATGATTACTTTTGTCAACTTGACACAATCTAAAATCACCTGGCAGAAGGACACCTGAAAATATCTATGAGGGATTATCTTTTTTATAAAACTTATTTATTTTTATGTTATATGTATAAGCACATATTATAAGTGTACGTGTCATGCAATGCACTTGTAAGCAAGAAGAGGGCATTGGATCCCCCAGAACTGGAGTTAGGGATGTTTGTTAGCTGCTTTGTGGGTGCTGGGATTCGAACCTGGCTCTTCTGTAAGAGCAGCCAGTTAACTTAATTGTTGAGCCATCTCTTCAGCCTAGATTATCTTAATTATTGTAATTGATGTGGGAGGACTCACCCACTACTGGTGGCACCACTCCTCTGGCTTGGAGTCCTGGACTGAATCAAAAGGAGAAAGCTGGGGCTGGAGAGATGCTCAGTGGTTAAGAGCACTGGGTGCTCTTGCAGAGGACCTAGGTTGGGTTCCCCGCATCCACATGGTGGCTAATAATCATCCATAACTCCAGTTTCAGGAGAGATCCAACACCTTCTTCTGACCTCTGTGGCCATTGTACACACATGGTGTTATATATATGCAAGCAAGACACTCATACACAGAGTTACATGCTGAGATATGAGTCAAGATGGCAGGTATTTTAGAATAAATACTAGATAGTAGAAACTACTTTGAAAACAATTTATAAGAAAGCTGAGTGTGGAGGTTCACAGCTTTAATGCCAGTAGAGGCAGAGGCAGGCATATCTCTGAGATCAAGGCCAGCCTGATCTATATTGCAAGTTCCAGGACAGCTGGAACTGTCCTGTTTCAAGAAAACATTTAAAGATAAAAAAAGAATCAGAATCGGGAAAAAGGAGACATCAGAGGCAGAGACCAGTGTGGAGGTAAATGCAATGCTTCCAATTAGAAACAATGGTAGCCAGAATTAGAGCAACAGAAAGAGAAAGGGACAGCTGGGAATTTCCAGAGAGCGAGCAGTAGGCATTAGTTGTAAATTAATATGAGAGGTAAGAGCCCAAGGTTCATATCCTGAGAAGCTTCGCAGCCAGCATGCCATTCACTAGAAAGGTGGCAGGAAAATGTCCCAGTGCTCTGAGATTGAGGTACTTAGGGAAGGTACAGGAGGTGCTGATTTGTAATTGCCATGCCATATATGGAGTTCAGAAGTAGACTATGGAGTTCAGAACCAGACACACAGATGTGGGAGATATTGGTGAGTAGCTTGTTCTTATTTTCAGACAGGGCCTCACACAGCCCAAGCTGGCCTCCAATTCCTGATCCTTCTGCCTCAGCCTCCCAAGTGCTGAGATTACAAGGGACATGTGCCACCACATCCCACTTAAATAGATTAATTTTTGTGTATCTGTGCATACATGTTTGTGGGCGTGCATATGTGTGTGCTGGTGTGCATGTAGGTATATGTACGTGTGGAGATCAGAGTGTTTTTCTCACTTGCTCTCTACCCTCTATTTGGAGCCAGGTCTGTCGTTGAACCTGGAGCTCACAATTTGACTGTTCAGGAATCCCTAGGGATGGATTGTTCCAAGCTCTGGGATTACATCTTGGCTTTTTATGTGGGTGCTGGGATTGAACCTCAGATCCTCATGCTTTCATGGCAAGTGTTTCACGGACAGTGAACATTTCACTTTAAAAAAATACATAGAGTGTTTTGCCTGCACGCAGGTAAGTGCACCATGTGCATGTAATGCCCACAAATATCAGGTGTTGATCCCTTGGAGCTAGAGCCACAGACAGCTGTTAGTTGCCATATGAGTGCTAGGAACAAAACCCGGGTCCTCTACAAGAGCAACCAGTGCTTTTAAATGCTAAGCCATGACATAAGTGCACTTACATATATACAGGCAATACACTCATACATATAAAATTTAAAAAGAAGTGTTTTGGGACATGGCATGGCTAGTCTTGTTATTGTTTGTTTAGGTTTTTGTTTTGTTTTGTGTCCTGTTTTTGCTGGGCTGGAACTCGGAGACTCAGCCCCAGCCTCTGAAGTGGTATCTACATTCTACCACTAGGTGCTCTGTGGTGAAGTTTCTACTACTTGTATCTATCTGCACGTCTATGTGTCAATGGGTTTTTATGTGTATGTCTGCACTAACACAAGTGCGGGTACTACTAGCTGCTACATGGGGTTATGAGTGAGCAACTTTTACTTCTAGATGAAATGATGTGATCTATAGACTTAGGGTAGACACAAATACAAGTCTGAGACCAACTTACCTGAGCAGCTTCTCTCCCCACTTAGAGCGGCATCTGTTCAGGATTCCTGTCGGGGGATGGGTAGGGAACAAACTTGTTACAAGGTAGGCTAGCCTAAGGGTCCATATAATAGGACACAAAGGCAGCCAAAGCTAGTGCCTGGCCACAAATTCGAGCCTCGACTACCATAAACGGAGAAGAGAGATAGAAAAAATGGACATTCAGCCAGGAAAATACAGGTCTAGTCAAGATTCACAAAGGTCTAGTCAGATCCAACACACATATGTGAAACATAGATACGACTGAGTGACCTATTGGACACTTGGAGCCATTGCCCTCATCTACCCTAACACTAGAGGAATGGGATAAAGACTGTGCAAATCAAAGTTGTTAAGTAACTCTCTTCTGTATACAAGGCTTCCTAAAACCCTACCAGGTGCCCAATTCGTAGATACATTCACACAAAACCAGAGAATGAACACAGATTGGTAAGGTCACAGCTGACAGGAAAATGGCACATAAGACTGCAGTGTATAGAGACGCTCCAGGGCAGAGTGGGTACAAAGACAGAGAGTACTGGCAGGTGTGGAGGAGACGTGGCAGTGCAGTAATGGAGGAAGAGAGTCCTGGACATCTCTTTGGAGTCAACTGCCTTCTACCAGGTTCTGGAGTATGGGAAGAGGAATAAGGCGCACCTACCAAAGAGGCTGAGCCCTTCCTTCAGTCCACTGGCCACTTTGTACACCGAGGGGTGAGACTCACTCTTGAAAATCTGTAGAACACTGTCAGAGAGAAACGGAGGAGTTTGGGTTATATGGTTTGTTGGGGGGGGGCACATTCATGTATGTACCTACTTATATGCAAGTGAATATGCCAGTGTGCATGTGTGCAGACGCTAGAGGAGGACATCAGGTGTCCTCCATCTCTGTGCCTTATTCTCTGGAGACAGGGTCTCTCACTGAACCTGAACCTCTCCATTTTTCAGCTAGGCTGACAGCCAGCAAGCCCCAGTAACCTTCCTGTTTCTGCCCCCTCCCAGCACTGGGATTACAACCACTCAAACCACAAATGGCCTTTTATGTGGGTGTGTGGGATCCAAACCCACACAGCAAGTGCTTTTACCCACTGAGCCACCTCCTCAGCCCCAGTAATGTTTTTGTTTGTTTGTTTTATGGGAAAGAGAACTGGGAACTGGAAAAGAATTCTTGTCTTGTTGTAAGGTTCTTCTTCACTTTTCTTTAGAAAATGAGTGATGGGCAGGGGCTGTGACTCAGGTAGAATTTGTGGCTAGCAGACACCAGCCCCTGGGTCCCATCCCTCACACCTCAACAGAAGGAAAAGGAGAGGAAGGACAGGAGAATGGCATCTTGGTGCCTTTCTCTGTTCCTTCCTCTCACTCCCCTTGCCCCCTCTTCCTTTCCTTCAGGAAGAGAGATCTTAACAGCCCCAGGATTAGAGAAACCAGAGCCTCATTAGGATTACTAGAGCATTAAACTTAATCCTGCTCTTTCTCCAGGGTAGCAGCTGGCCTCCACCTCCTCACCTGTAAGTGTCTTGATCTATGCTCACCAGATGGGTCCTGAGGACAGAAAACAAGCCAAAGGGAAGGGGGCTGGGGTGCGTGCGGGAGTTCATTCCAAAGCACCACTCCTCTGGCTCCCCTCTCCGACCATATCCCAGTCTTCTCCGCAGACCTCCCCAGGCCCTTGGGTTCTTCCATGTGTTCTAGCACATTTCACCCACTGCTCCCCATCCCCGACAACTAGCTTATTTCTTAGACCTCGCAATTCCACTTTACTTTGGTTGGGGTTAGGGTGAATGACCTACAGCACAAATTTCTTAAAGCCCAGGATAGGGACGCTGACATTAGGGTCTTCCAGTTCAACCCCAATTCTTCTTCGACTCAGGAACTTGAGCAGTCCTCCAAGTGCCCGGACCTGGGAGGGGATGAGCAGTGGAGAGGGAATAAAGCCCAGTGTCCAGAAGCTGGGCAACACCAGGGAAAACGATTTTCTAGGGCTGGAGCAGCACAATCTAGAACTTAGCCCACGACTGGGAGCTTGTACCCCTCTCTTGTGCCCGTAGCCCAGCTCACCGTGAGGAGGCAATCAAAGGGAATAATGGAGGAAAGGAAGAGGATTCTCTCAGTGGCAGTCATGGCCTGTGGGATGAAGGTGTAGTTTCCAGAAAGGAGACGCTGTTTACTTATCTCTGGACCTATTTTGGGTAGTAAGGAGGAGAGGTCTTGTAGCCCAAATTTTATCACCCCAATTCAACAACAGAAACCAAAGAAATGATACTGGGGAGCTGGAGAGACAGCTCAGTGACTGAGATCGCATACTGTTCTTACAAAGGACCTAAACTCAATCCCTAGCACCCCCTTCAGGCAGCTCATGACCTCCTGTAACTCCAGTTCTAGGAGATCCAGTGCCTCTGGCCACTCACATACACACACCCTCACCACACACATACATACAACGAGAAATAATACTTTTAGAAGAAAAAAAGAGAAATGACATGGCTTGAAAAGTTCACAGAGACAGCTAAGGAAAGCTAAACAAAGAACCCCAAACTTCAGACTCAGTCTGATACTTTTTATTCTACATGTAATATAGCTGTTTGGCTAGAAGCACAACCTAAGAAAAATCAATGACTTAGGGGAGAAAGATCTGGAACTGTGGACTGTCCTGGTTGAAAGGACTGTGTGACAGAGAAACTAACAGCACTAATGCGCTAACATCTAATTAGAACATTATCTTTTTGCAAACCTGGGAAGGTTACAGAAGAGCCATAAGGAACATCAAGCTCACTGAGATAGTGCCTTTTCTTCTTTTTTAACTGAATTTTTGAGAATTTCATACAATATATTTTGATCATATTTGGACTTATTTTTTATGCAATAAATAACTTTGGCTTAAAGAGAAAAATTCCAACAACCAAAACTTTCTGTTTGTTTTTGAGGCAGGATTCCAGTCCATGTCTGGCCTGGAACTCAATTAGGTAGATCAGGCTGGCCTCCAACTCAAAGATCCACCTGCCTCTGCCTCTGGAGTACTGGGATTAAAGGCATGCACTACCATGCCTAGCTCAAAAGTTATTTATTTATTTACTTAATTATTTTTGAGATAGGGTTTCCCTTAGCCCTGCTGACTTAGAACTGGGCTTATCTCACAGAGACCTGCCTGCCTCTGCCCCTGCTTCTGCCTCTGGAGTGCTGGGATTAAAGGTGTGCATCATCATGCCCGGCTCCTAAAAACTGTTTTAAAGGGGTCATCACTCCTGCTTCTCAGGGGAAGCCTCATCCTTAATGTACTAACCCAAGGTTTCACAATAAGCTATGTACTTATGAAAGGACGAGAGGTCTTGGGGAGACTGGGGCATAGGAAGGTTCCAGATAATGAAGAGTTTTTGATAATGGGGTGGAATTAGGAGAATGGGCAGAGCCTCTAGGATGGGACAGGCAAAGCATAAAGAAGGTACCAAAATCCACACTGGGTAAAAACACAATTTCAGGTCTTGTTGTCTCTCTGTGCTCCTGGGAGGCTGTGGGGACAAAGAAGGGCATCATTCTGCATATCTCAGTCCTGCCACTGGCCCACTCCCTCTCATTCAAGTCTAGCCTCTTGCTACATTCCACATTTTAGTCCCTTCCCATTTTCCCCCTCTATACATAATCCTTACCAAGCTTCCCTAGAAACCGAGTCATATTCTCATCCTGTTTGGCACTTGTAACAACAGACTGGGGACTGACTTCATCCAGAACTTGGAAAGAAAAGAAAGACCAATGAGTCAAAGGATCTCTACATTTTGACTAAGAGGAAATTGGTAGCTGTCTACTTGTCTGTCTCTCCCTCAAGAATTTGTTCTCTAAGCGTTAGGGAGTGCTCTGTACATTGGGAGCAGAGTCAGGAATGAGATTTTTTTAAGTAGTAAGACTAGGGCTAGATGCTAAGATGGCTTAGCATCTAAGAACACTGGCTGCTCTTGTAGGGACATAAGTTCAGTTCTCAGCACCTACATGGTGGCTAAGAACAGTCTACAACTCCATTTCCAGAGGATCTGATGCCCTCTTTTGGCCTCCCAGGGCATTGCACAACACAGGTGCACTTAGGAACACACAGGCAATACACTCATAAAAAATATTTTTTTTTAAAAATCAATAAAAGTTTTTAATTAAAAGACTGAACTGGGTATAGTGGCACATGCCTTAAATCCCAGTACTCAGGCAGAGAGGGATTCCTCTCAAGGTCAGCCTGGTCTACAGAGTGAGTTACAGGCCAGCTGGGGTTACAGGGAGACCCCGTCTCAAAACAAAGAAACAAACAAACAACAAAAAATTAAAAATAAAAAGATTGTTGGGCTGATGGGAGAGAAGACAGGTGCCCTGGAGACTGTCACTAAACCCTTGGAGAATAATCATGACTGATTTGCCCAGGACTAAAACTGCAGCACATAATACATTGTAAAGACTTAATAAAGACCTGTTGAATAATGATTTCCTGGAAACAAAATGATTATAAAATAGAGTAAGTCAGATCCGGTCATATGAGTGGATGCAGTTCCAATCCTAGAGGAATCAGGGATGCTGTCCCCACCTCTCTGGAGCAGCTTGAGGCTCTCGTGGTCAGGGGCATCGGGCATGAAGTGGATGGTGGAGTCACTAGTGTCATAGTAAGCGATCCCCAGATATCCTGAACTCCATAGCACACACAGATGGATCTGTGCCCGAGGGAGAAGAGAGCAATGTCTGAACAGACGGCAGGGCGTGCCACGCCTTATTATGGACCTCTGACGGGCATGGGACACCCCTCATCAGCACGAATAGGTGCGGCGGAGCTCGGGGGCTCCCCGTCCTTCCCACGCTCCCGGGAGACCGAGTCCCCGCCGTGCCCGCCGTCCCCGGGGACACCTCAGTCCGCTCCTCCTCATCCTCCTCCACTTCTCCGACTTCCCCGAGGGCCTGCACCGGGACCTGGGGACAGGGAGAGCCGGGAGAGGCGGCCTCGGGTGTGGGTCTGGGTGCGAGTCCCGGCGTCCGGGCGAGGGTCCCTCTGAAAGCCATTGGCTCGGCGGCTCTGAGGACACGGAGGAGGAACGTGGTTCAATGACAAGCCACCCGAGGTGGGCGAGGCCGGCTGGGAGGTGGGCGGGCCTGCGTTGACAGGCACGGGGGGGCGGGGCATCGCCAGGGCGACTTCCTAGGTCTTTCAGGTCGAGGGGCAACTCCACGCTACCGCCTCACCCTCACGTCTGTCGTTCTCTCGAAGAGCGGTCCCGAGGAGTCTGTGCCCACGCCCACAGTCTCACGCTTTAGTCTCCACCCCACCACTGCCGCCAACTCGGGGCCTTTTCCCGCCTTTTTCGTTACCACAGCTGCGAAAGACGCGAGCCTGCCTCACGCACCAACCGCCACCAACTAGTTGAGCGAGGCGGCGAGCGGGGTTTTTGCCGGGTTGCGCGCGCATTCGCCCCGCCCCTAGCTCCTATTGGCCATGGGGGTCGGGCTAGCTTAAGAGTGAAGGCCCTGATTGGTTTGTTTACATTAGTGGCAGGTACAGAACGTTCAAAATTCCCGCCCTCTATCGTTGCTCAGCAGCCGGATCTTGGCGGGGGTGGGTTTTCTGGACTTTGGTTGGCACAGGGTGGAGCCCGCCGGAAGGTCGCTCTCCTGGCTAAAGCCCTAGCCTGGAGAAAGGGTCTAGGCTGTGGGAAGGAATACTGGGGGGCGGGGTAGGGGAGATGGGAGGCTGATCTTAAAGGGCCAGAGGCACTTTTTTTTTTTTTTCAGTCTCCCAAGAGTGGAGAGGCAGCTTTAATTCAATATGTGCCAACAGCAACAACTCAGTTGATATTTGTACTCACCGAGTTAATATTTATAAAGAACTTAAAACAGTGCCTAGCAAACAAAGCCAGCACTCCGTGAGTGTTTTAAATAAATAAGAAGAACCCAAGTTCCTTTTTCAGCCCTACTTGGCCTGTTTCCTGGGAGGAGGGTATGACCAACCCTCACAAGGGCCTGATTGATTATTTTGGATCCCCCCGAGGAGGAAGTGAAAGTATTTGAATTACACTAAATTCTCAAAGAAGTAGACTCAATTAGAAAACCTTCAACTCCTATTGGCCCATACCCTGACCCACTCAACCCCTAAGGACAGAGGGTATCATTCATTCATATTTACTTGGAGCCTGTTCCGTGTAGGTGACAGACCTGGACAGGAGGGAGGAAGAAGAAAGCAGTCTCTGAGGAAGAAATATATACTTTTTATTTATCTATTTATTTATATGGCTGTATTGCATGCATGCGTGTGTACGTGCCCCCTGTGCTCTGCAATGCCGGCAGAGGTCAGAAGAGCACATTGGATTCCCCTAGAACTGGATCCCCTGGAACTGGAGTTAACAAATGGTTGTTAGCCGCCACGTGGGTGCTGGGAATCGAACCCACGTCCTCTGCAAAAACAGCCAGTGTGCTCTTAACCACTGAGCCAACTCTCCAGTCCCAGAAATATGTACTTTAAAAAAATCCTTTAGGGGGACTGGTGAAGATGTCTCAGGGGTTAACAGCACTTGCTGCTTTTGCAGAGGACCTGGGTTCGATTCCTGGCACATCCAGCACACTGTCATCCATAGTTCCAGTTCTAGAGGTTCTGATGCCCTGTTCTGGCCTCCTCAGGCACCAGGCACTTGTGTGATTCACACATGCTGGCAAACACTCAAATACATAAATAAAAAT